>CAUJNA010000788.1:101045-152781 GCA_963377175.1 Effrenium voratum | reverse complement strand
TCACCGGGCTGGAGGCGGGAAGATCCGTCTCGGCAATTTCCTGCTCCCAGCAACTGGGAAGATCCGTCTCGGACCTTGGATTTAAAGTCTCCTAGGTAGTGGCGCTCACCGGGCTGGAGGCGGGAAGATCCGTCTCGGCAATTTCTTGCTCCCAGCAAATTGGAAGATCCGTCTCGGACCTTGGATTTAAAGTCTCCTAGGTAGTGGCGCTCACCGGGCTGGAGGCTGGAAGATCCGTCTCGGCAATTTCTTGCCCCCAGCAAATGGGAAGAACCGTCTCGGGTAGAGGGAGGAAAATGAATACCCAAAAGGCACTCGCCTGCGAAAAATGATCCGCGCCCGGGAGGAATCGAGCCTGCGGCCTCCAGGCTTCGGAGCTGTAGAGCCTCTACCAATTGAGCTATGGACCCTTACTAGTCAAGCACGGAGACTCCAGTCCCAGAGAGCGTCACCAGCTGATAGGCTATCAGGTGGATGAACACGTCCGTCATCGTGCCGTCGAGCGCCTTGAAGGTGAACCGAGCCAGGTCGCCCGAGCGGGTGCTGACGCCACTGAGGGGCATCTTGGGCACTCGCTCCGTCGGGAAGCCCGCGATGCAGCTGTGGCGCAGGTAGCCAGCGCGGTCGATGTCGATGTTGCGCACCGTGTCATCGTAGGTCCCCGCAAGGACCGAGAGGAAGTGGAAGTGCTCCGAGGCTCCCTTCATGGGGTTGTGCGGGTACTGCAGGCTGCCCAGCTGCATCTGCGACTCCAGGAGACTGTCTTCCTGCCTGGCCGCACCGATGGGGGCCACGTCCGGCCCCGGGTTGGCCAGCAGGTGGATCTTGGAGCCCGCGTCGTTGTCCCAAAAAGTCACGAACGCTCCCATGAGTTTCGTGAAGGCGCGCGCCACGGTGACGTTGTGCTCCGCCACGCCGTTCGGGACGCTGGACTGCTGCGTGTGCACCGTGGGGTAGCTGAACACCAGGGACCTGCCTGACAAAAGCACGCGGTTGAAGGACTCCACCAGCGCAGAGTCCAGGACGACCTGGGAGGCCAGAACTCGGACGTTCTGATCTCAAAGTCGGTGCTCAGCGTGGCCCCCGCCGGGTGCGCCCCGGCGTTCTCGGACCACAGCGCAGTGGTGGCGTCCGCAAACTCAATTTCTATCACCAGGTTCAGCTGCGGCGGCAGCATCTTCCCGCAGCGCAGGATGCCCACCATGGTGGGGCGCAGCAGCACGTCCGCGTAGCCGCTCTGCTGCACCGCGCAGGGCGTCCGAGAGTTGTTCACCTCGTCGAAGCCCTCCACGGCCTTGTTCTGGTTGTACTCGCGGCCCTTCAGCAGGTCACGCACGGCCACGGTGCGACCGTAGTAGTTAATGTCATCGCAGCGCTGGCCGTTGGCGAAGACCTGGATCCTCTGGATGAAACAGGCGGGGTTCGGAGTGGCAGGCGCCAGCGGGTTGGTGGCGTCCGTGTTTCTGACTCTGAAGGCGATCTTGATCGACTCGGGGTCGATGAACGAGGTGCCGCTTGTCAGCGGAATGCGGCAGACCCTTGAGGTGGCTGGGGAGAAGGAGCTCAGCGAGCTGGGAAAATACTGCACTTCGTGGCGTGCGGTCACGTAGTTGGTGTTGCTGGTTTTCAGCTTGTAGTCCAAGCTCTGCATCAACTCATCCTGTGCTCCGGCTGTGACTACCTCCATGCTTCTTTACATGTAACTCATTTTCGCTCGTACGGCGAAGGAGAGTCTAGGCCGCCTCGATGTCTCGGGCCAGCTGGTCGTAGCTCGGCGGAGGCAGGCGGCTCTTGCGCGACTGCCCCGAGCTGCGGGAGCTTGCCCGGGAGTTCGGCTGGGACTGAGGCAGAGTCACGGGGTTCAGGCCCCAGGAGAAGGGGCGGGGCGTGTGATTGGCCTGCGCCTGGACTCGGAAGCCAGACTGCGAGGAGGCGCGGCTGCTTGCGGGGCTGCCCGAAGTGCTGCTGCCGGTGCGCAGCGTGAAGTGCTGGGGCTGCGTGGCGTCGTTCATACCGTTGGCGGACCGGACGTCCTGCACGGTCGCGTCCTCGCTGCCCTGCTGAGGCCGGAAGAGCGTGTTCTCCAGCACCCAGCCCGTGCCGCGGGCCAGGCCGTAGGCTGCGCCGCCTGCGAGCCCCACGGCCAACCCAGCCGTCGCCGCTGCGCCGACTCCCGCCGTGGCAGCCATCGCTCCAGCAACCTCGCCCGCCGTGGGCGCCAAACCAGCGGCCCCTTCTGCCAGGCCCCCCAGGTAGCCAAAGGCCCCGCCCACGCCCTCTGCGGCAACGGCTACCTCTCCCTCCTCCGCAGCCACCGCTGCCGTCTCCTCTATGGCCTGCGCTGCGCCGCGCTCCACCTCCTGCGCGCGCTGCCCTGCCTCGTCCAGGAGGCGCTCTACGTCGTCGGGTCGGCCTATGATCTGTGGCGGCGGCTGCGGCTGCGGTCCTGGGCGGGGCAATACATTCATGCGCACGTACTCAGAAGCGTCCTGGGGGAGCTGGGAGCGGAAGGCCTGCACCGCCGCGAGCCCTGCTGCTCCTGCGCCCACCAGGTCCGCTGCTGCCTGCGCTCCGTCGGCCGCGCTGCGCAGACGGCCTGTGATGGAGGGCGGGCCCTGGCCGTTGTTCGTCAGCGCGTCTGCCTCTGGGTCTCCTGCCAGGTCGTCCTCGCCAAAGCGGTTTCCTCCGCCTTGGCGCATCCGGGCCAAGTCCTCGTCCGTGGCCTCAGCGGGAGTGCGGAAGCCTTCCTCTGGAATCGCCCTCAGGGGCGTGTGCTGCAGAGGCTGCGGGTTGGGGTCCTCGCTGGACTGCACGAAATCGTCCAAGTAGAAGTGGCTCGTGACGAACGGGGTGGCCTTGCGGTCCGGCTGGTCCAGGGGCAGCGGCTCGTTCCGCTCCAGGTAGCCCACAACCTGCTCGAAGCGCGGGCGCTGATTGAAGCCGTGGGACCGAAGCGTCTTCATCTCTTTACGGGTTACTGCGCGGCAACTTCGCCCGCTGCGCGTTCCACGCCCCTGCGCTCGGCGCGCGCGTAGCGCAGCTGAGGTACCTGGCGGTGCACGGCCTCCGTCAGCCGGCTCACATCATCCAGGTGCCGCTGCCCCTCTTGGGCCAGCCGGCGCTCGCCAAGCCAGGCGTTGAAGGCCCTCGCCTCCTCCAGCTCTCGCTGGCGCTTCAGCAGCAGCGGCTGCAGGTCGTAGCTGGGGTACGTCTTTCGAAACCGCCGGAGCATCTGCGGCTCGTTGCGAGGCTCTATGCTCATCATGGTTTTTACACTAGGACGCTAGCTCCCGCCGTCAGCCGGTCGTACGCCGACTGCCTCTCCAGCATGCGCATGGCGCGCTCGCTCGGACGAGGCGCTTCTACAGGCTCGGGCCGTACCTCCTCGGGCCGTACCTCTCTGTGTACCTCGGGCTCGGGCTGTACCTCGGCCTCTAGCTGCGGCTCGGGCACGGGCGCTGCCTTGGGCGCAGCCTTGGGCTTGGGTGCTGCCTTGGGCTTGGGAGCCGGCGCGGCAACTGCCTTGGGTGCTGCCTTGGGTGCTGCCTTGGGCGCGGGCGCTGCCTTGGGCACGGGCGCTGCCTTGGGTGCTGCCTTGGGCGGTGCCGTGGGTGCTGCCTTGGGCGCTGCCTTGGCCACGGGCGCTGCCTTGGCCACGGGTGCTGCCTTGGCCACGGGTGCTGCCTTGGGTGCAGCCTTGGGAGCCGTCTTGGGCTTTGTGGGAAATCTCACCCTCTTGGGACGGAAAGGGGAGTCATACGCCGGCTCCATGGGCAGGTCGTCGATCAATTTTTCTCTCCTCGCCCGGTCTTCGATCATTCTTTTTCTCTTCGCCTGGGGCAGCTCGGGCGGCTTCGGCTTGTTTTTGCTGCCCGGGGGCCTGCCTCTAGGCCTTGGCGCCGGTTGCGCTTGCTTCATCGGTTTTTTAATAGAAGATATTTTTTTTAAAGACCTTCGAATAATTAGACGTGATCCAAAAACAGCACGAAGGACAACGACGAGCCCCGCAGTCGGACGACTTGGCCTTCCAGGTCTGTCAGCCGGAAGCGCAGGTGTCTCAGGGTGATGGGGCCCCTAACGGCCATGAAGTGCCCGTCGTCGGAGCCGGTCTCCACGATGGTGCCCACGCTGCTCTTCAGCGTTATCTTGGACAGGATGTCGTCCCCCAGATTGCCCAGCACGCGGCTGGCGTTGGCCAGCTGGGGGCAGCGCAGGTAGACCTCGTTGTATGCCATCATCCTCACGAATTCAAAGACCTGCTGCCCGCCAGAGACGAAGCTCGGGCCGAGCATGTGGTCGACGCTGAAGGGCTTGGATGGCGAGGCGGCCGGCGAGGTGGGGTAGTCCACAACGTTAGGGAACTGCTGCTGCAGCTCCAGATCGTTCAGAATGAGGCGGTTGCCGTCGTAGGCTACGCTGAGGCTGTTCGTGGTCTCGCTGTAGGTAGCGGTAGCGAAGTTGGAGCTGATCCAGGCGGCCAGCCGGGAGCCCGTGTAGGCGCCCTCGGGCAGCAGCGCCCAATTCAGCGTGCCGAGCGCGGCGTCCACCCAGTAGAGGTAGCGGCCCCGGTCTGTCGAGAGGAAGCTGTCGGCGATTCTGATCTTGTAGACGGCCAGCCCGGCGTCGCTCTGCAGGTGCAGGGACTCTCCCAGGTCTACCTCGAAGTCGCTGTCCGAGCCGGCTACCCTCTTGCGGCTGTCCACGAAGATCGTCGTCATTCTTTTCTTTAGGAAGCCACCCGTTCTGCGAACGACGGGCGGCTGGACTGCTGCGACGGAGGTGCAGCAGGAGATATTCTCGCACCTCGCATTGATGAGCGTAGAGCTAGCGAACAGCTTCTGGCCCAGGAAGCCGAGCGCCGCTCCCATCGGCTTCTTTTTCCAGAGCGAAGCGCTCTTCGAAGCGCAAGTAGAACATCTCATTCTTTGGCTTGAGGTAGTAGACGAAGAGGAAGCTGTAGGGCTCTCGGGTCGCCTGCTCGTAGATCCTGTGCAGCTTGTCCTTCGGCAGCAGGGCGCTGAGCTCTTCGATGACGGCCTCCAGCTTGTGCTGGTTGCGCAGCCTCCAGCAGCAGAGGAATTGCTGATTGACCCGCACGGCTGCGCTGACTAGTCTCAGCTTCTGGGAGCTCACCCAAGTGCTGATTTGGAGGTGCCGACCCCTGATAAAGAGCGTGTCCAGGGCGCCGTGGGCCTTGTGGAGCTGTGGGCTATCTGCGAAGTCGTCGCAGATTATCAGCACCTGATACAGCTTCTTCATCTCCAACTTCTTGGATGTCTCGGTGATCTTGCGCTGCCTCTGGATGATGTCCCGCAGCGCTGCCTCGTCCCACTCGTCGTAGTAGGCCCTCTCCCGTTCGGTATTCACCCCCAGGTCCTCCTCTATGTACTTCTTGACGGGGATCCAGCCATCGTCGATATTGATGGACGGGCTGAAGATATAGATTTTCTCGAAGACTCCGCGGTATTGCTCCAGAATCATGCTGATCAGCGCCACGGTTTTGCCGGACTTGCTGGGGCCGAGGAAGATGCCCGTACATGGTACCAGGGGCACCACGGGGTCTGAGGGCTGTTTGCTGCTGTACTCTGCCGTAGGAAACAGCTTGATCTTCCCCATCTCCTTTGCCTTACTTCCCAAATTCGACGGGAAGCCGGGCAGTGAGACCGGGATGAATCTAAAGGCTGGCATGCGGCTGAAGTACATGGGAAGCAAATCGGGGTTGGCCCCACACGTGGACCGGCTGCTGGGGGACGTCGCCGTGCTTCACTCTCCCTTCTTCGGCTCTGGAAAGCTGGAGTACTACCTCGCAACCCGGCGTCCGGCCCTGGCGGTGCGCGGCGTCGACGCCTTCGAGCCCGTCGCAAACCTGCACCGCTGCTCCTTAAGGCAAGACCCGGTCTTCCTGCGCTCCTTGCTGCGCCTGGCTGGACGCAAGATAGACAGGCTCTTCTACTTCAGTCGCCTCCTGCCGGGCACTCAGAGAGGCCGCGCCGGGCGCCGGGCCGCCTGCTCGTACGTCCTGCTGCGCAACAGCTTCTCGGGAAAGTGGGGCTCCTTCGCACAGCAGCGGCCACTGGCGCTGAGCAGCGTGCGGCGTCTGCAACGGCCTCCCACAAACGTGACCGTGCGATGCCAGGACGCACTGGCCCATCTGCGCGCTCTGCCCAGCCAAGCGCCGCGGCATTGTATCCATGCCGATCCTCCCTACATCTTTCCAGGCCGCAGCATGAACTACTATGGCACGAGAAGGCGGGGGCATGACCTGGCCTTCCACTCGGAGCTCCGAGACGCGCTCTTCGCAAGCGGCCTGCCCTTCCTCGTAAGCATAAACGACGTGCCTGAAGCCTGGGAGCTCTACCGCAGGGCCGGCTCCATCACAAGGCTGTGCTCGGGCAAGAACAGCTCCAAGCCAGAGCTGCTGGTGCTGCATCAGGGCAATCCTGCTGTGGCGACAGGAATGGCCGGAGCAATCCTGTTGCCACGCTCACAACAGGATTGACGGCAGGGCGTGTGAGTGACGTTGGCGTGGAATTTGTAACGTCTTAGACTTTGCTGAAGGAGCTCAAACGGTGAGCTTCTTTAAATTCGCTGTAGAGAGGGCCCGCAGCAGGCACGCACCAGGCCCGCACCAGGCCCGCACGTTGGCGTGGAATTTGTAACGGGGCATGTGTGTTTTTTTCCGACACACTTCGGTGGAGAAATGTTCGGCTCTGGACCGAAGCCGCGGAGCCGGCCTCGCTCAGACCGAAGCCGCGGAGCCGGCCTCGCTTTTCCAAGCCTTTTGCGCACTTTTCGGCCCCAAAGAGAGAGCGGTGACGAAGCGGTGACATCGCTGATGACCGTGTTTTTGGGCCAAAAAGCGCCGTTTTGGACAGGTAGCGAGAGCCCATGGTGAGATGGTTTAGGCGTTTGCTCTCCGTAGCGACGTTTCGGAGGCTCGATTCCTCCCGGGGCCTCGGCGGGCTGACGTGTTAGAGACCGGTGACATCGGCGGTGACAAGCTCGGCGGGCTGACGCGTTACGTGGAAAAACCTCGGCGGGCTGACGTGTTACTCGGGAGCACCTCGGCGGGCTGTCGCGTCAGACGCTGGCTGGCTCTGGGCTGTGCCTCGGCGGGCTGACGTGTTAGAGACCGGTGACTTCGGCGGTGACAAGCTCGGCGGGCTGGAATTCGCAGGTTTTTCGGGGTAGAATACGGATTTCGGAGCACTGCAAACACCTGGAACCGGTTTTCGCAGGAAAACGAGCGAATTTGGAGGCCCGGGCTGCACTTTTGACGCAGGACACGAAAAAACGCACTTTTCGGAGTTCGCCGTTTTCAGCGCTTTTTGCACCAAAAACGGAGTGGTGACATTGAACGGTGACATCGGAAAAACGTTCAGCGGGTTGAAGAATTTGGCTGTTTTGCAGGGTTTTTGGCCCAAAATCCGAAAATTAATTGGATACTATAAGCCTATGTTCCTTACTACTCCTGGAGCCAAATTGCAAGCATATCTAGGGGTCATTGTTTTGCAGCCACACGCCTGCGCGCAGCGTTTTAAACTTCGAATCCTTCGCAGAACGAGGTCATTTCCTGGACGGACGAGTGCTAGGAGCCTCTCAGGTAGAATAGAATCCCTTTGAGAACCCCCTCTAAAAAAAAAGGGGGGTTCATGTTTGGGTTCAAGCTAGGAGCAGTGCAACATGCCTTAACGCTTAGGGTTTCTTTTCCCTTGTGTTTAGAGCATGTTGTGAATCGAACCACGCGGTGGCCGTTTTGCTCCTAGCCTTGACCCAAACCTGCGGTTTCATTTAAAACCCACCCACCCTGCACTGTCTCCGGACCAACTCTGGTCTCCGGACCATTCAGTCTCCGGACCTTGGCGCGGGCACGCATGCCACGCCCTGCAAGCACTGCATTTACTTGCAAGGACACGCATTGTCTTCGTTTTAGTTCACGGGGGGTCAACACACCTCCTGTTCCAGGCGCACCAGTGCCCTGGAAGCAGTGCTACATGCCTTAACAAAGAGGCGATTCAAGAAAAGCCCCCACGGCAACAGCTGCTGCCCAGTCCGAGTCCCAGCAAAAGGCCGGCGTTGAGGAGCCAAGCGGCGACAGCCAGGCGCAAGAGCTGGCGAAAAACGCAGTTGCAGATGCAAAGAAAGGCGCGGAAGTGCCGCAGGCAGAAGTTCCCCAGAGTGAAAGCCAGTCTGCGCAGCCTCGGTCCGCCCCACCTGCGTTACTTCTCTGCGGGGCTGCCCGCATGTTTTGCTGTCGACTCAACACTGTCGACCCTTAGCAGAACATCTGGAAAAAGCGCACGGCAAAGCCCGCTGCAGCTGCAGCTGCGCCGCTTCCCCGTTAGCCCGCTTCTTGCCGGCCGCTTTGGCCTTCTTGGCTGCGGCCGCTTCTCTGCAACGTTTTTTTTGCTTTCCGTCTTGCGTGTCTTCCGCTTCTGCCTGTGTTTTTTCGTCGGCCGTGTTTTTCGCGGCCCGTCAGTTCTGCAAAGACTGCGTAACAATTCAAAATCGTCTTGGCGCTTGGATTGACGACTCTATGCCTTTACCTTAAACACGCCGCCTAGGAGGAAACGCACGTGTCCCTTTGCTTTTTCCCTCGCCTAGCAAAATGCTCGTGCAATTTTTTTTGCTTTGGGGCCCAGCTTCTCAAAAGTTCAAAGCTAGGCACACAAAGCAAAACCTGCCAAATCGCATGGCCCAATGTGCAAAAACGGTTTTGTGGCCAAAACCACGTCGATTTGTGGAAACGCTGCTTGGCTGCCGAAATTGGCAGATCACGTGGTCCATTTGTGTGAAAGGCTGGCTTGCGCCCGAACAGCTCGCATCTAAGGATTTAGCAAATCTAAGAACGCTTCACGGTGGAAGGCTTCTATGCCATGATTTTGAGCGCCTGGAACATCGTGCCAGGGAGACGCTACTCCTTCGGCTGCGGTAACCGGCTAAGCACGGCTTCCAACTTGGTGATGTACGTCAGGGCTGCCGCAACTACGTGGGTCACTGGCACCTTCCTCGGCACGGCCGCGCACGCCTTCGACGGGTCGATCCGGGCTGGTGCAGCAGTCGGCGGGCGCGCTGGACCTGTGCAGATGCAGATCAGGGCTTCAGCCTTTGAGGGAGAGTCGGTCTCCGTGACGGCTGGCCGAACTAAGCTCGTGTTGCAGACCACGTTGCCCGTGTTGCCGGCGATCACGAGGTAGCCGGGGTTCCTCTGGTTCGTGGTCAGGGACAGCTGCGTCGAGAGACTCTTCGTCTGCGCCAGCGCCTTGTCGTTGATCATGATCAGCTCGCACTGGTGCGCTCCGTCCCGCTCCAGGAAGACCCGCGCGCTCTGGCAGCCGCAGCTCTGGGCCGCTGTCGGAGGTTGCGCTGTTGTTGGAAATCTGCAGCTTGCTCCAGCCCGCCAGTCTTCTCAAGAAGAGATCGTCCGAGAAGTCGGAGGTATTGGTCACGGTGAGCGTGTTGGGCGAAGAGCTGCGGCGCGGAGACCGTGCCCGAGCTCGTTACGTCGCCGCGCGCCACGCTGCCCGTCGACACTCCGCCGCGTGGCCGTGAAGGCGCAGTCCAGGCTCTCGCAGTCCAGCGGGCCCGCGGACGCCGCCCCGGTGATGGTCAGCGTGGCAGCAATCGCTTTGGCTGTTTGAGGCTTAACAGGATTCCCAACACTCTTTGATTCTTGCTCGGCCTCACACAAACTGTACAGAACCCATAAGCCAAAAAATGCAACATTCACAGTCCCTGAGTAAGAAAAAACCCTTCTTCTAAAGGCAAAACCTGTGGCAACCGAAAGATATGGGTTTCTGTTTGAAAAACAATCCACTGCGAAAACGAGGCTGTGTTATGCATGATGCATGATGGCGAGCGTAGCTGTGCTTTAAGATTAGAGTGGAAAGGGAGATGAACATTAGTATGTCGACCCCCACTTGATTCTCGTTCCTGATGCGCGCGATCTTCACAGTTCGGCTGGTGCCAGTCTACTGAGGTTTCACACTTGAGCGCGGCAACTAAATGTTATCCACTTTTTGGGACGACTCTATGCTTTCAGATGTTGGAATGATCCTTTTTCGCTTGTCAATATTTGTTTATGTGGATCAGTGCGCCTCATTCGCATAGTTGGACAGCAATAAACCTCCAGTGGTGACTGCTCGCGTGCCCTTGCCAATGCACGTCGCATATCAGTCAGTCAAAAAGCATGGTTCACCAGCAAGCAACAAACATAAATAGCGAGGGAGGGACCGGATCAAGTAATAGCGTTTGTTTTATTGTGGGACATGACTGCTTCATTTTGTTGTTCTGCCATTGTTGTTTCATTCTTGTGGATCAGTCTTTGCCCAGTGCTTTATGTGTTTGCACGGCTGACCGTGTTTGATTTCGAAATATTTTGGCTCTTGTTGGAACAAACAGTTGTTCGGATGAGAAAATGGCAAGGGTCCGGACAACAATGCATTTACCACAACTGCAAACAAAAGAGACCCTTTTGTAGTCAGAAGCGAGAAAGCGCGTTTTGAAGCAAGCGCGACGACTGATGTTGCGCATTGCATTGACGAGGTGTGGCATGATGGAAAGGATGTACCAACAACATGGCCAGGTGCAAAGAAATATGTTCTTGGGAAAGATACAGTCATGATTGAAATCGACCTGTAGTAAACATTTATTTTTCCGGCCGTGATGCCGTGAAGGCTTTGATCTGCCCACGGGTGACATTTGTACATGCCGGGCCATGAAACTGCAGCTGTGTAGAATCAAAGACATGCCCAACGGAAACGGCGAAGCTGCACGAACAACTGTTTCATGTACTTTGTAGTCACCGAATCGAAACAACTTTCAAGATGAACCATTTTCAAACTGTCGACGCATTATTTGCCTTGTGCATTGCATTGGATTGCATTGATTGCATGAAACCAAGGCACGCCGGGGCTTGCATGCAGTGCCAGGGCTAGTGAGTCTTTGCCTGGTACCAGGTGCACATCGAGGTCCTTGTGTGTCAAATGACTCGGAAGAGCGCTGCTGAAAGCAATGCCCGCAGCTCTGATGGGTACTTGCGTGTCGGGAGCTTCCATCACGTCCGGCTAAGGGTTCTCATGGCGACCATTGGTCCACCCAGCTCTGGTCTTAGCCGGCTGGCCAGCGGAACCGGGAACCGCCGTGGGATTGCGCTGAGGTGGGTATGCAGCCTTTCAGTGGTGATGTTCGTGGTTGCCTTCGGGCTTTCTGGCCAAGTACTGCCAAGGCATGCCAGAAGTCAATCCAACCCTCATGGGCTTGGGATTTCGTGTAGCTGATCTATTGTCCTTGCATGCATGGTTCAGAGCAATTTGAACTACACATTGCACACATGCAGCTAGCAGTCAAATATGCAGGAATGGACCACAAGGACACACACACACAACGATGACTCATTGAACATGTAGCTTCAGTCAGCAGCGAGGATTGTGCCATCAATTCCCCACCGCATGAGGAAAACATACACTTTTGATGTTTATTTGGCAAAGAATTGGCAATGGTCGGCAATGCAGACTGTTCTGATCCTACAGGTTCGAATGCAAAAAGTACCGAGGACTTTTTGGTGCGCTGGGCATAGCAGTTCCAACTATTCAAACCGTGACTGCTCTGACCAAACTATTTTTTTTCCTACTGGGGACATGCTGCAGGTTTATGACCAGCCAATGCACCTCCGAGCAAGGGATGTGCACGCGCGGACCTGAGATGGTGTGGCAAGCGTGCTGTTCTTGAGCATAAGAAATCATGCATGGGTGTGTGGGTTTCCATCGTTGACATTTCATGCAGGGCTTGTGAGCTTGTGGTCTTGCGGCTTGTTTTTTCCCGATTTTTGGCAGCTGTTGGTTGAAAGTTTGTGGCTTGAGCCTTTTTTTGGAGCCCTCAGTGCCATGGCGATTCCAACTTTCGGGGAGGTGCAACGCCAGCTGCCGAAGCCTGAAGAGTTGAACAATGTGGTTCGGTACAAGGGCCCTTCTAGCAACCAGACCGTCTTGAAGCAGGCTGCCACCAATACAGAGTTGCAGAAGGCGGTAGAGACGGGGGATGTGTCTTTAGCACAGGCAGTTTTGCGCTTTGGCGCTGCAAAGCGCTGTGTAAATGTGAATGCCCCTTTGTGGCCAAGGAGGGAGTGCTTTCTGCATTTGGCCGCACGGAATGGCTCCAGAGACATGTGCCTGTTGCTGCTGGAGGCCAAAGCAGAGCTGGATGCCGAGGAGATTTTGGACGGCAGGCATCCCCTTCATGAGGCCTGCAAGCACGGCCAGTATGACGTGTGCGAGCTGCTACTGGACAGGAAGGCACGCATCGAGGAGGGAACGTTTACCGGGCTCCGGCCGCTGCATTGGGCGGCCGGCGGCGGCCACGCTGATGTGTGCGACATGCTGCTGGACAGACGGGCCATCCCTTATGCAGTCTCTGGGGACACGTGGCAGGCCATCCACCACGCAGCAGCCAAGGGTCACCCAAAGGTGGTGGAGCTGCTTTGCACCAGGGGCGCCAAGCCAGATACTGAAACTGGGACTGGTCAGCGGCCCTTCCAATTGGCCTGCTTGAATGACCACGCGAGCGTTGTCAAGGTCCTTCTGGACATGGGCGCTCTATTCTCCATGGAGGACTTCGCTTCAGATGGTTTGCTCAGGCGATGCAATGGCACAGAGATCGAAGGCCTCGTGCGGGAAGTCGGCCGACTGCGCTTTCAATTGGATGACGCTGAAGAGCTGGCCGACGCTGGAAGCACTGAAGAGGCGGCAAGCCTGTTCCAAGACATCTCCAGCAGTTTTGCCAAGCTTGACATGAGACATGCTGTCGCGTCAGTGGCAGAGGATGCAGCAAGATGCGGAGTAACCCTGGAGGTCGGCTGATCTTGAAACGGCCAGTTTGCCTTAGCAAAAAGTGAGCCTTCGAGGTCGTCGAGCTACGTGCGGCAATGGAAGACACAGTGTTTCAAGCTCGACCCATCAGTCAGGCCATTGCCTCTTTGGAATGGTTAGGTTGACCCCCATTTGAAGGACATCCCGAGCGAAACCTCGGGTCGCCGCGCGCTTGAGCGAGCTGAGGCCGGGAGGATGCACCTGCCCCTTCCCTTTGATGAAGCGGGATTTGGTGACACAGGCCGCGACACCAGCTGTGCCAGCTATGTTTGTTTGCCAAACACGTGGGGCATGCAATGTCCTGACAGATGCAAGAGTTTGAATCGACGGATAAATAGTTGCTGCATGTATATATATATATATATAATATGTACATGTGCGTACATAGTAATTATATGTATATACATATGTGATCCAAGTCCGCATTCCGGCAACCAAACGTGTGAACATGATGGCTTCCAGCCTAGGGGGCTTGTGCCAGGATGCGCAAGCATGCTCCCAATGTGTGGAAGAATTCTGCCCAGTCACGCGCTTGTTCATTGTGCATCACTTGCAATCGAATTTGTGACACCTCACTTCAAGATGAAACTCTTCAGTAGGCACCATCACCTCCAAGGCAGTTCCAGAAGGAGACACTGCTTGCTCTTCCACAGCGGGGATCTTGGCTCGTCTGAAGTCTGCGCCCTCGAACCACCATTGACCGGCCCTTGCGGTCTTGGTGTTGTTTTCACGTCCAGCTGTGGAACAGCTGTCATGAGTATCCTTGAAGGCATGCGAGTGCGAAGACCCTTCCTGGCCCCGGCTACTTGGCTTGCCCGTGCATTGTTTGACTGGAGCTTCCCAACCAAGCAAAACTGAAATCTGCCTCTGCAGCTGTGTTACCAAGGATTGACATTGGCACCGAGCAAAAACCCTGCTTGCAGTGCGCTGGGGCCTTTGTGCATTGGAGAGGCAAACCGAAAGGAAGACCTTACTGACTGCCAGCTGAATGTTTCCTCTGAGGTGCACCCGCATGTGGACATGACGCTTCGCCGGAGCCTGAGTTGCCTCGCTCCCCAGCCCAAGAAAAACCGTTGGGGCGGGCGAGTTGGGTTGGCCCTGCCAGGTGGGGATCACGGCGACTGCCTGGAGTTGTCCGATAGCAATCGCCTCAAGCACCCGAATGCGCGGGTGAAATGCCGTCGCATTGCATGTGTAATGCTAGGCCTGCAGCCAAGAGGACCAAATGGAACATGCGCGCTTCCGAGACAGAGTCGAGATAAGGCTTGCTAATTGAGATTTATTTGCCACGAAAGCTCGAGCAAACATTTGTGTATCAATGGGTCCTGCAGGCATGTTGCATTTCGCGTGTTCGAACCACTGCCTTCCTCCAAATCATGTCGCTCGCCCATTTTCAAGAATCAGGGAAATGTGCGGAATGTCTTGAGCAGACTACCGTCATTTCGAAACTAGCATGGACTGTTGTTTTTATGTGCTTTGAAGAGGCTGATCAGAGCTGAGCCTTTTGTTTGTGTGAAGGCAGGTAAACCATGCCTCAATTCCTGATCTTAAAATCATCATGTGAGAGAATGCAGAGAAGCGCAGCAGGTACAGTTTTCCGTTTTAACGGAGCAGCGATGCTAGCCAAGCCTTCCAACAGTTGTCCTTGCCTTAGCATGTCTGATTGTCCCTCAATGGTGGCTGCTTGCAATGCCCCGAGGTTTGACTTGGGCTGACGAATCTTGGCAGGTGGTTCAGTGCCGAGGCCGGGAACGGCTGCGTTCGATTGGCACAAAAGTGAGTCGCAGCCTTTTGGCCTGCAGGCACGCCTGACAGCAGTGCAAAGTTCACGCAACGCAGTCGAGGTGAAGAGGCCTGTGCCAAAAGAAGCTTGCTGACTTGAGTAGCCTGCGAAGCCCCTGACCTATTTGGTAGTTGGTTCTACCTGCTTCAATAGGGCCAATTGTAAGTTCTATGCGCACGTTTTGCAGCACAAATTGATTAATTTTGGGCGCTGCTCACTTGGGGATGTGTCGAAGATTCAGTTCCTTTTGTTTCAGGTTGCTTTCACAAGCGTGCCTAGCCTTGATGTCCCCGATGTATGCTTTCATTTGGAGTTGCTGTTCTGGTTTTTGCAGGATTCGAAGAACGTCTACTGCACCGGCAGAGGGAAGCAATGTCTGCACTCTGTTGAGTGCGCCAGCCGCAGCAGTCAGACCCTCTTTGCTTGTCATGTTGCAGCTGAAACAGCTGAGCATCGATCATTGAAGGCAAGCTGCAAACTAAGCCTCGAGATGCCTTTGGAAGTGTTTGGCCTGTTTTTCTGCTTGGCTCAGTCTATCAGGGGCAGTTGATGCTGACCTGCGGTGTACTCTTTGAAATGAGTGCATTATTTGAATTGATGCTGTTGAGATAGTTCATCAGGTACATGTGTACAACAGATCCTTCTCAATGCAGTACAGAACAATGTCGCTGTGAAGATCCCACTCATGTTCGCAAGGCAGGGGCCATTTCGTAAGTTTGGCCATGGCCATTTCGATCTGGCTGAGGCACTGCAAACAATCAACAGATCGACCTGCTATTTGTTGCATTCTCAGTTTGCTTGACTCCACAGAACAATCCGGTCAACCTGTCCGAGAGAGAGCTGGATCCTGGCTGAGGTGTGCACCTCCACTTCCGACGTGCTCCTCGTGGCTGACCGAGCTTTTGCCAATGGCAGTGAAGTTCAGGGTCTCCTTTGGTTAGGGAAAAGCCGGCCATTGCCACCAGCTACTTGGCTGACTGAGGTCGCCTGCTTGTTCACCTGGACCGTGCGAGTGCAAGCCCGGCTTCTTCAAGGCCAGGCCTGACCGGTCAGAGGTGACGGATGTGTCTAGCGAAAGGCACGTCAAGCTGACGACTGCTTTAGCGACGCGCTGAGGGGGGGGGGCTTCAGGCTCCCATTGCGAGCCCACTGTTCATGTCTAGTTTTAGTTTTTTTGGGTAATCCGGAAGTCAAGGTTTGAATCGTCAGACATGGTAAATGTTGGTTGCTTTCGAGCCACGAGTGAGACTCGCATAGGCGTGTCGCGCATGAGGCTGTCAGCCGGGATCTGCACCTTCATTGACAGGCAAGGGCGGGATGAATCCTTCTATTCCGTCGCCGTTGACTCCTTGGTATGTTTTTTTTTTTTTTTTTTTGCAAACAGTTTAAATGACTGTATCTTGAGGAGTAAAGTTCATGCGAACAACATCTTGAGAATCGAAGGCTGTGATCGGCATTGCCTCGCAGGATTTAGCTCGCTTTTGTCCTTCATTTCTGCTGCAGCAACGCTCCATCCTCAGGAAGCATTGCCAGCAGCGGAAAAATGTATCTCGGGCACCACTCAAGAAAAACTCCTCGCCGAGGTTTTTGTGCTGTGTGGCTCTTGGTGTGGCCGTTGGCTGCGCTATCCGCCGATTCATTGCCACGCGCTTATCAGGTTTCCCGAATGTGTTGTCGTCCGTCATTTCATCTTGCATTTGTCATGCTCGGCAAACTTGAACTTAAGAAAGGAGCCAAGCTCAGCCAAGCCCACGCTGCATTGTACTTCTGTGTTTTAGCATTTCAGGTTGGAGACGCAGCTCCTAATTTGCGTCGAAGACGACGCGGTGCTCAACCACCAAGGATGGTGTGACACGTCAGAAAGCTTTGTCGCACAGCCAGCCCTGCCTTGGATTCCAGGACTTGGTCGGAGCGCTGGGCGCTCCATCTAGAAGATGCAGCCCAGGCAAAGCTGAGTCCCTTTCGTACGTGCAAGTTCCTTTGTGTGAAGCTCTCTTTGTAGCTGCAGGCAGCATACGACCATGTGAGCTGCTGGAAGCCGACGTCTGAGTTCTTTTCAAACTTCAGCCGGCCGACGCGGCTGCTTGGAATGCGCCAAATTCCTGCGTCCCGTATGAAACCTTGAATGCCGGTAAAATGCCACCCATCCAGTGGGGAAGCGGCTGCTCGCGCTGCCTAGGCCATTGCGGCGTGTGAGCTCAGCAGTGCGCCGAACTTGGGGCATCGGAAGCCGAGCGGCACCTGCGCATTCCATGAAAACGGTCTCAACCATGCGGTCTCCGTTTCCCGAAAGCACGGCGAAGGGTTCTTCCGCTGGGTTCACTTGAGTTGTTCTCATGACAGTCATTGCAAGGAGTCATTGCAAGGAATCATCATCATGAAAGTCATTGCAAGGTGTCATTGCAAGGAATCATCATCATGAACGTCATTGCAAGAATCCTTGCACTTGCAACTTGCACTTGACTCCATGCACTTGCAAGTTGCAGTTGACTCCATGCACTTGCGACTTGCACTTGACTCCTTGCAACTTGCAATGACTCTCATGACTCCTTGCAATGACTCCTTGCAATGACTCCTTGCAATGACTCCTTGCAATGACGTCAAGTGCAATTGACTTGCGAGGAGTTAAAATCTCTTCTTAGGGCGGCGGGGTAGTGCCGACGACACTCTACGAAAATCGACCCTCTGCGAGGATTGGCGTGGTCGAGGTGCAAAAATTCGTGGTTTTTTGCAATTTTGTTTTGGCCCGCGCGACCCTCTGCGGGGATCGGCGTGGTCGAGGTCGAGGGTTTTTGCGATTTTGTTTGGGCCCGCGCGACCCTCTGCGCGGATCGGCGTGGTCGAGGTGCAAAAACTCGTGGTGTTTTACGATTTTTGCGGCGCTCGCGCAACCCTGTGCGGGGGTCGGCGTGGTCGAGGTGCAAAAACTCGAGGTTTTTTACGATTTCTGCGGCGCTCGCCCCTCTGCGGGGATCAGCGTGGTCGAGGTGCAAAAACTCGAGGTTTTTTACGATTTCTGCGGTGCTCGCGAGGTGCAAAAACTCAGGGTTTTTTTACGATTTCTGCGGCGCTCGCGAGGTGCAAAAACTCAGGGTTGTTTTTTACGATTTCTGCGGCGCTCGCGCGACCCTCTGCGGGGATCGGCGTGGTCGAGGTGCAAAAACTCGAGGTTTTTGCGCTTTTTGTTGTTCGAACTGGTCCTCAGGAGTTGTCTCGTGGCTCGCGAGCCTGCTCCGGGACCGGCGGGTTGCGGGTTCGATCCCCCCCTGCGCAGAGCAACTTGCACAGAGCAAGTTGCGCGACCATTTTCCGCAGAGCAACTTGCGCAGAGCAACTTGCGCAGAGCAACTTGCACAGACCAGTTTCCGCAGAGTGCCTTGCCTAGAGCAACTTGCGCAGAGCAACTTACGCAGAGCAACTTGCGCAGAGCAACCTGCGCAGAGCGGCTTGCACAGAGCAACTTGCAGGGAGCAACTTGCATGGAGCAATTTTTGCACAGAGGGGCTTGCAGGGAGCCACTTGCAGGGACCAACTTGCGCGGAGCAACTTGCGCAGAGCAACTTGCGCAGAACAACTTGCACAGAGGAACTTGCAGGGAGCCACTTGCAGGGACCAACTTGCACGGAGCAACTTGCGCGGAGCAACTTGCGCAGAGCAACTTGCGCAGACCAACTTGCACCGACCAGTTTGCGCAGAGCACCTTGCCCAGAGCAACTTGCACAGAGCAACTTGCGCAGAACAACTTGCACAGAGGAACTTGCACAGAGACATTTGAACAGAGTCAGTTGCACAGAGTTTCTTACGCAGAGCAGCTTGCGCAGAGCAACTTGCGCAGAGCAACTTGCGCAGAGCAGCGTGCACAGAGCAACTTGCAGGGAGCAACTTGCACGGAGCAACTTGCGCGGAGCAACTTGCACAGAGCAACTTGCGCAGAGCAACTTGCGCAGAGCAACTTGCGCAGAGCAACTTGCGCAGAGCAACTGGCACAGACCAGTTTGCGCAAAGCACCTTTCCCAGAGCAGCTTGCGCAGAATGGTCACGGGGCTGTGTTGCTTTCGGGCCAACCGTGGTCTAGTTTTTTTCGTCTTCCTTCTTCTTGTGATTCCTTGCCATGGGTTTTGAGTAAACACAGCGGAGGTTTTGAGCATTACCCTAAGGATTCTGAGGTCCCAGGAAAAAAGAAGGGCTTCATTCAGGTTGATGTAGGATGGGCACGACCGTTTGAGGTGCAAGGGCCTGGACGCTTGCGACGAAGCCTTGGAGCCCGTCTACGTTGTGCTGGAAGCGGCTTTGGTGCCGCGGCCAAATTAGTCGAAGGAACGCAGAGGCGAAGAGTGTTTGAATGTGTTTGATGTACAGTGGTCTACAAAGATCACTACAAGCAACACTTCCTGTTTCTCTTCTTGGGCAGCTCACACGGACATGCAGCATCTCAGTTCCCGTCAATCATGCTGACGAGAGCTTGAGTTTGCTACTAGCTTCACCTCTAACTGTCCATTTCTCAACCCATCCAGCCACCTACGCACATCCATCCCTCCCCACATCCCCAGCCTGGAGCCCCCTCCATCCTCTCCAAGCACTCACAGTGACAATGCCAGGATAAGGCCCAGAACGCTTTGGGGGCCATCAGCCCCAAGTTCAATGAGATCTTGGGAAAGGCGCGAAAGCGAATCCACAGTTGCTACTGTAACACCCGATCCTTGAGTTGCATCTCAGCATGGCCCAAACTGTGATTCTTCTTATTCGAACAGGGACCTAAGGACCTAAGGCTCCCTCCCCCCCCAGTGGATGTTGCACCTTTCTGCAACGTTGAGTCTCAGATTTTCTCAGGCGGACGAAGCGAAGAGGCGACGCACAGTGTCAAGTTTTGCTTTAGATTTTTTATGCTCCCTGTTGCCTTGTTGTGTGTTTTTACCGCTCATTTGGCCCCAGGCCTTTGCGAGCTAAGCGTGATCCGCGAAAGGAGAATCGAGGCTCGATGTGGGACGCAGGTTTGCTTACCCCGCGCGTTCTGGGTGCAGCCGTCAACATCGCCAGGTCCCAGAGGTGCTCGGCCCTGGCCTTAAGTCTCCGAAAGTGCCCATGTTGGTGTGATGATTGCCTTTCTTGTGGTGCGTTCGATGCTTCTTGCAGAATTATTACCCCTTTGGGAAAAGTGGGAGTTGGCAGAGCTTGTTCTTTGTGGCAAGCTGTCGTTTTCGTGGTTGTTCAGATTATGGACCCTTAAGACAATCAAGGCCAAGCCAAGAGGCGGCACAGGCCGAGAAGGACACACAGCGCACGAATGCATGCTGTGGATGCAGATGGAAGCATGTCAAGTCTGTTTGAAAATGGAGGACCCCTCTTTGCATGTACCCAGTTTTGCGAAACGCGAATTTTCTGCCAGTTCTTTTCCGTTTTTCCCTTCTCTGAATCCAAATGCAAGTGAGACGCCGAGTGCCGACGTGACTTGGTGAGAGAGGGGAGCAGGAGACCGGGGACTTGGCATGGGATCCGATCAGCATGAGCATGAGCAGCGAGGCTGGACATGTCGGAAAGAAATGCCACGTGGGTCCAATCCGATCAGGCGCCAGGCTCGGTGACAGTGCCGAAGGCTGGATTCTCGTCGGTTTGAAGTGGAGACTGTGTCGCAGAGACAGGGACGTTGGTGCGAAGCAGCTTGTAAAGACATGTTCGAACTCTGCTTTCTCTCTCACTCCTCTCTCTATCCCTCTCTTTGTCTCTCACGCCCACACACACACAAGCGCACACCTTCTCAAGACTCCGTCCAGGAGTGGATGAACTTCATCGTCCCTGGGCTCTCAGCTCGGCAATCTGCGGCTCAGCTACATCTAGTGCAAAGTTCTGAAAAATCAACGCTTGAAATGCATCAACATTGTTCCATTCATACCAACATGTGCTTGTTGCAAATAAAGAGCAATCAATACCCGGGCAGTTACAGTCCCAGACCATAAACCGGTGCAGCCTCTTGAAAATTGTATACATAGTTTTGGGTCAACTCCTTTCATAGATTTCGCTGTCACTCCTTTTCTGCTCGCTTCAAGGCTCGGCCTAGGAGCGACTCTCCTCCGTGGCGCCTGCTGGGTTTGACTCAGACAAAGGAATATTCGTCCGAGGCCACTAGAGAACCCCAACATGTTGGTTTCCTTTTGCTCGGCAAACCAACCTCAGAGAAAACACGACATTGGAGGAAGGTGGCACAAACCCTGATGTTTGTTGTATGTCTACGGGAGTCGCCCACACCGTCAGAGGCTTCTTTGTTGCTTTCCCTTTGCAAGCCAAACGCATACCGGAGAAACAAATACATCCTCAACATACCACCATTTCCACTTGGGGAGATCGTATTTTTTGGAGCTAGACCAAAAGCAACGCCACGCTTTTTTTTTTTTCTTCCGGAAGCCAAGCGCCTCTTGCCAGGCCCACCAGTGCGGTGCAGCGCCTGCGGCAGCGCCGAGAGGCCAAGGCGAGGTCGCGAGGTCGCGAAGTTGGGGCGAGACGGGGTCCAAATTCCTGGTGGTTCGGGGGGGGGAGAGGGAGGTCCCAGTGACTTTGAGAAGCCCTCAAAATGCCAGCACTTTGAGGAACGGGACAGTGGCTGAGTGGAAGGTTTGCCAAAAGGTAACAAACTTCGACAAAACTCGGCCCATGAATAAGAGAGCCGGTCCGCGTGCAAGTCACCTACGGTTTTGGGGCCAAGCTGAAGGCGCAGGCTGCGGCTGAGAAGGCTGCAGCGCAAGCAGCAGCCCCCATGACTGAGGCACGCGGGTGAGCCACCGGGAAGAGCATTGGTCATGGTTGTGGGACATAGACTTCTAGGGCCACACACACACACAAACGATATCAAGAACATATTCTTAAGATTGACCACAGTAGTTGTAGGAATGGGCTATATTGCTATCACTGGAAGCCACTCCTCTGGTTGATGGATGCACGTCAACTTGCTAGATGGCTGCCCAAATTGCAAGCGAAATTGGGGTCACTTCTATTGAATGTTCATGTCACTTTCGGCACATCTGAAAATCTGTGCTAAGTGGCAGGCGCCTGTGGACGAGTCATGGATTGATGCAATGGAGCGGGAGGAAGCGAAAGAGCGGGAGGCGCGAGCGGCCAGAATATCACATTGCCTCCTTTTTAGCAAGTTGCCACGATGGGGTCCCCATGTAAGACACCAGCTCCTTCTGCCAATGAATACCCCGGATCGCATTTGTGCAGTTCTTTCCGTGGCGGATCTGCAGACGTCTCCATGTGAGCCACAAACAAAACCCGGGCAGATAAAGGTCCCAGCAAATAGTTGCGGATATCCGCCTTCTTATTTCTTCACATGGTTCTGGGATTACGACCATTTTAATACCATGTGAAGAATTGAGAAGGGTTTTTGATTGTGACTCATGTGAAGATGTCACATTTTAATACCGGGTTTTGAGCTTTTGACTCATTTGTCACCCAACGGTGCGGTTTGAGGCAAAGGAGCGAGCTGCTGCACAGCGCAGGGAGCGGAAGCAAGCTGCCAAAGCAAGGCGTGGGGTTCAGCTCGGTGCCCGGTGGATTTTCTTGCAAACCAAGCACGCACCACTGGGCTGTGGGTCAAAACCAATGGTACCATTTTGGGGTTGGTGCACCACCCATTTTAGCCTATATTAGTGGGGATTGGGATGTTCACCACTGCAACTTGATAAGGTTTCCCTTGTGAATGGTGTGGGGGATCAACAAAGCAACCACACATGGCAACTTATAAGGGTTGCCTTGATCCCCCACACTATTCAGGGGAATCAAGTGCCTGCCAGGCGTGCAAAAGGCTCAGCTGAAGGCCCGTGACTGCCATGCCTCTTTGACCCTCAAGGCCAAAATGAAACAACCAAATACCCCTGCCATCCTGTCAAAGAAAGCCGTTTTGCCAGAGGTCCAGGGAGCTTCCATGCTAGCCTGAGGGAGGTTGACAGCTGCAAGGCTCGGCACAAGAAACTGAACGATCTGGGGCGGAGGCGGGCCTCGAAGACAGAGATTTGCCAGCAGATTCAGCCCGGCGCAAAACAAGCACACGACAAGCAACAAAACAAGCGCATCAAGGAAACAAACAAAGTGAGAGAAGCAGGGACAGAGATTGACAGAGAGATAGAAAGAGAGAGAGAGAGAGATAGAGAGAGCGAGAGAGCGAGAAAGCGACAGATGCACACGACCAGAGCACGCCGATTCAGTGAGAGAGAGAGAGAGGGAGGGAGAGAGAGAGAGAGACGGAGATGAAGCGAGCTAGCGAGTGAGTGAGTGAGCGAGCAAGCAAGCAAGCAAGCGAGCAATCAAGCAACTATGCAAGCAATGCACGCTTTGACACCTGTGCCATTGCAACTCCGCCGCGTTCTTGTCAGGAAGGCGTAAGCACTCACACTGGAAAGCAGGCGCGCTTATTCGCGTATTCATGCTGACATGTGGGGGTGTGAAACAAATGGTCTCCTTATGGGACCCTGGCGAAATGTAGTGCCGTCCGTCTTTTGAGTGAGTATCTATGATTTTGACAACCGGCTCTACACTCTTTCTCATCCAAAATGCCTGTCAGAAAACATTAGTCAAACGAAGGAGGCTGGCAACCGGATATGTCGCGCAGGTGTTATTTGGCCAGGAGAGCGCCTCGGGGGAGAAGCAGCAGTCGGACCGCCTGTTCAGCGAGGCCATTGCGCGGGGCTACTGTTGGTTGGGATACTTTTGTTCTGTAAAGACAATCAGGGCAAAGCACATGATTGTGCCCTGCGAGTTTTGCCTTTTGTTGGCATGCAAAAGGGTTTCGCAATGAAGGCCATCCACGGGATGTTCCTGTTGGCGACCTCTGATGCTGGCCACGCAGAGAAGGATCGTGCGACCAGGGTGGGAAGTCTTGATTTGCGCGGTTGGGCAGGCGAGCTCCGTGAGGGAGGTGGCAAAGAAGCAGACAGCCGAAGCTGAAGCGGAGGAAGCCGAGGCTGAGGAGGAAGCCGAGGGTGAGGAGGAAGCCGAGGGTGAGGAGGAAGCCGAGGGTGAGGAGGAAGCCGAGGCTGAGGAGGAAGACGAGGCAGAGGAGGAAGCCGAGGTTGAGGAGGAGGCAACCGGATTGGCCTGCAGTAGTGCAAAACAGTTGTACCCTGCAATTTTTGCTTGCTGGGCATTGGATATTCAAGATCCCAGTGCAACAACATTCCGCACTATGCTCCACACACCCGCCCGTCCGCTCGTCCGCCTGTCCGTCCGCCCGCTCGCCCGCCCGCCCGCCCTCCCACGCACCATCGCAGGTACGCACGTGCGTGGGGCGCCCACGTGCCCACACGCCCACGAGCTCGCACCCTCGTGCGCACGTGCACCACGTGCAGCACGTGCACATGCGCACACGCATACGCACCCACGTACGCATCCGTGCGCACACGCGCACATGCGCACGTGCTCTTGCGTGCATGCGGCGCACGTGCGCACTTGTGCACGCATCCACATACAGACACCTGGGAAAGCAAGAGAGTCTAATGAGTCTAATGAAGCACCGAGCAGAGTGGCTGATGGCCATTTAAGCGCGAGGTCATGCTCCTTTGCAGAGATACAGATGACAGTGTAGGTGACCCCTGCTCAATTGCAGGTTGCGGCTGAGATCCGTCCATGCAAGGAGGCCGGTTTTGCAAATTGGCTTTCTGACATGCTCATTCCGTCTTCCGTCTCGGGGTTCAAGCTCAACACCACATATCTTGCGATTTTCAACAGCCGTTGTTGGAGACCAGTGACAAGCCTCCAATTCGCTAGTTTGCTCGCAGCAGGACATCATTGATGTCAAATCCGTGGATCTCAAGGCCGTTACAGCCAGCGATGGATATTCTGTAACGGGATAACGGGGACATGTCAGATGCTCTTAATGCGTGTCTCATCATTAAGCATCACCCACGAGGAGGATTTCATCTAAAAGTGGCCAAAAAACGAGATAATTACGTTGGGCTGAAAGGGAAGTTGTAGGGAATTTTGCATGTAGGCTGGCAATGAAGATCTTTTGGATGATGACGTTGCAGAGGCGCGCTGTGGTAGGCACAGCTTGAGAAGACTCAGGCTTGTTGAGGATACGCAGGCGGCATATGCGCCAGGACAATGACGATGGCTGGACCAGGAGTACTCCCTCCAAATCTCGTGGGAGTGGCAAGCGTCGAGGCACTGCTTAGGGACGCAAGCGGTTCACGCATTGCTTCTATTTGACCCGAGACCACCATTTCTGTGTGCAGGCCAAGAGAAGGCATCGCCAGACCGAAGGGAGTCAGGCCACATTCTGAGTGAACAGGCAGGGATGCCAAACCATATCCAGCGGGATGCTCTCCGATCCCTTGCAGGAGCCTGCTGCTGAGCCGGATCCGCAGCAAGATCCGGAGCCATCGGAGACCCAAGAATGCGAGGTGGAGCCTCAGCAGGTTGAGCCTTCGCTCTCCAAGCGGCAAAAGCAGCGACTGCGGCAGCGTCAAGGCCAGGACAAGAAGTCGGAAGCACCAGCGAGAAAAGCTTCCAAGGAGGCCGGGCGTTGTCGCAAAAAATCATGCCGGTGAGGGTCGGGCCAAAGGGGTGAACCGGGAAGTCCAAGACGCAAGTCGTTCATGAGGCCATGCTATGCAAAGTTTCAATAAAATCCTGTAGGCAGAGAGCGCAAAGCAGCCAAAAGCTGGGCCTACGCCTACAGCCAGTACTTCTGATGCGCGGAAAGAGCCAAAGGCACCAAAAGCTTCCAATGCAAAAGCAGACGCAGACGTGAAAGCAGATGTGACTGCCTCACAAGTCCAAGAAGATTCCGAAGAACCTAAGGCTGGCAGACAGTCTCTCACAGCTGGCCTTTCAGACTGACTGGTTGCCCTTCTGATATTTTTTTGTCGTCCTCCTCTGGGTGAGCGTTTGTTTTTAACAGTGACAACACTGCATGCATTCAGCACAGATTGCAGTCGGACTGGACTCTGAAATCAGCATAGTGTTGGCCAAACTCGGAACAGCAATTCCCCTTTTGTCACTTTAACCGACTTTAACCGGAACCTTTTTATTGCAATGCCTAAGGGCATAGCTGATTGGAGCCGATTGGAGCCACACGCGAGTACCTGGGTGTGCCTCCCCGCGTTACCAGTGCTGCTGGGCTGGAAGCTTTAAGCCTGTCTTTGGTTTTCCCAAAAGTTTCAGACCAAACGTATCCTCAGAGACCCGGAGTTTTGGCTCCCAATAGTTTCCCTACTTTTGAGACAGCCCATGTCAAAGTGAGTTCGCTCGAATTGGCGTGATGTTGAATGAAGAAATATATGGAACCCCGCATGGATGCTGCACCCCATTCAAGATTGCCACCCAAGTTTCCTCGGGGAGCGCGTTTTCCTGTCCGGGGCTCACGTGTCCCGCCCCCTTTCCAGGCCCTCGTGCGGAACTTCGCAGACGTGGTGGCCGGCAGACCCGCAAGGCGCAGCTGAGTATTTAGTTTGGACCATCCTCAGTACCCGCCGCATGTGAAAGTGTTTGCGTCCCAACTGGCTCACATGGCTCACCACTTTTCCTTTGTTTGCCTACAGCATTGTAGGAACAGAAGCGCGGTCCAAACTGGCCAGTCGACATGGTTTGACCACAGCATGCGGGAGCTTGTGCAACCTAAGCACATGGGTCAGCTGGGCCTGCTCAAGGTGCTCCTAGAGTGCTGACTGCTTGAGTGTACTGGAGCAAGTAGAGTCAGCACGGCAGAGTTTGCGGCCCTTGATTACCTCTTGGTACGAAGTTGAGGTCGTGTTTGCGCAGGCCACCAAGGGAGGAGGAGGACGACTTCGAGGAGGTGCTTTGCCTGCAGGTTGGGCTTGGCTTGGCTCCAGGCCGCACGGTCCGTTTCCTGAGATTCGAACTCTGAGCCAAGGAGATGTTGGGCTTCTCGTCCACGCCTCAGACCCCGCCAGGCCAAGTGGCTTGTGAGAGCACCGCGGGGCCTCCCCTGTGAAAATGCACAAGACCTAGATTTTGGGGTTTCCTTACATCCCCCCACTCAAACAATTTCAAGGATTTCGGTTTTCCTTACCCCCCCCCAAAGAAACACACAAACAATAAACAACAAAACACACAAACAAGAGAGGCTTTTTTGGGTTTTCCTTGTGGTTTCCTTTTGGTTTCCCTTCGCCGCATGGTACCCTTCGCCTCACATCCCCACGTTCTCATGAGGTCCTTCACCGCGGATGCGCCAGACTTCGTCCCCATGGCCTACCAGGTCGGGGGTTTCCTACCCGTTTCAGGTTTCTTAAAGTGACGTTGTGTAAAAATTCGAATGAAGTCGGAGGTCATTTCCTGGCGAATTGGCCTCGGACGACCGTTTTTTGGGAACACTGTCCGCGCTTCGGAGCGGCCAGGCGATGACCGCCTCTGCGTACAGCTACGCCATGGGCTCCAGGAGGCCGCGGCGGCGCAGAGGGCGCAAGGAGGCGTGCCCCGTGGGGGGAGGGGGAAGTTGAAGGAGTCCTGCCTTACAACAAAAAGTCAGTTCCATTCCTTTGTGAGAGTTCCCTGTTAGCATGTTTTTTTTTTTTTTGTTTGAGAAGCAACTGGCTTGGTTTGATTTTGGAGGATTTATATTTCATGGGTGAAACTGGGCCACCGGGGTGCCGTTCGCAGGCGGAGGATTCGCAGGCGCTGCCGCTCACCACGGCCGGGAGCTCGGCTTGCGTCAGTTTTTCGCTCTCTTTGTTCCACACCCTTCGACACACACCGGATTCCGGGGGGGGGGGGGTGAACGTTTCCTGGACATGGGACGGCACAATAAAATATTTGGCTGTTAACACCAACCAAGAAGAGGGTGCCCTTGTTTTCGCATGGCAGTCCGACAGTCCGCTCGCTTTGTTGGGCCGACCCTCGAAGGGTAATGGCGCAGAAACTCAAGGGTTGTTCAAAAAGCTGACCCAGAATCACAGGGAGAATCAGGGGTGCCGGGTTGCCGAGGTGGTCATCACTGAGATCCCAGATTACGACGCGCAGTCCCTGAGGTGCGCGCTCGCTTCCAGGTTGGGTGCCACAAAGTGCAATTTTGCGCAGGCTTCAGCTGGAGGGGTGGGGATTGCCGTACAACTTCTTCTACATGCCGGCGGAGAGGCATTCGCTGAGTTGAATTGGGTATGGGTCAAAATTACACCACCAGGGGACCGCATGTTTTAGTCTTTGTTGCCATTTACCAGGTTCCATTCTGGGGTTACCCTATTTTTGACAACCACACCCAATTGATGGGAAGGTAGCCAAAGGCCGCCCTCGTTTGCCTTTGGGGAAGTCGGCAAAAACGTCGCCTTGTCTCTCGAGAAGTGCGGGCGCTGGGGGTGGTCGTTCCGACTGGGCAGGCAGGAAGAATACGGCCAATGCGCTGTCGTGAACTTTGTGGATCCAAGTTGTGTGCCAGGGACTTGGAGATGTCTCCGGACGAACAGATGCACGCAGATCCCCAATTCGCCCAGTGTGATACTCTTGGTGACCATGTGCGTGCCATGTTCGTGGCATTCTGCTGACCATGGTGTTTTGAGTAGACAACCTCATTCCACGTGTGAGCGCATTCCATTTTTGAAGGCATCTGGGCTTGTTTTCCACGGAAACCAAAGGACAAACTCGACTTGAGTGGGCTCTCCTATTTTGAAACTGCTCTCCCTGCCATTGTGCCATTGAGAGCTCAGGATGATATGCCAGCAGCTCTTTCAGCAGCTGGGCGAGGCAGTGGCTGAAACTCAGTTCCTTCCCTTTCAACCCCAACCATTGATGGGGGCCCCCCCCATTGTAGAACTCCACGAGGTTGCCAGCACAGTCGTTTTCCTGCCCGAGCGACCAAAACGGGCTGCAGGCATGTTACAATTCCTCCAAAGGACAACTATCCAGCAGAACTATGTCTATTGCAGGAAACGCATAGGATCAGCTGGTTGCAAACACGAGGCTAATTTATGCGCTCCGCTCCCGATCGGCGGCGCTTTGTTCATTCGGAGCTTTCGGCGAGAACTCGCCTGCCAGGGCAGCGTGAACTTCTTCCCGGTGCAGGGCTTGGAGAACAACGTGTCCTATTGGACCTCCATGGGCGTCACAGAGGAGCGGTGTTTTTTTTCCCGCATCGATATGGCCATGGGTCAAAATCCAAATCGTACCCCCAGTGAACATCCCAATCCCCACTAAAATTGACTAAAATGGGCGGTGCACCTACCCCAACATGGTATTTTGACCCACAGTCTTCTTCCTCGTGAGGAGAGGAGAGCACGACTCGGACTCGTTCGTTTTTTGTTTTTCAGCCGAGCCATGGGTCCATGGTGCAGGACACAGTGAGTGGCCCTGTGGTGATTCCGGAAGCAGCGCAATGGTTTGACCCCTCCATGCGCTGAGCCTAGCGGGCTAGCATGAGGTATGAGGTCACGTAACTTGGGCGGATGTGGATGGGGCGGATGCTTTGGGCTTGTCAGGCTCAGCAGCAAGTTCTCGCCGCAGATCAGAGAGCAGTTTCACAAAACCAAGATGTGCGTGAGGTGCCCAGTACGATGGAACTGAGATGGCTGTGGGTCAAAACCAATGGCACCAGGTTGGGGTAGGTGCACCACCCATTTTAGTCAATTTTAGTTGGGATTGGGATGTTCACTGGGGGTACGATTTGGATTTTGACCCATGGCCAGATATGCTCCCATAAGGATGACTTCGGCAGACTCGGTGTGGATACTTCTTAACCTTCGAATCTGCTGACCCCTGATCCCAGGTATGGGACAGTGCCAAAACCTGTGATCTCCGTCCCTTTTCTTCAACCCACCCTTCAATGCTGGCTTGGCTTTTGGGAGCTGACGGACGTTGAGGTCTTCAACAAGAAGCAGAAGTGCAGCATGGGTGCGCAATGTCCCTTTGCGCATTCTGAGGAGGAGACGGGTTTAGCGGAATCGATTTATCAGTGGTGGATTTGGGGTCAAGCCAAACTTCAGGCATAGCAAGATATGAGATGTGCAATCATGGCGTGAGGCAGCCAAGTAATTTGCGCGTCTCACACTGCCATGTTAGGTGCTTGAGGCCCCTTGCGAGCTATGGTTCAACACAGATGATGTGCCAGAAGGCGGATGGCAACACAAGCTTAGCAGCCGTGCACATGTTCAGCCTTCACACACTCACCAAATCTACCCCAAGCCAAGTTGCAAGCAGACATTACCAGTTCTAGAGAGCCCCTGCATGGCAGCGGCCGCTGATGTAGATGCCACCTGCCAGGAAGAGCCGATTTGGCTTCAAAATTCCAGGTCCCCCAATTTGGGGTAGTTTTCCTTTTGTGGCAGCCCAAGGCAAAGCGTCCATTTGGGGTTTCCTTGAGTAGAGTCCTTCAGAAAGCGCTCGAACCTTCAAGGTGCATATGCCACAGCCGCATGTTCGGTTGCCCGACCCGCACGAGCCGTGGCAGCATCTGAAGGCCCGGAGTGTGGAATCCTTTCCCATTGCCAAATATGGCAATGCTCCTGTGTGTGGTGTTACGAGGCATCCTTGTGTCATGGTGTGTTGCGATTGCCGTACCGCGCAGGTTCTTTGTTTTACATGGAACATGGGCGATGCAAAGCCGTACGAGGAGGAGCTGGAGCAATGGCTTCCTGACAAAGGAGGCCGGAAATTCAAGCGTGTGTCGAGTCCTTTAGTGGCCACGTGTTCTCGTGCCTTCCTTTTCAAACACATCCTGCAAAGCTAACAAAACGCCTTCGCATAAGCTAATAAAACGCCTTTGGAGGTGACTTTGATGTCATCGCGGTGGGGGTGCAAGAGTGCAGCTACACCTGGGACGACTGGACAACCGTGCCCAAGCGGAGTGCAAAGCGGCGGAAGTCGTTGAAGGGTAGCGGCGCCTTGGTGAGCCTTCCAAGGTCTGTCCGTCAAGGTGCCGGGAAGTTGGTTTGGCTCCGAGTTCCCCAAACCACAAGGCCAGGTTGCCCATGGTGAGTGTGTGACCGACTTCAAATAGGACAAGCGTCAAACAAGTTCTTAGGCATCAAAGACAAGCTTTGTAGGCATTTTCTACACAAAGAGGCAGATGGACGACTTGTGTTTGGATCTTAGCTTGGTGGCTTGAGCTCCAAAGTTCAAAGTTCAGGCTGTCCAAGTAGGGTGGGGCTGATCCTACTATGCCCCATCCAAAAGGCATTCATCGTGACGGATGCTAACATGTTCAGTTCATTTGCGGCGTCCCGCAGCATGGTTCTTTATCTATGGGGCTCAGGAAAGAAACAGCTGCCGATGCTGTCGGGTGCGGTGGAGGAGGCAATTCACACAATCACGCCCCGCAGCGGCGACCCCAGCCCCGAGCGTAAGATCCGGAGCGTGGGCGAGGAGGTAGGGAGATGGGTTGAGCTTTCAAGTGCCGACTGCCATCCCGTGGATTTGAGTGGTGTCGAGAGAAGCACGTGCTCACGGCTCAATCATTTGTTGCTACCGGTATGATGGCGTGATTGGGCTGAAATGGTGAGGGGACCCAAACTGGGTGCAATGGGCACCACTGGTTGCAAAGGTTGCGAGGGCGCACTGCTCCGCGTTCGCGACTCGCGATGGATTCGATCGCCAGGCTTTCACCTTCCACTGGGATGACATCTTGGCGGAGCGGCTCGGAGATGGCTTCGCGCGGGTTCAGCAGGCGGATTTCGCGCGGGTGCATCCGAGTTGGCGTGGTTTCCGAGTCCCAGACTTCCTGGCCATGAATTGTAATGGGGAACCCCAACAAGGTTGGTGGACATGAATCCCCAGGCAAATCATGTTCTGAAGCCAACAATCGAAACGCATAGCCACCGTGCCAGGTGGTCCTGATGAGTATGCGCCTGCTGGTCTTCGCGCGATCCGAATACTGCGATGGCACTATCAAGTGGCAGGATGGTCCTTTGGTCCATTCGGTGCAGCACACCTACTCTGCCACCGGCCTACTGGCAGGCACAGTGGGCACCTTAGTGCGAGGGAGGCCCGAGAAAAGGGAACGGGGTCTAACCTTCAGGGATCCTCAGATGGAACAAGGGAACGGGTCGTTCCCAGAATTGAATGGGGGTTCCCCGTAAATGGAAGATGTGTTTCGATGAGTGGATACCTGGATGGTCCAACGATTTTGAGAAGCCATGGGACAGCCTCAGGTGGGCAACAAAGGCGGCCTGGTGGTGACGATGCACCTGGGGCCCGTGAGCATGTGCTTTGTGAGCTGCCATTTGGCCGCCCACCAGACCGGACCTTAGCATCTAGAGGGGACCTGAAAGTGAATACTCGAGGTCTCCAAATTACTGGTGGGACCCGGCGGTTTGCATTTAAATGATCATTTGCAGGGGGAATTGTGAAAATGGAATGGACCCGGAAGGCAAGAGAGAGGGAGGGCCTGAGGGGGGAGAGGGAGGGAGAGAGAGAGACTGGCACAACCAAAGGGGGTGAATCCTTGAAGGTTGGCGGATTTCCTTTGGTTGCCCTCTCATTTCAAGGGGCTATGAGTTTTGACGGTTGCAACGCCCTCAATCGGACAGAAATCAGCATTATGATATTGACCTATCATTCAAACAGCTCAACCCACCACACCTCACCACAAAGGGGAATGACATGTCTCACGCAAAGTGTTTTGTCATGTCACCAACGCCCATCTCCAGTTGGGGGAACGCACGCCCAATTTGAACGATTTGCTCAATGTCAGCTGCTGACGATTCTGGCAGTGATTTGAGGTGCACAGGAGGAACTGCCAACAATAACCGCAGCAGCAGATTCATGCAGATTCTATTTACACACTCTGCAAGCCCCTGCATAAATGCCAAATTCCAAAGGATCTCCAACACATATGTTTGTCTCTAAAACATGCTAATCGGGGAACGCCCCCCTAAAATGTTGGGTTTTGAGCGGTTTCTATCAAAAGTTTCGTTTCAAATTGAAAGCCCAATAGGTGCAGCATGTTCTCAATAAACGAGCTGATCGGGCCAAAGCAATTGCCGGGGAGCCTGACTTAATCCCCCCGCAAGCCTTCTGCTTGAGACTGACCAATCTTTCGACGATCCCGGAATCAACTCCCAACCAGACTTGTTTTGCCTTGCCTAAGAGTGGCGGAAGAGAGAAACCATCCTTATTGCTTCGGACATGCAAGCTTCACGAGCTTAGGAGCGCAGCGGAGAAGCGGAACAAAGACTGCCAGGAAATTATTCAAGAGACATGGCCCGTGTGCCACCCGGATTTGGACATTACAACCCAGCAGGGTCCTCGGTGAGCAGTCTTGCAGAGTTGCCTGACCTTGCCATTGTCAAGGTTTGACCACTGCTTCTGGTTCGGAGATCTGAACTATCGAATAGATTTGGATTTGACTGGATCGGAGCAGGACTTCAGAGTATGAGCACAGCGCACTTGCAATGGTTGAGTTAACTTTCTCGACACCGAAGGAGCTTCCCACTTTGGCACTGGGCAAGCAGAAAGAGGTGCGCTTGGACAAGGCAGGACTTGACGTGGACTCTTTAGCAAGAGCAAACTCTAATGTTCGCTCTGGTTTGCAGCCATGTGCTACAGCCCTTGCAGGATTCGACGCCAACACCAAATGCAACTTCTGGGCCAGATCTTTTCACGACCATCTTGGAGATGATTGACCATTGTCTTTTCAAGGTGTGCGGCGAGAGTTGCCCCACGAGCCAATGCACTCGGCAATTCTTGATGTTTGCCAGGAGCTATTGGAGCACGATCAGCTTCGGCAATTCAGGCGTGCTGGCAAGGCCGGCAGGGTTCCAGAAGGTTTTCGTTTCATCACTATTATGACTATTGTTATTATTATGACTAGTAATACTATTGTAACTACTACTAGTACTACTAGTACTACTAGTACTACTAGTACTACCTGGACTACTACTACTGCTACTGCTACTGCTACTGCTACTGCTACTGCTACTGCTACTGCTGCTGCTGCTGCTGCTGCTGCTACTACTACTACTACTGGTGCGACTACTACGACTACTACTGCTACTACAACTACTGCTACTACTACTCCTACTCCTACTCATATTATCATTACTTCCATTTGTTTTAATTATTCAGGTTCTTCTTCATATTATTCTTATTCTTCTCATTCTTAGTATCATCATCACCTTCATAAACAATATTATTATTATTATTATTATTATTCCGCAGAAAGATTGTTGAATTGGGTTCCGGACGGCCCCGGCAGGGTTCCACCGGAGCTGTTGGATACGGATTGGTGGACCGTTGCTGGCACATTGGATTTGGATGGGCCGGTTGCCAGCTTCTGCCAGCAAGAATTTGTTTCTTCAACCTGGATGCTGGAGTATCATGGCATTGACCCGCACACCAGGATGCTTGTCTATGAGGGCTCTCTTTTGAAGGTTCTAGTGCGATGTTCTGGTGCTTTCCCGCGAGAGGAAAGCAGGCACCAGCCCCCTCCGCCCGTTTCGAAGTAGGCCTTTGCGGGCTTCCACGAGGGTCGGATGGACTTCCCCCCCACCTTCAAGGTGGAGCGGAAGCCGGGCGTCTCCCACCAAGAGGAGGGCCTTGTGAGAGTTCCCACGGCTCGGGTGGAAGGAAGGTCAGTTGACTGGCAGGCTTCAGAGAGGCACGTGAACCAGAGTTGTATTGCTTGATGTTCCCAGCAACTCATACCATGGTTGATGTACCTCTCTCCACTGCAACAAGCACCAGGTATGATCTCGCCACCGGATTGCAGGCAAGATTTGCAGGTCGTGCGACAGCAAATCCACGCAGGAGCGTACGCCCTCGTACTGTGACCGCATCCTCTGGAAGTCGACGGCAGCACTTGAGGCAGGCGGGCGGAACATCTTCACAGCTCCAACGCAGAGCTCTATTTGGGTGTGTCAGTTTGTGAGGGTACCCTTGGGGTTGGCTGAAAGGGAAGGCAACAGGAAAGCCACCCTTTGCGCAGGTTCTGGGAGATTCTCATTTGGGAAGTTGCTTCTGATCCTTCCAACCCCAATGTGCCAACTTTGCAAAGCCGTTTGCCCAGCTGGTCCTTCTTTTCGAACCCACTTGGCCATGGTTCAAAATCAATGGTACCATTTTGGGATAGGTGCACCACCCATTTTAGTCTGGGATTGGGATGTTCACTGGGGGTCCGGGGGTTTTGACCCATGGCCACTTGGAAGCCATAACCAACCGCGGCAGTGACGCTTTTTTCTCCCCCGCGAGACGGTTTTTTTGCCCAGGACACGGCCAAGCAGACGCTGCTGGCCTGCGCCTCCAAGGTCAGCAGCAGTGACCACAAGCCGGTGTTCGCACATTTCGACGCAACCTCAGTGGCTCAGTCTCGCTTTTGACATGCGCAAGGAATGGTGACCTGGAGGCTGAGAGTCAGCACTTGAGTTTTTCCCTGGGATGACAAAGACTTGCTGTGGGCTTTGGACATGCGCAAATAATTGTGACCCGGAGGCTGAGAGTCGGCTCTTGCGCCTAAGGATGTGAGAACACCCGCAGCGCGAGGCAGGAAATCATGTTCATAGCAGCGACAACTCTTGGCGTACCCAGAAAAGCAAAGGCTCATGTATAATCAGCAAATCGAAGGGGGCACACTTTCAACCCAGATGGCTTCAACACTACGAGGCCAGCTTCTGCAGCGAAACCTCCTGAAGGCTGGCCTTGTGAGACTGATCAACATTCTTTGCAAGCACTTCGTTGATTTGCAACGGTGCAATCGCAATTCTTTTGACATTTCCAAGAGGAGAGAGAGAGAGAGAGAGCTCTCCTGTGAGGAGTCTTTCCCTGTAGTGAAGCTGTCGAACTTCAAGATACTTTCTCTTCCAGGCGGAGGGATTGCAGTCTGCAGAGTCTGCATCCTGTTTGGGACTGTGATGTGCACTCGTGCCTGAACAGCCCATCCCGTTGTTTTGGAACATGATGCACTGTTGATGATACTTTGCAGTCTATGATGATGAGGATGATGAGGATGAGGATGATGAGGATGATGATGATGATGATGATGATGATGATGATGATGATGATGATGATGATGATGATGATGATGATGACGATATGATGAACGCCAGAGAAAGAAACACAACTGATGCTGCGAATTGGCAAATTGGTGGCCGGTGAAGTACAGGATGTTTACTTCATTGCAACATGGTGGGGTCCTTTTTTTTGGCATTTCTCTGGCATGGACATTGCCAGACTGAGTTGATAGTGCCCACGCTTTCATACTCGGTTGTCATAGGGCCAAGTGGCATGTGAGATCTCAGGTTAACCCCTTTATTTGTCCTTGGGTTGGCCCTCTCGCGCGGTCTTGGCTGTTTTTGCGAGCGACGACGCGGTTATGATGGAGCCCGTGGAGGAACCGATGGCCGCCTCAGTGCCGTGGGCGGGGCCAACTGCCTCTGGCGCTGATCCCCCGCTGGGAGAAGAGGCGCCGATGGAAGTGGAACAGGGGGAGCAGAAGGACTCCCTGGCCCGGCTTCGTCGAGCTAAGCCGGCTGCTCGATGGCGCCAGCAAGGAGGTAAGGCGTCCTTGACTCTCGGAGGCTTCACGCTGCGATTTCTGGGTCAGGCTCCCCGCCAGCCTCTGGCGCCGTTCGGGGCTCTGGCCTGGGCCGTGTTATCAGCCTTGGCTCTTTGTGAGACGGGTTGATTCTCGGTCCCAGTGATGCACGGGCCTCGGATCCCCGTCGCCCTGGACAGAGGGACTAGATTTGGTGTCCTTGCCTACCTTTTGGGGTTTCCGGGATGTTGTGTTGAACGTGTCCGCACTGTGACTCTCTGCAAACGGTTTTGTCCCTCTGGCTATCAAACACCACACGCACGCCTTCCGTGAGCGGGGCACCAAGCTTGATGTGACGTTGTGCTTTGGCATCAGTGCTAATGAGCTCTGCTCCTGGAGGCAGACATAGCAAGCTGCGGTTGGCACCTTGTCTGGAGTGTTGAATCAGGAGGCTCGCGAAGCCATGTCTCAAGTGAAGCCATGTCTCAAGTGGCAATCATGGCTGGCTAGATTTTGGTGAAGACCATCAAAGCGGATCCCTTTGAGCCGTGCCATGCCCATATTTCTTTTGTTGGGATCCAAGGTATGTCGCGTTTTGCCCTTGGAGTTAAACAATGTGGCTTGCCGGGTGCCCAGAGACTGTGCGTTGAGCAACTCATTCCACGGCATGAACTAAGATGATGCCGGCAGGATATTGTGCGGTAAACTGAGAGTCCTGCCAGGCCAAAGTGAGATGAAGCTGCGACCTGGCTGCCAAAATTGATTGCCATTGCGGCTAGATAGGCAACACATTCAAGTTAAGGTATTTTGTCGTCTGTCTGTCTGGAATGCAACTTGAGGACGGGTGACAGAACAAAGCTGTTGTGGCCTGACTTGCCGGTGATCCGACCAGCCGCTATGGAGCATGCTGAGCTGCAAAGCTGCCGGGCCTTCAAGGGGTGGAATGCTTGCGGCCGTGTTGTTGGAACGACTCAAAGGACCCGTTGGCCCTGCTCAGATTGAAAGGACTTACAAAAAACAGGTTTTTTTGCTCTCATCGCCACCGACACATCAAAGCAAAAATGGGTGAACGCAGGATCTTGTGCATCATATGTTCAAGAAAGCGCTTGTTACCCAGCCCACCCCAAGCCAAACTGCGCAGCCATTGAGGATGCGCACTGTTTCATTTTAAGCACGTAAAATGTTCTTATGACATTGTGGCAAGCCTGTTGGCTTCATTGCAGCTGGCGTGCAAGGTCTCCTAAGACAACCATATTGCTTCTGAGTGCCAATGTCAAGTTACCATGCTGGCTGTGCTGACTGCACAAGTCTTTGCGCATTTGCTGTGTCACTGTTACGTGGGCTGGCAAGGCTGCACACTGCAACTGGTCCTGAACCTTGGCGACAGAAGCAGCCAGAGAGAGAGAGAGAGAGCGAGCTCTGTGCTGGTTCTGCCTGCAGAAGGTCTGGAGGCCGGTTCGCAGAGGGCCAAAAGGAGTTTGTTTCAGAAGTTCAATATGCAGGGTTTGGCCAAACCCGACCGTTGCGAGGTACAGCAAGAAGATCAAGCTGGGCAGCGTCTCGTTGCGCTTTCCCGGCTGGGAAGCTTCTCATGTCAAGGGCGAGCAGCTCTTCAGATGTTGTCCCTCGCTTTGGCTAAGGGGTTGAGAACCTTTTGTTCGTTTCACTTTGCTTCTTAAGACATGAGCCAACAAAGGCTTTGTTGCTCGACCAATCTTTGCCAAACTAGCAATCAAAACAGGGCGTGAAGGCTGCTAGGCTGTTTCCAGGTAGTCGCACCATTTCTGTAGCGAGTGTCAAATGTGTCAAATGTATCGAAGCCAGCTGCCAGCACAGGTTTCAAAGGGCCCATCGTGAGCAAGAACTCGACCTGCGACACAGGCGACTGTGAATGGTGCTCCCAGGAACCCTCAAGACCACGCCATGTTATACAACATGCTGCCTCATCACTTGTAGTTTCCCGCATTGAGTCAGCATTGGCACCTAGAAGAGACGACCCATGTCTGTGAGAATTGATGGCTGTGTCGGCTGAGAGTGTGCATTGCTTTTCAAATACCCCGATATTTTATGTGGGGAGCCCGGCGACACGAGCAAGGCATGGTCTCTGGCACTCTGCAAGTGGACTGGACCGAAGATTCCATTGCAGCTGCGAACCAAGTGGCCTTGCTGCGATTGGAACACGGAGCACATATTTTTCCCACTTTGAGTCTCTGCTCCTTGGAAGCCATGGACCGCACCAGCGAGTTTCTTCCGGCTGTTCCTACTCATTTCAGCAATAGCCTCCCTGAAACCATGTTGCTGTCGCAGAAGCAAGGCCCACATTCAAGATCCCAGTCAATTCCTGCAGGCCGCCATTTTTTCCGTCTCTATACCGACTATGGAGTATATATATATATATATATATACAACAGTATGCAATTTTTACTCGGTAGGGCACCCCTGAAACTAAGCATCTGAGGCGGCACTTTTGACGCCCACGAGGGGCGCTGCCCGGGCCACAGAGGGTGGTTGGGGCTCGGTTTCTCGTTTCAAGAGGCGGCACGGGGCCTTCACAAATCGCTTGGAGTGAAGCCAATTGCCCGGAGACCCGGAGAGGAGAAGTGCTGCTGCGCTGTGCAGTGACGGCGCATATGCTTTAATGGGTGTCACCATGGTTTACAGTGGCTTCGTACGCCGCCTGTTCAGAGGTGGCACAAAGATGTTGGGGAAACCGGGGCATATTTTTGCAAGGCAGCAGACCTTGAAGCAACTTTGCACCGCTGAAGGGCGTACACTTGGCGCATTCCTTTGCTTGCCTCAATGGTTTGGCGCATGACACGGCTTGACCATGACATGGTCAGCTGCCGCCCTTGGCCCCAGTGATGCTATCTTCCGGTGTTTGTTTGCTGCCCTCCCTGAGGGATGCTTGCAGCAATCGATTGGGCAAGAGACTCTGCGCACCTGCCGCAGTCTTGCCTCGTCCGAGCTTGTCACCAGTCCATGACTGTTGAACAACTGTTTGGATGCGAGCTTCTCGCGGTGAGCCATGCTTTCAGGGCTACTTTTCGCTAGATTTTCGGTTTGCAACCCACGGGCATACTGGCTCACTGATAGAGAAGGGGTCTGCATCCACTGAAATCATTATTCAACTGTGTAGGGTGAGAGGGCGCGCGCCGTGAGAGAGAAAGACCGTCCGTTGGCCGCCAGTGTTCCCAGCGCCAGGATGCGACTTGACATCTTCAGAAGCTTGTGAAGTGATCAATCTCGCCGCCTCTGTTTCGTGACTCTGCAAATCCTCTGTCAATGCCCGATGTTAGGCTGCAATCTGTAGAACTTCAATCATGCTGGGAATGAACGCTGGTACTTAAAGAAGAAGACGTCAGAACTCGCTGCCGCGCAGTGTTAGAGTTGTGGGTGATTTGCATGATAGCAGTTTCGACTGTGTCGACACAAGCTTCTAGGGAGATGAGGTTCAACCGCCATGGATCAACCACGATTTTATGGCACTTATCAACAGCTGGACCTGTGATTTTCAGAAGCATCACGTTGAGGGAAGCACATGCAAGAGAGGTTTTTGCAGGGCTTCCTTTGTATGGCGGTTACAGAGACTGGCCAACAGAACTCCAGAATAGCACGACTTTTCCTTTCTCCAAATCGAAGGAAGTTTTATCAACCCACTGCTTGAAGCGAAATTTTTCGGCAGAGAACATGGCACTGGTGGATGTAAAAACAAACAAAACAATACATGTGCCGAGGACTCATGAGAATATGGAAGGCTACCCTATGGGTGAAGCTTTGTTGTGGCACGTCAGCTCGAACCTACTTGAGATTTAAGTTCCATGCCATCAGTGCGTGCGCAGATCGCAGCTTGCCAGGAGCTACAAAAGGCGCCGGATTTGACAAAGACTAAGCTGTGTCGTGACCTCAGGTCGGGCTGAGTCAGGAGGACGCATGCTCGGAAGGCCCTGCTTCTAAACGAAGGACATAGTGAACTTTGGACAGGCAAAACAGGCGCAGGTTTTATTCTTTGTTCCCCATACGCCAGGTGCCAAACATGGGTCTTCCATTCTCTGAGTCAAATGGAGCGATCTTGTGCGACCGGATGTTTGCGGGTTCCCTCCGTGAGGCTACAACTTTTTTCGTCGGAAGTGCAACGACTCCAAGTGCAAGTTTGCCCACGGGCCGGGGCCTCAAGGGCAGGTCGAGGTTGCAATCGGTCTTAACAGGGGTGCTCATCCAGAGGTGCCAAAGAAAACCCGCTGGCTGGGACGCACTGTGTGGTTCCCGTTGGGTTTGTAGTGATGGTACGCATTCCTTTGACATCATTGAGATCACTGCGAAGAGACCACTGCCACCTTGCATGAAGGCGCTGGACCCTGGCGCAGATCCGATTTGCCAGGAGTCCTTGTCTGTGTGTTTGTTTGTTTGTTTGTTTGTTTGTTTGTTTGTTTGTTTGTTTGTGTGCTTATATATGTGTAAGGTGGCCCACTTCTGCGCTATATTTGTATTGCTGAATGTGAAAGAGCCTGACTGACAGCATTCAGCATCCTGAGCACATCATGTTGGTTCCACAGGAAACCACAGCCGATCTGTCTTTTAGCTTTGGCTTCAGCTTATTCCTTTTGAACTAGTGACCTCTCTGCGCAAGAGCCGCAGCAGAGTTTGAGATGTTCCTGCGACTTTTGGGCCTCCTCTGCGTAGTGCATGCGGAGGAGAAGTTTTTGCGAGGCTCTTCGCCTTCCCTCCAGACCATCCAGAAGAACATCAGCAAAGATGTTCTGTTTGATAAGCTGATGGGCTATTGGGTGGGCCAGCTGGTTGGGAACTTTATGGGCCTTCCTTTTGAGTTGACATACTGGGATGACCCCATGCCGATTGAGCCGCAAACTTACTATGACGAGGAAAGCGCCAACGCCTCCGGACTACGTGTAAACGGGCCCTGCGAAACGGACGGGCGCGGCTGCATCCCGCAAACCCTGACACGTCTTCAGGGGGCATACACCGATGATGATACTGATGTAGAGTTTGTGACGCTGCATGCTTTGATGGAGCACGGATTGAATTTGACGTACGAGCAGATTGCTGTTTACTGGCAGACTTATATTCACATCGAGGTGAATGGCTCCGAGGCCCTTTGGTTTGCAAACAAGGCTGCGCGCGAGAACATGGACAAGGGCTTGATACCTCCAGCCACTGGTTCAAAGGCTGAGAACCAGTTCTGGTGGACAATTGATCCGCAGCTGGTGAACGAGCTGTGGAGTGCCGTCTATCCCGGCATGATCGAGAAGGCCGTGGAGCGGGCAGAGTGGGGCGCCCACATCACCAGCGACTCCTGGGGAACTCACCCCACCCGGTTTTATGCCGCGCTCTACAGCGCGGCGTTTTTCTCGAGCGATGTGCCGAAGCTATACAGGCTTGGCATGAAGTTTGTCCCCAGAGGCAGCCCTTTTCGCAGGGCGTTGGTGAAGGTCTGGAGATGGAAGAAGAACAGCCCGGATGACTGGAGGCCAGTCTGGCGAAAAATCAGGGCAAAGTATGGACGCTGGCCGTACAATGCATGCGGCGAGATTCCCTGGATTTGTACTCTCTCGGCCATGATCAATGGGGTCTTGGGAGCGATGGCATTTCTGTATGGCAATGGAGACTTCAGGCGGACAGTGGGTATTGCCATAGCCGCTGGCTTTGACTGTGACAATCAAGCTGCCACTCTTGCTGGCTTGATTGGAGTTATGCACGGAGAGAGTGCCATTCCTCATGACCTGACCCGGCAGGTTGCCGGCAACAACTGGACAAGGTCTTTCAACAATTTGTACGTGAACGAGCGGCGTCCTCCCTTGCCCCGATATCACACGAATACGGGCATCGTGGACAAAGTCATGATTATGACCCAGCGGGCCATTCTAGAGCAGGGCGGGCGAGATGTTGGAACCGCATTGGAGGTCCCTACTTCACCGCTGATTGGTTAATGAGACACCAGCATGTGTACAGAACCAGGCAGACCAAGGATGCCGGAAGCGCGTCCTTGAGCTAAATTCGCTCTCCGTCCGGAAAAGCACGATTCCACATATTGGATGCCAGCACAAGCACAGATTCTTCACAAGGGGCAGTTTTGGGCACAGCCCCAGGAGCCATCAACCTCATTGGATTTGGGGAATATTTGGCCTCACTTTCTTGTTCCAAGTGTCCTTCTTGATTCCCAGAAACGAAGCGCCATTTGGCCCCCTCCCGGCCAGGTTGGCTGCCCCCATTGAGGGATGTAGGTTTCCCTTCGATATGCTTTTGAAGCCTTGTGGTTGCACAAGGGGGCAAAGGGGAAAATGGGCTCTGCGAACCCCAAGGCTAAGGATAGGCAAGACTTGAGGTATGGAGAGCTTCGGGCTACTGACACGGTGTTCAAGACCGAGCTGTGCCGATGGTGGGCAAATGGTAGCTGCAAGGCCAGGTGGGTAGACAGCAGAGCATTGGCGTCAATCAGCACCTCCCTGACGGTCTGGTTTTGGGGTGTGAAGGCCAAGGTCTGAAAGGAACGAAGCCCAACTTATTATGTTTTTTTTGGGGGGTCCCCGTTTTCGCAGACGACCAAAAGCGCCCGGTTTTTTTCTTCTCCCGTGGCAGGCCGGGGATTCCTGCCGCTATGCTCATGGCATAGAGGAGCTGAGGACCTTGGCCTATCCGAACCCAGGCGCGGGCTGGGGTGCTCGCTGAGGCATGGCTTCGGTGGCTTAAAGCACCCCTTGGCTTGAGACGAGTTCCCCCCAACCTCTGAAGTCAAAGCCAAAACCAGGGCGGAAAAAGGCACGAGTTGCGAGCGGCCCCAAACGTTTTGTTTTTGGTTTTCCTGGGAGCATGGGCAAGAACAAACCACGTAGGTATGTTCGGCGCCGACTTTGACCTCTCGCAGCTCTCGCAGGCCGAGCAGACATCGATGGGATCCCTTTGGGTGTGTTTAGTTGAAAATGGAGGCCACTGGTTTTAGCTTTGATTCTAATTCATTGACCACCGGAAGCATTTGGTGTTTTGGCAACACACATTATGACACAATATATATATAATATATCTATACATATTTTGGCTAACTAGAGAGATGGCAGGAAGGCAAGGTGCCAGATCAATGAACAGATCTGGCTGCAGAGTAGCTGAGGCGACTTGCAAAATTGATTTGGCACACTGAGAGGAGCCAGCCTATTTGGCAGGCCAACGAGCCAGGTTGTACTATTGCTAAAGTAGACGAACGCTTTTGCAACTGTCGTGTGGTGATAAAGCAAGCGAATCTTCAACAAACTTGACTTGCTGACCAAAAATCACGAAAGCTAGCGTTAGCAAGCTTGAGCTCCTACTTGCTTTGCAAGTGTTCCGGATGGATGCACCACTCTGATTACATCACATGCAGCCGCCGCTTTGTGTGAGTGCAATCACACGACCCCCCCCCATCCTCCTCCTCCCCCCCTATGGGCCCGGGCACTGCTCGTTTCATGAACGTGCGCGCACTTGCATAGGCATGTGCCCCCACACGCTTCTTTGCGCGGCCACCTTGCCTGAGCTGGCATGGATGCGCCGGAGCCTTTGAACATTCAAGCTGGCATCGCCGTTTCTATGCGCGCGCGCTTGCAAGCCCAGTTGCAGCTTCTTTGGTGCTTTTGTTGGCGCTCACTCACGTGCTCCGCTGCCTCTTCCCCCCGACTCGCGACATGATTTTTCCTGCTGTAGCCTTGGTGCCAGCTCGCGTGAGCTTGCATGTGTGCGCCGGCGCGCGTGCGACAGTCACTGGTTTTCTGAGCTCGTCAGGGCAGCAGCCGTCTGTAACCCGCAGCCTGAGTGAAAACGGCTTTCCACCCCAACTCCAGCATCTCCCGCCTGACCAGCTCAACCTCGATGTGCTTTCTGTCTGTCCTTGATCTCAACCAAGCTCTCGCATCGGCAATTTCTCCCATTCTGCCACCGCTTCCCGCTCCACCGCCTGAATCGAACAAGTGGCTGCGTTGCTGCTCAAAATCTCGAGTGTTGCAGCAGGCTTGCCAAGTTCCGCTCCATTCCTCGGCCAAATCCACCTCACCAGCGAGTTCATCGTCTGGGTGCCGAGTTTGTTCAAGGGTCCACATCTTCAGCTCGCTGTTCTAGATCCAGTGCAAATGGAGCAGGCCGGACCACCTCCAGAGGCCCTTCCACCTCCCCCGTCTGATAACGCATCCCCGACCAGTTCGCATCTCCATTCTGCCACGTGCAGCTTCCCACAGCACATGATCTCTGAACTCCGGATCCTGTCTAAGATCCACTTCCTCATTTGGTCGACCTTCCGCCAAACCGAGCCATAGGGCTCGAGATGTTGTGTTCGTCCCCTCCGCACCTGCTGAGCACCTCCTTCAATCCGTTGAGCGTTGGCCGCAGTGCCCGGCCTTCGCGCGTTGCTCTCGCCCAGCACTGGCCCCTGGAGCTTCACCTTCGTGCTGTCTTGTCCATCGCCAGCCCGTAGGTCTCTGCATTCATGGCACTGCTCGTGTAGATGCTCTTGCCCCGTAGTGCTTAGTTCGTCACCATTGGCCATGTCCGCATAGCCCCGCCGCTCCAAAACTCATCACTCCTGCGCTTTCGGTGCCGGGGGATTGTTTGGCCTTCCCTCAACATCTCAGTTCCATGGCGCCCCAGGCCGCGCTATGTTGGGCTCGTAAAGCGGGCCAGGAAAAAACTTCAGGATTTGCCTGTGCTCATTCCACGCTGCTGCGCGTGTTGCTAGCTTTCGTCCATCCCTCTCTCAAGTATTATTTCTGCACATGCTGAAGAGTAGGTCAGTTCTGAGCAGCATTTCACCCAGCTCACTGAAAATTGCCACTCTCACTCAAGATAACGCAACACAGCCAAGCACTCACCCGCAAGACAGCAGAGACCCTCCAATTTTCCTGTGCATCGTCCACCTTGCTGCTTTGACGCCAGGCGGACTTTGGCTTCGACGGCTATGGTTATGACTTGGCGGACGGGCCCTTTCAATCTTTTTGTTGCTCTGATGCCGGTTTTTCAATGAACACAACTTCTTCGTTGATTTGGACGCCAGAGGGATTCGTTCCGCACGCCGGCAGGATTTCCAGATGCCTGATATGCCTGATGTGACCAACGCCTCGGCGGATGCATCGGCGGATGCAGATGATGGTGGTGCTGGCATTGCGGCCCAGCGCTCAGGCTCTGTTTGTGCTGTTTAAAGGGGCATCAAACGACCTGTCTGCATCCAATTGCTGGCATCTTGCCTGAGACACCCACCAGCGAAGACAACATCCATGAGATGCTGCAGGCGCCTTGCTATTTGATCCCAAAATGGAACTCGCCTTGGGGGAACCACATGCTCAAAGGGAATTTGCCACTGATCATTCTCAAGCGACCAAGAACTCCACTTGCCTGGAACCATTGAAGTACCAGCTATACAAAGTCTTGGCCGCAGGAGCGATCTGCCACCGGCAGCGACGCAGAGATCTCGGAGGCTTTGGGTGCAAGAGCGGAGCACTTTCGGGTATGGGTTAAAATTCAATGAATCGGACCGCAGGTTTTAGTCAAGTCCATCTTTCACACAAAATGGGCAACCCATTTTTGGGTTACCCATTTTTTTGCGAACCCATTTTGGGTTGACCAACGATTGTTGACAGACCCACAGGCAACTGTGTTTCTCATTGCTTCAGGCGCTGGACTTCGGCATGCCTGGAGTTCCGGCGCCAGGATCGCATCGAAGGGACATCAGACTGGGGATCCCAGAAAAAAAAAAACAAAAAAAAAAACAACAACGCCAAGTCAGTTGCTGAGATTCGTTGGTGCAGGAGTGGGTGTACTCACTAGACAGAGAACGGCAAGACGCTTAGTGCAGGGGTTCGCGCCGTGATTGTTTGGATCGTTGTCATGCATTTTTGCTCCAAGAGGTGTCAGTATGAAGCCACGACATGTGAGCAAGCGCGCGCTTGCGTGTGTGTGTGTGTGTGGTGGATGTTTGCGAGGTGGTAGTTTGCAATCTTCTCCGAGCGGTGGCCATTGTCCTGACATTGCGAGGCTCCACCTTCCGTTGCTGTCAGCAAGGCTGGCCAGCCGCAAGCATGCAAATCTGAGCAACTCAGAGACGGGTGGGTGGGGGGTGGGTGGGTGGGGCTGCGCCCTGCATGGTGCAGTAGTGCCACTTGCCAGCTTTAAAAGGGGTTCCAAGGGCGCCATTTTGTTTGCAAGTCTCTGTTTGTCTCCCTCCCTGGAGCCTGTGCTTTCTGCACAAAGTCCACGAGCAACTAGCTTGGGTCTTTGTTTGTCAGCTAGGAGGGACAAGCAGCGGAGAGCCACAGGATGGTTTCCGGCCGGCGTTTCTTCCGCTTTTCACAGGACGACGATGTCATTCTCCGGATCAAGGGCACCTTCATGGAGGCGAAAACCGTGCCGCTCTGAATGATGGTTTGCGGTGTCGGTTTGAATGCAAGGTGCCATTTGTGTGGTGGGAGTTGCCTTGCAATGCCGAAGCACGAAATCGTCGCGTGCAAATGCACTCTTTCATTTGCAAGAGGTATTTAATGTCACGAGTTTTCATTGCATCACAAGATCATGCGGTGGAGTACCATGACATGCGTGCCACGCCATGTGCCAGATCACTGCATCATGCCGACTCTTACGCTGAAGTGCGTTGCGCATGGTCAGCCACATTGCGTTAGAGCATGTCATGCACGCTACGCCGCATCACACTACATCACATGACTGCCTTTGGACAAAGCACGCCATACCCGATCATGTTACCACATGTTACGCCGGTCACACCACCCTTTCTCACAGCAAGCCATCGCATAACGCCATACCATGATATCGCAAATTGCCTGCCAGGCATCACCCCGTAGCAGCTATGAGATCAATTGTTCAAAGTCCCTTGAAGTGGGGACCTTTCTGACGGAAGCCAAGCTACATCCAGTTGTTTCTCAAAATTGGGTTGTTTGGTTCTCCCTTTGAAACCGCCCCACAAAGGGCTCCATTTTCCGAGAGTTAGACTCAGCCTTCATCCACATTTTGCAATTCCAGTCATAGGGTCCCTACACTTGGCGCAAATCAAATACGCCCACCAAAACAACCCTATTCTCAACATGTTTTCACCTCCCCCCAAAGTGGCTAACCAATAGAAAAGGGCGAGTGCCAACCGTTAACCAAAATCATGAAAAATAAACTGCAATAAATATGGATGGCAACATGTGGACAGGACAGGGCTTCAGTAGATAGATGTTCACCGTCATGGCTCATGTGTTGACGGCTCTAAGTGCAGCAACAGTTCCAACTGACGAGGGCGACCGCTGCAACTGACATGGCCACAGTTGCCACTGATGCAGCAACAATCGCAACAGCCCCAGAAATCCGTTGCAACAGCCCCAGAAATCAGTTGCAACAGCCCAGAAATTTGTTGCAACTGCCCTAGAAATCTGCTGCAGCTGCCCTGCACTTCCGGAGCTACAGGCCTCAAAGGCCGTAGCGGCTGTCCAAGACATCCCTTGCAAGGTAAGGCAGTTTCACCACGGCCCCAATAGTTTGACCGATCCCATTGAACAAGGTTGCCTTGTCACTTCACTCTGCGTCACGCGGATCCAACATGCTTTCCGCCGCAGATTCGCCTATCAAGATTCGCTTGATGCATTTTGTCAGCTTTAGACGTGGCCAGCCTGCAGCATCATCAGCGGCTGCGGGATTGGCTATCATGTTGCCCCATCTTCTTCTTTGTTTTCGCTTATTTGCTTTCTCCAGAGTTCCTCAACCAAATGTTTAAAGTCTACCTTGTGAATGAAACATGGCTGTTTGTAGCGAGTGATGGCCAACTCTCCAGATGCAACACGTCGCGTAAAATGCCTAAGAAACATACCATTAATCATGTTAGTATCATTGTTAAAGATAGATTGTAATGTGTCACTTCTGATTTACCAAATCATGTTTATACCGTTGATCTTACATGTGCCATTGTAAACTTTCCAAGCATCCATCTGATTGAAAACTCCAATTCTGGTAACCTCATTAAACGCATTTGTAGATGCTTCTTGTTCATATCAAATTCCTGCTTTGGAACATCCAATGTGTACAAGCCCTTGAACCACTCACCTTGTGGGACGATAGTCCTGTAATTCTTCCATGCTTCTATATCAGTAGGACTGTAAAAATATTTGTGATTTGGATTGCTGTTTGTCTGTCAACCGTGATGTCGCTGTCAATGTGATTGTCTATTGAACATTGTGACCAAATTGATAAACATTATTAAAGTCCGCCCTCAAGTCGGAAAAAGCCCCTGCTTTGCGAACAAACCTGCACTCACACCCAATCTGTTTAAAATCAAATTAATTTACGCAGATCATTCTTTCTACGAACTACATACAAAGTTCTTTTCGTTCTTGCTAGTCCTACTGTTTACAGTGGCCTTGACAACCTAAAATACGTATGTCATCAATGGTAGAGAGCATTCTTGCAAGTTGTGATGGTTTTCTCTATCACGATGTAGTAGTCGGACAGTGCCTTTACTGGAATGCGTATCTGCATGCTGTTTCTGCTCCAAGCTTTTAACATTAGTATGCAAAGTATAATTATGATGACCATTTCTGACCATTGCATATGACGGTTTGATATGTGAGATTCTGACTTTGGGGTAGATCATCTTGCCTAATTAGTTTATAAGTCTGACTTGGATTCTGTACAAACACTGGGCAGTTGACACCCCCAATACTGAGAATTCTTGCTCTGTTCTATTGATGAGGTTCAGTATCGTTTCCGTGTCATTGGTTCCTTCTTTTTGTCGCTGATTAATACACCCTTATAAGAATCGCTGAATGTATTTAATCAACATTCATTCCCTACATAATTGCCTTTCTCGATAGCTTCCATTAATGTTTCCTTTGATGTATCCAGCTCGCTATACATGTAAGTAGGATACATGCTGATGCTTTCCAATCTTCTCAGGTTGGCTTATCGCGGATTGCTAGGCTGACCGCTTTTCGCCTTCCTGGCCCTCAGAATCTTCAATGCATCAAAATACCCCGTCTCTACTCTGTAAGTCACGGCATCGGTCTTGCCAGTTAATCTCTTCTTGGTGTTCTTGAGTGTTTCGTTCTGATAACATCGTCAACATATCCACCCATGCCATTTAGAATTATTTCGAATTCTGGATCTTGGGCAAGTGTTATAACGAGCTTTCTAAACGTTTCGGGGTCAGTAATTTTTAGGATTCTGTTTGCCACATACTCAATTGTGCCGAAAAGAGTAGGGGGGCCCTATGACTGGATTGCAAAATGTGGATGAACAAGGTCACCTCTAACTCCCAGACCCCTCCCCTCCTTTCCTCGGCTGATGTGCATCGCTAGGCTGTGCGCATCGATGAAGAGCTGCAGCACGTGTCGATGCACCGCTCGTGGAGCGATGGCGATCTCGCCCAGCTCCTGGAGGCCGACGCGAGACGAACAAAAATCGGGCGAGCCACCTGGGGTTTGGCTCCCAAAGGAAGACACGAGGCCTGTTTTGTAGATGGGTTGTTTGAGGTAAGTCGTGGTGTTTGTTGGTTTCGTTGCGGTTTCCTTGTGGTTTTGCATTCCCTCCAAAAGTAGCAGTTTGCATGGAAAGCACAAGTAAGTTGCAATTGAAGGGGAAAGACTTTTGAAGGGAGATCCAGCGACGCCTGAAAGTTGGGATCTGTCCAGGCCGTGCTTCATTGGTTTTCTCCATCCGGGAAGGTGTGTTGGGGAAGCCGGAGAAATGGTCCCCGATTTTCAGACTCATTTCCGGACCTCAGCCTTTCGGAAACGCGCTAGAGGACCTGTCGATTGTGATATTGGGGGTTGATCAAAAAGTCCGTGATACATGGGATAATCATTGGGGAAATCCAGCAAAAGATGATACTTCCCACTAAATGAGAAAAGTTACCCATGGTCCTTTGGGGGCAGGGAAGATTGATTTGCCTCCCCCAACAATCAGACGCTGCGCTTGAAAGTTGCGTGGAGCATGTCAAGCGCAGGCTATGGACAGCGACTCTGACTAGCCTAGTATCACAGGAGCGCGAGGCTCCATTGGAAAGCCTGTGGATCTTTGAGCAAGCGTGCCTGCTTGTTTCCCAATCTCGCTCATGTATGGTTGCACTTCAATTAAACTTTGTTGTTTCTTGCCATGTGATTGCCTCGTTTTGTTGTTTTGAGCGTAATACAGGCGATTCAAATTGTTTCAAAGCCTTGGCGTACGACTTTCGCTTCGGTTGCCAGGACTTCAATAGTTTTTAGGCAAGTCCTACGTCAGGGCACAGATTATAGTGCGCCAGCTCGTCTCTCTGGGGGGTTTTGACCATGGAGTCTATGACCTTGGTGTTGTCTCTTGACTTGAGAGCAGTGGCCGGTGCCAGTGAAGTTTTCCTGCACGGCCAAGCCGTGTGAAACCATGGCCCTCACGTCGTCCCGTGGCAAGTGGCCAACGTTTCAATGTCGGCTTTGGCGCCTCCTTTTTCCCTGCCCAATTTTTGAAACCATGTGGCATGTCGGCCGTGGCTTTTCAAAGGTACAGCTGCCTGCAAGCCAATTAGCTTGGCAGATGTGCAGGTGCCAGATGGATTGGGCATGGATGATTGCGCATTTGTTGAAGAGGCCAATGTGTTCGAAACATCTGTTTGAAGTTCATGTTGCCACTCTCTTTGGCACTTCGACCGGTTCAGCGTAGGCGTAGCGTTGCAAAAGAAAGGCGACTCTCCTGATGCGATGGTTTGGATGCTGTTTTATTTTTTCTTTTTGCTTGATTTGCGGGGCTTGCTAGCCGAGTCGAGGTTTGCCCATTGTTCCTGTCTTCCAGAGACCTGGCGAGCTTTGTGCATAGCCCGGGTGGAATGCGGCTTCGATGGGCCGGGCGCCAGGCATCAAGTCGAGTTCCCTTCATTCAGCCCACCAACAGGAACAAATTAAGAAATCCTCCGCGGGTGCAGCTGAGAGGGGGAGGGGGGGTGCAAAGCAGGTCTTGCAAAAGCAAGCTGGACGGAGATGCAGTTTCTTTGCAGCCCAGGCTTGACGTGTTCGGATTTGCAGCAGGAGCGTCGGAACAAAGCAGACACACGTACACACACACACACACACACACGTTCGCCCTGCAAAGGAGTGCGACCGGGACAAGAAGTGCTATGTGGATCAGAACGAGATGAAGGCAGACACTTCATGATATGAATCTGGCAAAACTGAATGCCAAGCTCCTGTACATCGAAGTCTTCGACTGGATTCGCTTTGCCCCAACCTGTGTCAGAGGGAATAAGCTCAAGCCAAATCTTTGTAGCTCAACATGAGCCCACGAGTTCGATAGAGAGCCAAACATAGCCATGCCTTTCGGTTTTGAAGGTGATAAGGAAACTATCAACATTTGTTTCGATTTCTTTATTCCAAGACACCCCCGTGCATTCGCGAATCTTGTGCGTTGCGATGTCTCGCGCAGTTCTCCTCTCGTTCCAATGTGAAGCTGAGCGGAGCCAGTGCCCGCCTTGGCAGCTGAAAATTGAAGCCTGCCGCGGGTGGCTCGTCTTTTTTTGAGGTACCCGGTTGGGGCTGGTGAAGCCAAAAGGAAGCCATGTAGTGGATCTTGGTTCCAGAGACCTAGCTTGCCAAGGTGAGTCAGCTTTCGTGTCACTGCAGCTGTCAGGTGGGCCGAGCGCCACTTGGTTCTCCTCGAGGCCTGAGGTGATGAGATGTTGAAAGCCTGTCGCATGTTATGCGCAGATCC
>CAUJNA010000788.1:0-95945 GCA_963377175.1 Effrenium voratum | reverse complement strand
GCGCAGGCACGCAGGCACGCACGCAGGCACGCACGCAGGCACGCACGCAGGCACGCAGGCACGCAGGCACGCAGGCGCGCAGGCACGCGCAGGCGCGCAGGCACGCAGGCACGCAGGCACGCAGGCGCGCAGGCACGCAGGCACGCAGGCGCGCAGGCACGCAGGCACGCAGGCAGGCAGGCCCGCAGGCAGGCACGCACGCACGCAGGCACGCTCGCGCGCACGCACGCAGGCACGCACGCACACACGCACTCACGCACGCAGGCACGCGCGCACGCACGCACGCACGCCCCACGCAGACACGCACGCAGACACGCACACACGCACACACGCACGCACGCACGGCACGGCACGGCGCGGCACGGCACGGCACGCCGCGGCACGGCACTGCACGGCACGGCACGGCGCGGCACGGCGCGGCACGGCACGGCACGGCACGGCGCGGCACGGCACGGAACGGCACGGCACGGCACCGCGCCGCACCGCACCGCACCGCACCGCACTGCACCGCACCGCACCGCACGCACGCACGCACGCAGAAACACACGCAGACACACACGCAGACACACACACACACACACCCACGCAAAAAGACACACCACACACACACATGTGCGTGCCCACACACGCAAAGACACACACACACACACCCACGCACACGCACTGCGAAGATGCGAGCACAGTCACACGCACACGCGCACGCACACACACACACACACACACGCTGACGTATTATTATATATATATATATATATATTCTATGATATATATATATATAGATAGATCTATTTACACATGAAATCAGTGTTCTGTCGGCGCACTGGGCAAATAGTGATTTGTGACATGGCCCTTCAGCAAAGCGCCAGGAATCGTCAGCCGGTCTCCGAGATCGGGCGTATCTGGCATCTGAATCAATTCGCAGTGCATGGAAACTCTGCTTGTCTTATTCAAGCAGGACGTGTCAACCATGGCCTATATCAGTTTGTCGTCATATTTTCACAAACTGTTTTGTTGTGAGTGAACATGCGCATATCATGACATGTTGTCTACAACTTCAGGCATAACCAGCCTGTTTGCTAGCTCCCGGTTGTTCTCCACTTACTGGTGCTGTGTGCAAGAAACAAATCATTGGTTGCATGCGGATGGAAAGAGAGCCGCCGTGACACCTGTTGACCAAGAGATGCTGTGAGCCAAATGGGAATGTGTCAAAAGAGACGTTCTTTTTTTTGCGCTTCACGGTGGAGACACTCACAGTCTTCAGCTCTTACGGCACGTCGTGTGCGTCCCGAAGCCTCGGAATGGCTGAAAGGCCTTCCCGGCTCTGTCTGTCTAGGCGTGATAATGCATCTGGCCCAGGCCTTCTACCCGAAAAAAGAGAGAGGCGACTGCTCAAGTGCGGGAGAATGGAGAGGGGGAGAGAGAGAAAGAGCGCGAAAGGGTGAGAGGGAGGGGGAGAAGGAAAGTGAAAGGGGGGGAGAGAGAGAGAGACGGAGGAGGAACAGATTTCGGAGAGGGCGGAATGCTCGGCACTAAGAGCCCGTTCAGCTAAAGGGCTCGTAGCCTGATTCTCGGCGAGTAGGAGCAAAATCCTTCGGGCTTTTTTAGGTAACATCCCAGGATCTGCCATTTAACGGCTGATGTTGTTCAAACGACATGTCTTTCGAGGGTACTTTTGTTGTTGTTGTCTGTTTTAAAGGGACACCAAAGGGAAAGTTCCACGACTTTGAGGGTCCCCCAAAACAAGACACCCACATCTCAGATTCGGCACCTTGATTTTGCCTAGAGGGGTCACAAATGGGTTCCAAAAAGGTCTCACTTGAGCACGTCTCAAAGCTATCTCCGCTGAAGCGACCCGCAGCATGAGCTGCTGCGCTGTCCGAGGATCTGCAGACTGCCTTCATTTGTGCCATGTCCGAAGACCTGCTTAATTGGGCTTGGTAGGGATGCTTGTGAACCTCATCGGGGGCGGAAACGGCTAATACCTCCACGTACCCATGTGGCTTGACAAGCGATGGGAGCCATAATTTCAAGCTTGCACATCTTTGGCTTCAGCCATCGATTGTGAACCCTAGGACGCCTAGACTGGCGGCTTTGAGAAGACACTTATGTCCAGGGCCTGTCTCTGGCCTGGTGCTTATGCCAATATGCGTACGTCGCCTCACCTGTGTGCAATGCGTCGCCCATGTGGGACTTTGAAGAGAGCAGCCTTGTTGCGGCACTTTTTCCACATACATGTTCGACATCTATTACTTCCAGGAGCTTGCAACGATGCAATGTTGGTCCGGCCGAGGTGAAGACTTGAACAAGACAGCTGTACGCGAGGCTTGAAGCAGAGCGGCAATGTTGGCCAAGGGTCGCGCACAGTTGCTCCGATCCCGCTAGAGTTGACCAACACCTCAGTGCAGAACGGCTTCATTTCGATTCCTTTGCAACAAAGACCCTTGTTTCTGAGAAGCGTGATTGAGAAGAGGACATTAGCTGAACCCTCAAACCACTTGCTCCTTTCTCGAAGCCATGAGCTGTTTAAGAAGCAGGGCTGTGTGTCAAAAGCATTGATTGGTTCTGTCTTGGCTTCCTTTCGATTTGCCATCCCAACAAACATGGAAGGCGCAGGCATCTTTTGAAAGACTACTCTGTTTGACAGAGGATGTATGCGCTTTCATGTTTCTTGGCGATATTTACCTTTCTGGTGAAAATATAAAGCCCAGCTTTGCTTATCATTTTCCGACCCCCCTACTTATTACCAAGTCGCCCCCCCCTCGCATCCTAGCGGAGTGCCCAAGCCCCAACAAAACGCAACATCGCTTTCCTTCGGGGAGCCCAAACATGGTTGGTTTCCTTGTAGCCTTTCTTTCCAGAAGATAAACTCAGGTGATATCCCCAACAGCATGCGGTGCTTTTTTTCGTACTCGCACTACCCCGCAGCCCTCGCAGAGCCTCGTGGAACCCTGGTGGAACTCTGGTGGAACCCTGGTGGAACCCTGGTGGAACCCTGGTGGAACCCTGGTGGAACCCTGGTGGAACCCTGGTGGAACCCTCGTGGAACCTTACCTCAGGCCCGCCCCGGACAACCTCGGAGCCTATCTGGGCGGCTGAGACCCCAAAGCTTTCAGCTGTTGGGGAAAAAAGGGGTGCCACACAAAGGCAAGGCACACCATTTTTAAAAAGCTGAAAGCTATGAGGTCGAAAGGCCCAGATAGGCTCTGGTTCGGAGCGGCTCCGGGTGGCGTTGCGTTCCCGAAGGGGGCGAAGGGGGTTGCTGTTGGGGATATCGTGAATGGGGCCAGTGACTCCCAGCACTGTGATATATCACTTCTTGCGCGCGCCAGCTGCCCAGCGGCTTGTTGAGATTCCACTTACGCAGGACTTCAAGAGCCATGAGCAATTTGCACACACACCCAGCGCCATGAAGGTGGATGTTCACTTGCCCAATGGAGATGGTTGCTCCATAGAAGTCACACCAGACACGCCCATCAGCGAGCTGAAGGATGCAGCGCAGCAGCACTTCCAGCGCGGCTTGAAGCTCACTGTGAAAGGGCGGCAACTCGATTTGACGGCCACGCTAAGTGAGGCCGGGCTGCGAGATGGAGACGTGGTGACTGCGGTTGTTCAGCTTGGCAAACTGGCTGCCACAGGTGGGGCATTTGCTTTGCATGGCCACGGAGGCGAAGTTGTGACCTGGGGTGATCCAAAATATGGAGGCAAAAGCCCGGTGCAAGAGCAGCTCAACCACATCCACTGCATCCAATCAGCTGTCTGTGGTGCTTTTGCTGCCATTCTTGAGTCTGGGTCTGTTGTGAGCTGGGGTAATGCACGAGTTGGCGGACGCAGCAGCCATGTGCAAGAACAGCTGAGGAACGTTCAGCATATCCAAGCAACACACTTTGCTTTTGCTGCCATTCTTGAAACTGGGGCTGTTGTGACCTGGGGCGGTTCAGCGTACGGCGGAGACAGCAGCCAAGTGCAAGATCAGCTGAGGAACGTCCAGCACATCCAAGGAAGTGACAACGCTTTTGCAGCCATTCTTGAATCCGGGGCTGTTGTGACCTGGGGCGATCCAGCACTTGGCGGAGACAGCACCCAGGTGCAAGATCAGCTGAGGAACGTCCAGCACATCCAAGGAACTGCCCACGCTTTTGCAGCCATTCTTGAATCCGGGGCTGTTGTGACCTGGGGTAATCCGGATTGTGGCGGAGACAGCAGCCTGGTGCAAGAGCAGCTCAGGAACGTGCAGCGCCTCCAAGCAACTGCCTGTGCTTTTGCTGCCATTCTTGAATCTGGGGCTGTTGTGACCTGGGGCGATCCAGCGTACGGCGGAGACAGCAGCCAAGTGCAAGAACAGCTGAGGCATGTCCAGCACATCCAAGCCACTTCTTGTGCTTTTGCAGCCATTCTTCAATCTGGGGCAGTTGTGACCTGGGGCAATCCACAACGTGGCGGAGACAGCAGCCAGGTGCAAGAGCAGCTGAGGAACGTCCAGCACATCCAAGCAAGCCGCGAGGGCGGCTTTGCTGCCATTCTTCAATCTGGGGCGGTTGTGACCTGGGGTCATCCTAGTTACGGCGGTGATTGCGGTGAGGTGCGAGAGCAGCTGAGCTTGAAATTGGCCAAAGAGAGTGCTGACCTTTCCTGAGTGTGAGCTGGGCGAAGGCTTGTGCCTCAAGGTTGTTGCTTGACATCCCTCGGTTTCGCACAAAAATGCAATTGCTTGGACGAAAAGAATGCATCCCTTTGTGGCATGTTTTCCAGCTGATCTGAACCAACCATTTTGGATCGATGGCGATTGGTTTCACGTTTCACTTTTGAACTATTTGATAGGGTGCCCCCTGACGAGTCTCAGGCTCAGGGTTCGCAAGTGGCCTTGCAAAACTAAGCGGCGACTCAGTTTGCGCACACATGGCCGGGCTCCATCAAAACGCTCTCCTCCAGAGCTGGTCTCATAGTGGGAGTCTTGGATGCGCAGTTTTGTTGCCTATCGTTTCAGCCTGTTCATAGGAAGGTTGCGTCGTTTAGCCAGGGTTTTCAAGGCTTCACATGTTTCTAGAGTGAAGAGCAACATGGCAGCTGGACAGCACCGATGGGCTTTGCTGCGAAACCATTCAATATGACGAGTCGGTTGCAGTCTCAGGACTTGCTGTGTGAGAGCAAGTCTTTGATATCACACAACAGACTCCTAGTTTGCATTTGGGGTTAGCACAACGCAATGTTAGCCATGTCACATGCAGTTGTACCCTGAGTGAAGCCTTCAGTGTTTTCAATCTATGAATCTCTCACTTACCGACCCTGTATAAAGGGTATCCTCCCGCAGTCACTGAAAATTGCACGAAACATCGCGCAAGAGGCTCCTGCACCTGGACCTAAGGATCTTGTCATCTTCGTTTTATGCAAAGAGACTGGCAAACCTTCTGCACTGCTCCAGTCAACTTGCGGCGCTCAAGGCAACGCAGGGGCTTTGTGCCATTTGTCATTGGGAGCCCAGGTATGAAAGTCATAACATACCCAACATGGCCAACTCTCCGGAAGCGAAAGGCACCTGAGCACGCCCCGGACGTTTTCCTTTTCGTCTCCTGAGCATCCAACATGGTCCCCCTGCTTTTAATTGACCATGGGTTTGGTTCGATTTGGGGGACCGTGCATGCCGATCATGCTTCCTTCGGTCGTTTCAGCCGTAGGTGGCTTTCCTTCACAACACCCTCAATACAATTCACAATATAAACATATCGACATATACACGCCCCATCATGGCAAGAAGTAGATGATTGTCTTCGATGGCCGAATTAAGCATAGGCACAAGATGACACGTGAGCTGAAGAAAAAACAAGTTTGTTGACAAACTAATTATCAAAGTAAGTTTAGTTGGAAACTTCCGTAATTCGAAAAGTTAAAATAGCAGAGTAGGGTCGTGCAAAGAAAGAGAGAAAGAAAGCAAGAAATACGAAGAAATACAAGGAAGGAGATAGAGACGGAAGGAATTGCGTGGCAGGCGCAGCAATTGCGTTTGGCAGGATCGCGAAGGCTACCTTTGTTCAGCGCACAGGTTCGCCGCGGGTTGGCTGCAGGCTCGCCGCGGTCTGGAAAGTTGCCCAATGGCACGGCCGTGCAAGGTTTCGCGAGGTGTGAATTGCGTGGCATGCCCAGCACTTTGGCAACCTGAGGTGTATATTTCGCGGCAGGCGCAGCATTTTTTGTTCTCATGGGCATCAGAATTCGTGACAGGTGCAGCACTTTGGGAAGGCCAGTCGCGCAATGTGCGAATCGCCGGAGTGGACGCGCGAACTGCTGCGTCCCGATTCTGTGGCAGGCGCGTGGTTTTTGCACCCTGGGGTTGCAGATGTCGTGGCAGCTGCAGCGCTTTTGCAGAAATTTCCGTGGCATGCGCAGCGCTTTCGCAAGATCAAGCGCAGATATCGCGGCAGGCGCAGCAATCTCGCAAGGTCAAGTGCAGATTTCGTGGCAGGCGCAGCGCTTTGGGAAGGTCAGGTGCAGATGGATAGATAGATCGATCCAATGGCAAGAGATAGAGGGAGAGGGAGAGGATATCAAGAAGGTTAAAAAGGCAACGACCCAAAAAAGGGCGTGCGGATCACATTGCGAGGCACAGAGTTTTAGTGGGCTGTCAGCTTGAGCCTGGCGCTCGGGCACTTTGCCCAAGTTCTTGCAACTGGCCCCAAGCGTTTGCAACAAGAGCTGGCCTCACTCAGCAACATCGCCTCAGTGTCGGCGCGCTCTGCTAGTGCTAGCGCGCAGCGCAAGCAAAGCGTGCCAGCGGTGGCAACGTCGCAACGCAACATGCTTTCAGCAACGACTGCGTCAGTTCAGGCCGTCCATCGCAACGTTTCGCAGCACGCAGTGCGACACTGTGAAGGTGAGCAGTGCAGCAGCGCAAAGTGCCAGTTCTAGCGGCAGCGCAGAGCGCTAGTGCCAGCTGCCCAGAAGTGCAAAAGTGTAGAGCGCAATTAGTAAGCCTGCTTGTAGGAAGGGTAAAAATAAGAAGCGTCGAAGCAGCTGCGTGGGAGTTCCTTGCAGCTCAGGGAGAAGGGGGTGGGCCCCTTTCGTTTGTAGAGTCGGTAAGTTTTGCTCGAGCCTGCGGGGTGAAAAGGGAGTCCATACAAAGGGAGTCCACACATGACTAGTGTCAGTCGCGAGTGCGGGAGTTCCACCGTGTTTCACAGGCCGGACGGCTTTTCGGCAAGTTGCCAGATTGGATTCATCAAGTGTGATAAGTTTCTCTAACAAGTTCTTGAGACGTGTTGTGTGATGGATTGGCCTGACTATGCACGCTGGGAAGTACAAAAGTCTAGTTGAATTCTTCCGTTACTAAATTCTCTGTACGCTCAATGTTCATTCAACGTCATATGTGGAAATAGATTGCAAGGTAGAGATTCTACTTGGTATATGTTTGATTTGCGTTCAACTTGGCATAAGGAGCCTTATACGGAGCCTTGAAAGGAGGTTTACACAGCTTTAAACGGAGCTTTGTAAGGAGCCTTCTAAGTTATAGTTGTAAACGCTTCGCGTTGCCCGCCTCGGCCCAGCCTAGTTTGAGGGAAGGGTCAGGAACACCGAAATCCAGTGTTGGGAAGGTCCGAATACCTGAAGCTGGCTCCAGACAAGTCAGACAAGCCGGCCTCGCCTGGTTGGGCTGGGCCACAGGCTAGTCTCAGACACATCAGATAAGCCTGCGCTGGGCCTGAAGCTAGTCTCGGGCAGCTTGGCTGGACCTTGCTTGCGTGGGTTGTTGGTTGAGCTGAAGCTAGTTTACGGCGGGCTGGGCAGCCGCACTGAGGGGGCTGGGCTATGGCTGGGCTGGGCCTGAGGCCAGTTTCAGACACGTCAGACAGGCCTGCAGGCGGACTGGGCTGGGCTAGACGCTAGTTGAGCCCAGGCTGGTGAGGCCCAGTCTCGGCGCTAGATAGGCTGAGGCCTGCGAGTCTCAAACCGGGTGGGCTTGGGTGGGGTTGGCTTAGGCGGGTTGCTGGTTGGGCTGGGCCTGAAGCTAGTCTCAGCCACGAGGCTGCGAAGCCATGGGTGGTGCTGGGCAGCTGGATTATGGTGTTGGTTGCGCCTGGAACTTCGGCTGGCTGGCTGAGCTGTGCTTGGGCGGGTCGCTGGATGGGCTGAGGCTGGGTAGCGAGTTGCTGGCTAGGCTGGGTCTGAGGCCAGTCGCAGACACGTAAGACACGCCAGCAGGCGGGCTGAGGGACTGGGCCTGAGGCTAGTCTCAGGCTGGCGTACCTTGAGACCAGTCTCAGACTGCGCCGAAGGGGCCTGGTCAGCCTGGGCTGCTGAGTAGCTGGCATAGCTTGAGACCAGTCTCAGACACGTGAGACTGGTCGTTGGCCACTCTCAGACACGTTAGACAAACCTGACCTTGGCACACTGGGCTGAGCCTGCTGGTCGGCTGGGAGCTGGGGGCCGGTAGTGGATGCCCTGGGATGCGCTGGGCCAGGCTTTGGGCTGGGCCTGAAGCTAGTCTCAGCCACGAGGCTGCGAAGCCATGGGCGGGTTGCTGGCTGCCGGGCAGCCGGACCAGGCTGCGGAACTTGGGCTGGGCGGGCTGGGCTGAGCTGTGCAAGGCCTGTTTCATACACACTTGGGCCTGAGGCTGGGTGGCGAGTTGGCTGGGCTGGGCCTGAGGCCAGTCGCAGACACGTAAGACACGCCAGCAGGAGGCCTGGCCAGCCTGGGCTGAGTTGCTTGGGCAGCCGGACTGAGGGGCTGGGGCACGTCAGACGGGCTTGGTGGCTCACGTGAGACTGGTCTTTGTGTCTGAGGCCAGTCTCAGACACGTTAGACAAACCTGACCTTGGGGCCGGCCCAGAGATGCGCTGGGCTGGGCTTGCTGGATGACTTGGCGTAGGCCTGTTTCAGACAAGCTTGGGCCTGAGGCTGGGTGGGCTGGGCTGACAGGCCTGGCCAGCAGGCGGGTTGCTGCCTGAGCCTAGTCTCAGACACGTCAGGCAGGCCTGGCCACCAGGAGGTCATGCTTTTCAGGACCAAAAAGCAATTTTTTAGTGATTTTCGCAATTGTCAGCACATTTTCGACAAAAATGGACCCATGGAGCTGGACGCCGACGAACCCCGAAAATTTCAAGGCCCGCCGGACAGGATTTTGGGTCCAGCCGACATGGGTGGGGGGGGGGGCGGCCCGGCAAAATTTTGTCGGGAAAGCGAAGATTCTCTTTGGAGAAGAGATCTGAGCGCCCTTGGCCCCTTTGGGGCCGAGGCGAACTTATAGCCATACTTTACAATGAGGCTTAGAAGGCGCATTATGAGCAACTTTGTAAGGACATTTACAGGGTTGAATGCTAACTTAAGCCCACCATTTCAATCCCTGCGTAAACGTATTTGAATTCTAAGGATGTTACTCAGAGTCCTGATTTTTTGGACACCGCGCAACACCGAGCTTTGTTGGCTTTGTTGCAGGGAACATGCCCACGAAAACCAAAACACACAACATGTCTTTGGTTTGTGGATGAGTGGCGCCAGGAAAGACCCAAAAAAACTCGGATGAACATCACCATTTTTCAAGCAACTACTGAGGGGATCGCAATTTTTTTTGGAGACGTTGTCTCCTGGTCTCTTGGTCTCCTGGTCTCCTGGTCTCCTAGTCGCCCGGTCTCCTCATTTTTGTTGCTGCTGCTTCTTTTTTACTCAGGTAGGTGTGTTTTAGTCAGGCGCAGGGAACGCAGCATTGCCTGAGCGCTCCAAACCCTCAGACACGCAGTTAACTCGTAAGGACACATCGCTCCAGACCCTAGACCTTCAAGCCTGTGTAACACGCAGCTAGCTCGCGAGACAAGCCTGTAGGTCGAGGCGACGGCCGTTTCGTCAGTGGTCGTTTCAGCTTCATTGCTGGCAATACTGGTGATGCCACCGACGCTGGTGATGCAATCTGTGGATCGAAGTGATAGCCGGCCGTGTGACGAATTAGCTAATTTGTCAGTGATCGTTTCAGCTAGGCTTCGTTGCTCGCGACGCAGCCTTCCCAATGCGAGAGGGACTTTCACAATTCAAGGATGCCTTTGATTTGGTGACATCTTCCGAAATCACGTGAACCAGGTTTTTCCCTTGAACATAACCTGCTCCTGTGTCACCTATCTCTGAAGGCCCCAGTTTGGATGAAGCTACCTTTCGTGTCCCTGAGATTGCTTGTTTTCTTGTAAGTTTTGGCCCTGGCCATAGTTAAGCCATCTTTGACCCACAGCAAAGGAGTGATCTTCCCACGTGATTTCATATCGCGTAAGCACTATTCGCACTTGATGCTTTATTTCAGCGTGTACGTTTTTTCAACGATGGGCAAGAAGTCACGCCTGCATGGTCTCCCACATGTCTCCCCCCGCTTCTGAGCAGTACCTGAAGTTTGGGAACATGTGGTCACCAGGGGATGCTTCATGTTATATATGCACATGGGTAATGTCTCAAGAATGCCAATAAAGTCCATGAAAGGTTCCTATCTAAGATGCGCACCACCTCATGTCGAGCCAACGCTTTCAACTCTTCGCATCTCGACAGGTCCTTGAGAGGTACGTGCAGGGTACGGAATCTTGCGATGCTGGTCTTCTTCGATCCCTTTTCCACGACTCCGTGCGGGCCCCGTTGGCCAAAGATTTGAGCCTGTCTTAAGATAGTGGAGCCCCTCGACAGCAGGTGCCTCGTCCTTCCTTGGGTTTTCCCTCGCAAGAACGTACCCTGAACAAAAAGACACTGTTATGTTTTCGAATGGCTGGTTTCCTTGTAACCTCCCTTTTTTCCAGACATACGCGGTTGTTTCAACCATTCCCCGCAAGAAGCCAATTCAGAAAAGGTTGGTTGGGGACGGTCCCAATCAGAATTGCAGAATTGGGTGCGGCAAGAAACCCTTTTGATTTCATACCAATAATGACTCAATTGCACAGTGGATAGAGGCCGTTGCCATGTTCTTGTGCCGGCTCGATTCCAGTGGGCTCTTTTGCAATGGGGTCATATAATTATTAGCAACCTGCAGGGCCACAGTACGCTCTTTTTGATCCATTTTCTACTGTTCTTACCCAGTAGCATGCGCAGCCAAGGAAGTCAGAAAGCCAAGTAGTGCACACAGTGGGTGGATGCAGTGCTATCTACTCGCAAGCTGGTGCATATTTTTGTCTTCTGTCCCGGTTACGTCGCATTTGCTCGAAATCAGCAAATCAGGTGTCATGAGTTGCCCACAAGCACCGCAAGATGTTCTGTTTGCTCCAGGCGGTCATGCATGGCTACATCGACGACAAGGAAATCTTGGGCGGTGCGGATGCCTTCTTTGCGCAAATGGAGAAGGTGAAGGCCGAGCCAAGGGTGGTGTCTTTTGTTCATGCGTCAAACAATGGATCCTGAGATGAGGGGACTAGGAGCGCAGGCTTGCCCCTCTTCAGGGTCATGCCTATTTAAAGCAGTTTGCGTTGCAGACAAAGAAAGCAGGTAGCAAGTGCATGCGATGATCGACTCAAGTTGATGTCCCGTGTTTCTCTTCAGGGTCCCAGACCCACATCTGGCCACTTGAAGCAACCGCGCGGGATACAGGTTCACCTAGCACAAGGCGAGATGCAGTGAGCTTCAGGGCTGAGCTTTTGGTTCAGCTCCCCGAAGAAGTCGTTTTTTTTTTTTTTGCAAGTACGGCCTTGGGAGCAGTGTGCTCGCAAGCTTTTTTGGTCTGGGCTTGCTTTGGTTTGTACGCTTCCGCCCAAAAGACAATTGGACAAACAAAGATCGCTTCTCAGCCCTACCACCACAGCCAACCTGGCTAGCTTTCCATGTCATGCCAAGCCTTGAATAGGTTTGATGCCTCAATCAAACGGGTATCTCGTCAGATCCATGCCCTGTGCAACCCTTGAGCAGGCCTCGCACCACGCCCGAGGCCGGTGGTGATTGCAGCAAGGGCTGGGGAGAACCGTTGCCCTTAGGCTGGAACTACCAGGCCAAGATCCAAACGATTGAGGTCTTGGGGAATGTGGCCACAGCATCCATGTCCGAGACAGGCCGCACCAAGCCCTTTACTTGTCCAGCGGCAAATTGCTTGACTGCAGGCTACATGGGCAAACTGAGCTTCGAAAATGCTTTCCACTTGGCGAAGGGAAAGTTAGATGGGCTGCTTGCTCGCATTTGATGCAATCTCGACGCAGACGCTTGTGGATTGCTAGTAAGGAAGTGGCGTATAGTGAGCAAGCTCTTCAGGGGACAAGTCGCGGCGCTGACAAAATTTGCAACTTCGCGGCTGTGAGATGAGTCTAGCTGGCAGCCGTGCTTGTCGCAGTGCAAGTGCTGAACACTGGCGCATTGGCTCAACAAAGAAGGAAGAGACGCGGGAGTTGGTTTCATCAATACCGCCTGACGGCAAAGTTGGACATCCACCCCTTTTGAAGATCTCTGGTCGTAGCTGACGCTTCAATCTGTCCAGGCCCAACTTGTTGAAGACTTGTTTGCTAATGCCTGGTGTTGGTAGGTAGGTGCGAATGAGACATGGTCCTTATCTGGCTTTGATTTGGCTACGTCTCCTTTGGATGGCGATCGGAGAGGACTTGTAATGCACATGCTTCAGCGTGATTTGGAGCTTCTGATTATATCGTGCCGATCGCTGGCTAACCCACGCACTCTTTTGTCTTGGTGGCACAATATCTCGGTGAATCTTGGTGAGAAGGATGGTGATTTGGATAATCAGATTTGGGAGGGCCAAAAGCGGGCTGCCCGATTGGACCCTTGCACACACCCAACAGTCCTGAGTGTTGTTTGACATTTTCAAAGTTGGGTGCCGCCAGGAGCCTCCTCTTTTGGCCCTGCTCCCACCAGATGACTTCGCGGGCAGCGACAGCTCAAGCTTGCTACTGTCTCTTCACATCAAGAAGACCGACGGCTTGTGCGAGCAGATGCTTGCCCGCGGGAGTGTGCTGCCTGCGGAGGTCACCAAGCTTTTCACCACCACGCAGGACAATCAAGCCTCGGCCCGGCTGGAGCTCTATGCTGGAGAGCGTCCCTTCTGCGAGGGGAATCGTTTTTTGGGGATGCTGGAGCTTGCGCCGTTGCCCATGCCCTCGTACCGCTCCTTTGTGCAACTGGAGGTGACTCTCCTTGTGGACTCCGGGGCCATTGTTTGCCGGGCCGCCGAAGTGGAAAGCCGTGCGTTAGGGGAACCCTTCTGTGAAGCTGAGTGGCGTGGAGAGATCGGCTTGGGCGGTCCACCTCCGGCTTGCAGCCCCTACAGCAACTCGATTGGTCTTCGGCGGTTTTCCCCGCTTGTTTGGAACATGACTCTTTTCCCAATGAAAGAAACAAACAAATCTGAGCCCAGGTGAGGTGACTCTGTTCTCCCACGCGTTGACCAAGCATTTGCCGGTCCTGTTGCCCACGCGCAGCGTGCGGCTGGGCGGGCGGGACGTCATCATCCGACAGCACCAGCGCCGGGAGCAGGAGGGACCCGGTTCGGATTCCTTTAAAAAGCCTGTTTGGCTGTGGGTCAAAACCAATGGCACCATTTTGGGGCGGATGCACCACCCATTTTAGTCTATTTTAGTGGGGATTGGGATGTTCCTGGCTGGGTTAAGATGACCTGATCTTCCGGGGTGTGCGGGAAGCTGCCAAACCTTAGGACAAGTCAATCGCATGGTGCCAGCTTATGGCGGTGCCTGACACAGAAAACGGGAATGCAGGGCCCCTCCAACAAATGCCATGTTAGGAGGAAGGGTATCCATACTTAAATGGCTGTGGCTCAAAAAAAGGGTTCGAAAATGGAACCCTGGTAAGTGGAAATATGGAAACAACCCACAGCTTGGCCCACTTTCCAGCGGCAAGATGTGATTTTGCAAGGAGCGGATCGGCACCGGAGGCGTGCTCTGGGAGGCTGCGATCGTGCTGGCAGACTTCGTGGGGCGCAACGGGGAGCAGTTGGCGTGGGCCGGGAAGAAGGTGCCTTGAAGAGGGTAGAGACGGGAGCCCAGATAAGCCCAATCTAGTTCAAAGACGAGGACTTTCCAATTTCGGCTTTTGCTTCGAGATATGGGTCTGTCTGGTTTTGAGGGAACCCTTGAAGATCGCAAGAAGGGCGTTCCCCCAAACAAAAGACACTCCCATACGGCTGTGGCACAAAATAGCACCTTGTTTTCTTTTCTTCTCTTCTGGAAGCCAGCCCGTTTTGCTTTTTTCTCTTTTTTTTCTCCTTCTTCTCCTTCTGCGGTTTGCCGCAGCATTTTTTGTTTCATGAGAGTCCCCGAGTCCCCTTTTTGTTCTTTGTTTTCACCGAACGAACCGGTAAGGTCGGTCCTCCCCTCGCACGTCCCTCGCTCCCTCGCTTCAGGTCCTGGAGCTGGGGGCGGGCACGGGGCTGGTGGCCATCGCCCTGGCCCACGCGGGCGCCTCCGTCACCGCCACGGACGGGAACCTCCGGGTGCTCCAGGGCGCGGAGGCGCGATCGGGGGCTCGGGGCGTGCCGGCGTGCCGTCGGAGCCGGGAAGAGGGAAACCGTTTTCAAGGGGGGCCGTGGGGTGAACACAACGCTTGGGATTTGTCTCAAACAGAATTGGATATGTTGATATATATATATATATGTTGATATATATATATATATATACACATACATACATGCACATACATACATGCATACATTACATTACAGTACATTACATTACATTCCATTCCATTCCATTACATTACATTACATACATATGGTTATATAGAAAGTACCGAGTTGGAGGATATACCACATTTAAAGAAGCATAAGGTTCGCACCACATACAACAATTCTTGCTTTCAACATCATTTTGTCCAGGAAAGCTTAAGGAGCCTTCGGAAAACAAAGACGGGGGACCCCTTTTCATCTTGAACCCTCACCGGTTGAAACTTGTTTAAACAGCCCATGCGGCTGTGCCACAAAAAAGTAAAAGGACGCATTCTTGGTACCAGGCGTTTTGTGCTGCATTGAACAGTAAGGTTCCACAAGTTTGACCGTGTCTAAACTTAAACATCTCCTTTTGACCCCGTGGGAGTGTCAGGCCAACCTCCAGGCGGCCCAGCCCTTCGCGGGCTCCGTGGCGCTGGAGGTCTTCGATTGGAACTCCGCGGAAGATCTGGCGAAGATCCAGCGGCTGGGTCCTTGGGACGCCATCGTCGGGAGCGATTTGGTGTACCCCGGCAATGCGGGCAAGAAGTGCGTGGATTCCAATGCTCTTTCCCCGCCAGCGGACCAAACTTTGATCGAGCTACTCGAAGCCTTGAGGAATGACCAGACGCAGATGATCCTGGCGCTGAAGGATCGAACTGGCGAGCTGGAGCGTTTCAACGCCACGCTGCTCCGGCACGGCTTCTCTTCACGGCGTGCAGTGCCAGACTCCATCATGCCGGAGTTTCGAGATATTCCCCAAGTTGCTGTACTTCATCTGGAGAAAACAACGTGGCGTGTGTCAAACCTATGCCTTGCCATAGCAGGTTGTCTTTGGCTTTTTGTTGAATCCATCCCCAAATCCAAGTGCAACTATGCACGATGTTTCACTCAAATCAGTAGGTGTGAGCGTGTTTCTTTTATTACTCTCATTCTCATTCTCATTGAACGTTTAAGGTTGCGTTTACCGTATGTAGACGCCTGTGAAGCGGTTGCGTCCACTTAACTGCCTTCAATTTGTGTTGGCTTTGGAATGCATTCTATTGTTAGCTCGGCCTTCCCCTGCAGTGTTGGTCTTTGAGTGCTTGCCGTCCTGTGCTGCTCTGCAGTAGGTTTATGGATTGCGCGGCAAGCAGCGCAGCCGTTTTCTGAGACCCGACATAGAGTTGGCTGGGTGCAAATATGCACGTCGCAGCGGCCCTCTTGTTCTGTGCTGCCGCTGCGGCCATGCCAAGTGGGCCAAGCTGTGGAGAGGACAGTCTGCTGGTGCAGGTGGCCATGAAAAAGCAAGAGTGCAAGCCGGGGAACTTGGCTGCATGGCTTGGAGTTTGGCTTGTGAGCTTGCCGATCGCATCCTGATCGATTTCGCCGACAATCCCTACGTTTTCAATTCAACCTGCACGGAGTTGACAATGATTTGCGGGACGAGAGAGGAAATTGAGAGACCCGCTTGGAATTTGATGGTGAAGGTGAACCCGTTCCCCCTCGAGTTTGTAGCAGAGAAGATCCTTGGCTTTGCCGTTGAGGCCGTAGCAGAAACAGTCCCCATTCTCGGCGATGCCATCTCTTTTGCATCAAAGACCTTTGATTGAATTTGGCCATCAGAAGCGCCTGCGAACAGCCCATGCAGTGAGTTGGGGAAAGTGCCTGTGGCAGCAGATGCTACCATTTGCCGAGAAGTTTGTCGCCGAGAAGCTGGAAGAAGTTTTGGCAAGTTCTATGAAGACAGTCAATGGAATCAAGGGGCGCATCAATGATATCTTGACATTTGCCATCGCTGCCTCCACTAAGTTGCCCAACGGCGAGATCATCAATCGAGCCCTGAGGTTGTGCAGAGGATGCAGGAAAACTTACATGCCGAGCACACGTAGTTAGTTTCTTCATGGACTACAGCAAGACTGTGTACGCATGCTTGTCGCAATTTGGATCCCTGCACACCATCTTGACGGGAACATTGATCTCCAATACCGAGATCCCGATTGTCGTGTTGATCTGCAAGAAAGAGTGTGCCTGCTACGCTATGACCATCTGCAACCGCTCCGTTCGTGATACCCAGGCCCGTATGAAGAGCATCACTCATGCAATCATTTCAAGCGAGTGCATGACTCGGTGGTGCCCAACCCCGCACGTCTGGGAAGACAGTCGTGCTACAGCAAGGTTTACGAATGCAGGGATGGCAATGCCAGGTGCAGCTATAACCTTGTTGGCGAACTTGGTAGAAACAAGGCCTGCATGGGTGATTGCGAGACAATGTGCTTCCCCTTTGAGGGCTATGCCAAGAGAGAGAGATGGAGTGTGGCAACAGCAGAAACACCGCCAGGGAACAGACGTACCAGTACTGGAAGCAGCTCAGCGAGAACTCGGAGCTGATTGCCTGGTAGGAACTAAGCTTTTGAGCCCAATCGTACAAGGGAACCATGCTACGCGGTTCTCAAGCCAAGTGATCACAATCTTCGATTTGATCATGGCCCCATAGTAATGGGGATTTGATTGTGACGTGTCAGGGGCAGTTGCAAGATTTGAACTCGGGCATACACCATTTCGACGCGATGTGGACTGGTTTGCGAGATTTTGTGTTCTTGTTGGTTCTCTTTCAAAACAAATGTTTGATGTTTGCCTTGCGATGGCTTGTTTCTAGTTTTCCTGGTTTTCCGGATTTTCTGGTGTTCTTGGGTGTCCTGGTGTTCTTAGGTTTTTTGTTTTGCTGGTTGCTTCTTTTTTTTTCTCCTGATTTTTTGGTTTTCTGGTGTTGTTGTGTTTCTGGCTGCTGGTGTTCTGGTTCTCAGGTTTTCTAGTTTCAGGTCTTCTGGTTTTCTAAAAAGTTTCTTTTGGTTGGTTTTCGGCTTTTCTGGTTTTCTGGTTTTCTGGGGTTGCGCGTTTTCTGTTTTCCAGTGTTTCCCCGGTTTCTGCTTTTCCCGAAAGCGTCACGAAGGGTTCTTTTGTGCGGAGCCCTTGGACAAGCTTGCGCCGAGTCACTTACACAGATCAAGTTGCACAGAGCCATTTGTGCAGACCAACTTGCACAGAGCAAGTTGGGTAGAATTTCTCGACCAAATGGCACAGAACGATTTGCGCAGAGTCAGTCACGCAGAAGTTGAGCAGAGCCACCTGCGCAGACCAATTTTCGCAGACCAACTTGCATAGAGCCATTTGTGCAGAGTCACTCGCGCGGAGCCACTCACACCTACGCAGAGCCATTTGCGCAGGCGCAACTTGCGCAGAGCAACTTGCCCAGAGCCATCTGCGTAGTAATCTGGGAAGGTGTGGTCTGGGTAAAGAGCTTGGGCTTGAAAGGTTGGGCTCGTAGACGTGCAATCGACTTGCGAAACGAAAGGAGCGTTCGCCCCAGTGCGCAGCGCTGCGTATCTGCTTGACAAACAAGAAATAACACCCGCCCAAGTGCGCCTTCGCCACGTACCTGCTTGGCAAATGATAGGAACATTCGCTCCAGCGCGCCCGCGCAGCGGTGTATTGAAGGTTGTGAAATGAGCTTACCTGCTTGCCAAATGACAAGCACAAGTGCTGCGCGGTCGTCCTGGAGCGAATGTTATGCAATGCTGCGCGGGCGTGCGCGGGTGTTCCCAGCAGTGCTGCCCGGTCGCGCTTGAGCGGGTGTTCTTATCATTAGGCAAAAACAGATACGCAGCGGTGCGTTGGTGCACTCGAGCGCGTTTTCGTATAAGGTTGTAATTTTATCCTCACTCTCAACTTACACTTTTTTTGGCGTGCGGGGTTGCCTGGTCCGTTTTTTTTTCTGTTGGCTCGGAACACACGGATGATGTAACAGAGACAAAACTTTGGATTACAGAGATATTTGGACAGCGGCTGAGGAAGGGAGAGTTGAGCTGCGTAGTGTTCCGAAGTAACTTCTTCTTTGTGTTCCAACTTGATTGCTTCCATGTGTTGTAAAATGATTTGCGTCTCCGTGTTCTGAAAGGATTTCTTAGTCGAGAGGCCTAGCCATGGGGTCGTGTTGACGTGACTGTCTACCAAGGTACATGCTTGCCCCGATCCCAGAATGGGTGAGCACGACTATCCAAATGCAGAAGTTGGAGCCTCATCCAGGTCCTGTAGGGACCAAGTGGAGTTGCCCAAAATTCACCTGACAGGCGTTCTGCGCAAGTCAAAATGACAAAGTCGGCTGAGTGCTTGTATTTGCAATTCGGCCACACTGTCGACGCCCGTTTGTTTTGAGCCGGCAAAGACAGGCCTCAACGGTGCCAAACCAGGCTCGCAGTTTTACGAACACGTCCAAAAAGAGAGAGCGTAGCAAGATTGCGCAGAGTGCTTGGGGTCGAGAGAGTGCTAGCGCAAGTCCAACGTCAAGCAATTTTACAGAACTGGTCGAGCCTTGCCGCCTTGTGTCATCTTGTCATCGTTGCCGCCGCCGCAGCCGCCGCCGCCGCCGTCGTCGTCGTCGTTGCAACTGCTGCTGGTGTTGTTCGTTGCTATGATTGTCGCTTGATTATGCTGCTTGCAGCAAAGTACAGCATTTGATCCACTCTGATCAAGATGGATCACTGTAGCTGTCGCTGCAGCTTCAGTCCGGCTCCAGCGCTTCCCCGAGCAGGGTATGACCATCGACCATGGTGGTCAGTGCCCCTCGCCTTTTTCACAAGACTCTGGGATGAGGATGTGAGCAAGGCGAACCCGGTGCATCTCATTTGGCTTCTTTTTGAATAGCCCCAAAAGAGCAACTTTCTGTCACCGGTCGAAAGACCTGATCCTGGGGATACTCTGGTTTTGACCGTGGTACACGCGGGGAAGCCAGTTTTGCTTCACCTCCTTTGGATTTTCAGGGGTCACGGTCCTTTTTGGTGGCATGTCTTACGTTTCTAGCAACAGATGATCAAATGGCACGGACTTGGCAGCCAGAAGAAACACTCACCAAATCGGGCCTCTCACTTTTCGAATGGCCAGATTTGCCATGAGGTTCTGATGGTGGCGGAAAAGCCGTCCATTGCGCAGACTCTGGCAGATGCACTATCCCCAGGCCATAAATATTCGTCGCGCACCGGTGCTGCTTGGCTCAATGTCTGGAAGTTGACGTGGTCAACTTTGTTGCCTTCATCTCGTTTTTGGTTTCCCACCAAAAACGAAGACCCACTTAGTTGGTCCTCCCACGCCACAAGTAAATTACCCATCAGCCGCCAATCTTGAGATATTGTGAACACAACTTCCTCCTCCTCCTCCTCGTGGATCCTACGTTTTCTCTTTGTTTGTTTAGGCGGGGCGGGCAGAGATTCCGCCCGGGTTTCGACCTCCCGGGTCGCATTGGTCGGATTGGTTGAGAGCCCTCTCTCTCGTCGCACTGAGGCGTCTCCGGCGTGTAAGGTGCACGAGTATGAGGGCGACTTCTATGGCCAGAGGGCGTGGTTCAAGGCCGCAACCGAACGACGACTTGTTTTGCACGAGGGGTGGGTAGGACATGAAGGCTCGTGGGGCAAAACAAAGAGGCGTCTTGGCCATCGACTCCGCAAAGATTGGCCAAAGAAAATATGGGTGGCTCGTCTTTTTTTTCTGGTACCCCACTCTTTGGGTGGTTTCGAAGGGAAACCAAAAGGAAAACCGGAGCCATTTTGAGGGGCCCACTAAAAAAGCGGACACTCACATGTGACAGGAGACTAATAATTTATGTTCGATGGCAATCCCCTATGGACGCTCCGAGAATTCTTCAGAAGCGACCTGTTTGCTGCAGTCACGCACACAATATTTCACGCGATGTTGGCTGCCGCCGTAAATTTGTGAAAGAAGCTGGCCATGCAACCTGCCATTTAGCAGGAAAGCAAGCAACATCAGCCTCTTTTTCCACTGATGGCTAGCAAACTGCTTCACCTTTCAAATGGCTTCTCCCAACTGAGGGCCAGTTTTCAAGGCCTTCTTGCAGCTTGTGTTCGACGGGAAACCCAGCGGAAACCGGCCATTGTCAATCGTCCCGTAGTTGTTAGACATGTGATCGGCAATTTGTACTGGTCCCTTGATTTTCAGAAACACCTAGACTACCTAGACCAGCCATTTTCAACTTGCCGTCTACAAAACCAACCAATTGTTTGCGTTTCCCTTGCGGAAAATGACGGCTTTCTCGGCTTCGCACTCAGACTCGGCACACATCCCTTGCAAGGTCACGAGCTGCGCTGGCGCGGGGCTTGGGGCTGCGGGTTTGGGGAGACTCCATGAGACTCCAAATATTTGGCCATGGGGCAAAAGCCAAATCATACCCCCAGTGAACATCCCAATCCCCACGAAAATTCACTAAAATGGGTCGTGCACCTACCCCAAAATGGTACCATTGCTTTTGACCCACAGCCATTTGGCTAAATGGGTGTTTCGGAAAATTTGGGAACCATGGGAACCCAAAAATGGGTTGTTTCCCCTTGGTCCGCCAAACAAGTTCATTCATTTTGATTGGGACAATACATCAGGTACTCATTGCCGTATGTGCGTTTCCAAAAGCAGCCGCCTGCGGTTCAGGGGTCCACATATTTCAGATGTCCATGTTTCTACCTGGGCTTGGACGAGATTTGCCCTTTCAGCTTATCAAGAGGTCCCCCCCCCAAAGAAAAAAGAAAAGGCGGGGCGGCGCCCATCCGTCATCGGGGTTGGGCCTTCGCTCCGGATGAGACCCGAGACCCGAGGCCACGTTTACTCAATTGACTTCCCGCCCGAGTACAACAACTGGGACCGAGTGGAGCCTTTGACGCTCTTCGGAGCCCCCACGGTGAAGCAAGAGGCGAATCCAAAATTGAGGACCGCTGGCGCGTGACTTTATCATTGCCATGTTTTTGTTTGGGAGGGACATGGGGGAGCTCACTCAATTCCGTACAAAAACCAGGGGACTCACCAATTATTTATGTCCTTCATGGGAGACACAATTTTAAGCGTGCCTTGAAAAGGGAGATTACTCACCGAACTCCTTTGACATCACACAATTCAGTCAAACAAAACCAGGAGGAGACAATTTTCGCCATGTTCATCAGATTTCAAGGGATGCTAGCCGAAGTCCAGTTTGCGCCACTCGTGATCTCAGCGTCCCCTTTCACCTGTGCATCTCCAGCGTCTTCACCACATTTTGATTTTTTATGGTCTTTCGGGGAAAGCCGAACAGACCAAGCCCTCTTTTTGCTTTGGACTTGGGGCTTAACAGAAAAGAGCCACTTGGGGCGAGTCTATATACTGCGATTAAAAAAAAACACACACGCAGGATGCCGAAGCACTTTCAGACGGAGGCGCCGAGTGCAGTTGTCTGGGCCGCCTACAGCCAACCACCCAAAAATGGGGGGCGGGGGGAAATTGCCCGGGGGGGGCTTGGAGGCGCCTGGTGGTGCCTTGGGCGCTTTTGTCAGATGCTTTTTTCACAGCGCCTGCTTGGGGCAAAGCATTCTGACCGAACTAGTCCAATTTTTTGAGTGTTCGCCTCAGGCCAAAGGATGCTCCTACTTGGTGCTGTGGCTCGACTGCGACCGTGAGGGGGAGAACATTTGCTTCGAGGCTGGCCCTGTCTCGGTCTCCCGCCAAAAACACAAACAATGCCACTAAAGTTCACATGAACTGTGTGGCCGGGTCACTTATTCGCTTTGTCTCCATGGAGGTCTCCTGCCTTTGCACAGTTGCACTGAACTCTGGGCATACTTGCCAGCGACCGGGATGATGTTTCGGTGCATTTTGGGGAGTCAGCGGAGGTCATAGACAACGCGGTGCCCTACATGTCCAGCGCCGGCAGCCAGCAGCAGGCCTCGGCAAGCGAGTCGTCGTCTTTCGACTCGACTACTCGACTCCCCAAAGGATTGGCCAAAGAATATGGGCATTTCTTTTTTTTGGAGTTGGTACCAACTTTGTGCGATGGTTTTCAAGAGAAACCAAATCCTCCATGGCAACCACGACTCGGCTCGAGTCCCCAAATGGATCTCTTCTTCTTTTCAAGGATCAGGATACCGTCGCATCCGGAAGCACTCGAGGTCTGGCGGGCACAGTTCTCCAGCCTGGCCCCGGTGGATCTCAAGAAGGCCATGGCGACCCTGGGCTCCCCCAACAAGGACATGTCGGACTCCGTGGATGCGCGCGCCGACGCCCGGAATGAAAATTTGGCCGCGTTGGGAAGGGAAGTGTGCACCTTCGGGTGCAAATCTGGGGCGAATTTTTGCTTTCTTTGGTGCGGGGCGCAAAGGAGATGGATCTGAAGCTTGGGTGCGCCTTTACACGGTTCCAGACCAAGTACTTTCAGGGCAAGTACGGGGATTTGGACACCAACCTGGTCTCCTACGGTCCTTGCCAGACGCCCACGCTTTGGTTTTGCGTGCGGAGAAGCGACGAGATCAACGCCTTTCAGCCAGAAAGCTTCTACACCATCGACGTGACGGTGGCGAAAGCCGGGCGTGACCTTCAGGCCCAGTGGGACAGAGGCCAGGTCTTTGACATGCCCATCGCAACTCGGCAAGCTGAGAGCTGAACCGTTTGGCGACTGCAACACGTTCGGCAGTTTGGGCAGTTTGGGCAGTTTGGGCAGTTTGGGCAGTTTGGGCAGTTTGGCCGTTTGTGCTCTCGGGGATGTTTGGAAGGCGAGCCTCTTCATGAACATCATCCAGGATGACAACGCCAAAGCCGTGGTCAATGACGTGTCCCAGAAGGAGGACAGGCAGGCGCGGCCCCAGGCCCTGAACACGGTGGCCATGCTGAAAATGGCCAGTACCAGGTGCGGAAACCAAGCGCATGCGTTTTCTATCTTGCCTGAGGGGTGACGTAGCCCCTCTTTAAAATTCAAGGGATCCCCATGCGATTTCCCTTCGGGGTACAAGGGAATTGATGTTACTTCACTGTTGTTGCCATTTTTTTCAGGTTTTGTTGGGTCCTGTTCATTTTTAGTGGGGGGAGGGGCTGCAACAAAAATCAGACCGCTCTTGTAAGCCCACACCCAAGGGTATAGGTCAAGCCGTTTTTCTTTCCCCCGATCACATTTTGGGGGAGTAGAGCAAGCTTGGCAGGTTGGGACTAGGGCCACAGCAAGCGATGCACATGGCGGAACGCCTCTACTTGGATGGCTACTTGACGTATCCCCGCACGGAGACCAACACGTATCCCAAGAACTTCGACTTGCAGGCCAGAGAAAAACATATTTTTTGGTTTGCCCCATGGGAACTTGTGGGAGGCAAGTTTCAAAGGTGGGGGGGGGCTCCAAAAAAGGGATTGGGCCGTCTCTCGCATGGGCAAAGGGTCCCTGCGCGTTAGAGCTTTACACCTTTCGCAAGGAGCCCTTGAAATAATCCCACGAGCCCCACCCATCCGCACAGGGGGCAGTTCGAGCACAATCCGGCCACCCTGCCTGGGGCTCCTACTCCCAGCAGCTCCTCTCTAATGGTCTCGCACGACCTCGCGAGGGCCTGGCTGGCAGTTGTTGGGCCCATTGTTCTAAGCTGCGTTGTGGCACTGGCTGAAACTTCCGTCTATATTTTTACTGGCTTGGTGTGCAGGTATAAACCCTCATAGGAGACTTTTGGCATGCATTTTGTTTGCTTGGGAGGCGTCGATATGGGCGATCACCCACCTATCACGCCAGTGCGGGCAGCGACAGAGGGACAGCTGGGTGATGCTTATCGACTCTATGACTCCCAGCAGCAGTGACTGTTGCTAAAAACTCGTGCAAGTAAAATCTGCCATGGTTCCCCTGCTTTCTTTGGAGGTCACATGATGAGGGAAATGTCGCACTCCTTGAAAGTCTGGGACAACCACACAGATGTCGAGCATTGCAGCTGAAGTGGTGCGAAGCTTGAGCCCACTTAGGACATGATCACTCGGCATTTCCTGGCTACTGTGAGTGGCGACTGCAAATTTCTGCGGACGCGAGTCAATTTTACAATTGTTGGAGAGGGCTTTTCGGTTTCGGGCCGCAAAGTCATCGATCCTGGCTTCACGGCAATACAGCGAAGTGGTGAGATGGAAGATGTGATCATTCCAGACTTCAAAAAGGGAGAGACCATTGAAATCAAACGGGTTTCCATGGGCAGCCACAAGACTCGCCCACCCTCGTACCTTTCCGAGTCAGATTTGCTGTCCTTGATGGAGAAGCATGGGATTGGAACAGATGCTTCCATGGCAACACACATCAACAACATTTGCGAGCGCAACTATGTGAAGCTCGCAGAGGGTCGACGCTTGATCCCTACACAGCTGGGAATTGCCCTGGTGCATGGATATCAGATGGTGGACAACGAGTTGGTCATTCCGAAGGTTCGGGCGAACATGGAGAAGAACTGCACCCTTGTGGCTGATGGCAAGGCAGAGGTCTTGCCGGTGGTCCAGCATTGCTTGCGGCTCTTCCGTGAGAAGTTCATCTACTACGCACATCGGCCACCTTCAGTCAGCTTTCGTCGGAACATGTCCAAGTTTTACTCAGCTGTATCTCTGTATCTCTGGGGGTTGGACGCTTACCCGATGGCTATGGCCAGTCGGGATGTTTTTTTTTCTTTCTCAAGTCCCAAAGTGTCCAACGGGTTTGTTTTGACGCCGTTTGGTCAGCGCACGCCTTTTTGTCCGGGCAGGTGACGAACGTGGAGCTCGTGGACCAGCTCTTCGAGACCATCTTCAAGTCCTTGGAGGCGGTTAAGAAGTTAAGGTCCAAGGGACGAGTCGGTTTTGGTGAAAACACCCAGGTGCTTTGATCTTCCGATGGTCCTTTTCGACTCCAGATATGGAGATTTCGTGGGGAATGAATCAGTCAGTCATTCGGGAACGAATCATGATGTGGTTGCTGTCTCACTGCAGTCGGCATTGTGGCCACCTGTTCCCGAGGCGGCTGGTAGACCGCTGTCAAGATGTGGAGATTGCCAGAGGCCTCGGTTCACATGTAGTCATGTCAGCCACTTTTCTTTTGGCCGACGCACATGGTTGATTTGAAAAGCACGGTGGCAGGATTTGTTGAATCCCTCCAATTCGGAGGCACCCTTAAATTTGTCACATCCCCGGCCTGAGACGTCTTTGATTGTTTCCATGGCTGCTGGAACACTTGCGCGCTGAGTGCGCGACACATGCATGTGTATGTATGCCAGGTATCTCTCCGTTGTGGACCGCAAGCCTGTGCGCATGTTCTGCAAAACGCGCTTTGCCTGCAGGTCAGCCATCAATCACCTTCCACAGCCAATGAGCGGATTGATACATGGCCTTGGCCGTCACATTCTTGATCACAATGGTGTTGGTCCCTATTCAAATCAAGATGAGCCTGATGAACAAAAGCAAACACACTTGCACACCACAAGTGTATTCGGTACCCCATCGAGCATGCGCTGTGCTCTCGGAATGAATGCTGCAAGCATCCACAAACTTCTTTCGTCTCTCGCCGCTTCGCTCCGCGAGGTGCAATCGCATTTTCAAGATGCCGCAGAACGGGCAGATGAAGCTCTACAAAGAGCTGAAGTGCCCGCTGGACAACTTCGAGTTGCTTGATCCAAGAGTGGGCATGAGGTGTGAGCTCTGGGTTGCATCTTTTTGATTGCAAGGTGGACTTGAAACGAGGTTCATCTTTAGAAAGCCAAAGCACGCCAAGCGCATGTTCAGACTTCCGGCTCGCCTCTCAGGCTCGTGTTTGTTGCGAACAAGGCTGGCGTTAGGGCTCAAAGCCTTAGTCGAAGCCCATATTCGGGACAATCCCAGCCATAATGAATGGCCGCCCTTTTGTTTCTTGTTTCTTTGTTTTGTTTTGTTTTCTTAGTTTGATTTCGCCGTGTGCGACCGGGCAGAGACCTTTTGGGGACCCCCCGAGCAGGTCCCTTACGATGAAAGCAAGTCCGCTCAGAATGAAGGATGCTTTCGTGGCACTTCTTGATGTGGCCATGAACCCAACTGTGGTTGGTGGACATGTTTGTCCCCACCTAAATGATGTCCACCTAAGGCGTCCCCTATTGAAATTCACGCCCAGAAAGGTCAAGGCTTTTCAGATGCACCTCACTCGCGCCGCAGGTGGGGAAGAGCTATCCGATATGTCCCATGTGCTATGATGATCCACCCTTTGGTGCAAGAGAGGAGTAGCTCAGCTCTCCAGTTTATTCTTCGGTTTTGGCTGCACACATAGATATGTATGCCTGAAAATGGGAATCGTGTCTGAGATGGCTTTCAAGGGCAAAAGGCAACCACCCAGAAGGTGCAATTCTAGACATCCTACGTGAGCACGCATGCGACTGTCTCTTTGTTGTGGAGTGGATTGGTCTTTACCAAGGCAGGGCAAGCATTGGAATCTGGATCATCCAATTTACAAAAAGTACCGGCCTGCGGCGACACTCTCAGGATCACGTTGGATGCCATTCGCATGCATGCGCACGCTGGCACATGCAGCCATTTCTCCATCATTCATTATTCATAGTTCCATGGATGCATTTCGTGTGACGTGGGTTGATTCTCAGTCCGGCGCAGATGAGGTCATGTCATGCATTGCCGATAACTGCTCTGGCACGCTCTGCCTGGATGTTGATTCTGGACCAAAATGGCAAATTGATTGCAACGTTTGTCGGCACCTTACACGAGTGGCCATTGCTCAAAGTTGCTCAGCAACTTCTGCTTGCATCCAGGGCTGCACCGACAATGAGGTTTGCAACAGCTTTCCATCTTTGAGGACAAGGCGGGCGGGATATTTGATCACGCAGCATAGCCTTCATCAGTTTGCCTCGACAAGAAGGGCCCGCAACTGAAATGTCGGACAGCTCGCTGGACTGCTGGGAAAGTTTCGTGAATGGCACAAGGAGAGCCCCCCTCCCCCTTCCCCCCCCCCCCCCCCGGTGGAGTTCCGCCGCAGGCGCATAAGATCAAGGCCACTTCTGACACGTGTGAGGAGAATCCCGGCTGAAGAGCTTGAGCTTGTTCCCACGCAATCCCCAGCTTTTCCCAACTCTCGACTTGGAACATGTACGTGGAAATTGTGATAGCCCATGGGTAAGGATAAGGAGAGTGAACCAGTCCAGTGCTATAGGGCTAGCTGCCTCGAATCGAAGCTTGATGAAGGCCAACCTTCGCGCTGCATTTGCTTAACGTGTGTCTGCGTGTTTGTGTCAAAGTGATGGCAAATCTTTCGGGGGTTCTTCGAAGCCACTGCTCCAACACATTGCACACACACAGGGCAGCATCATACCATGGCACAAAGTGCCTTGGACTATCATCGCAGCAGCAACAATGAGTCTAACACTGCACTGCTCGAGTGGTTGACCACAGCTACACAAACACTTCAGGAACTTGAGCTGATTTTCGCTGGCAGGCTGTGTCAATGGCAGGTTTGCCTTTTTGAATCTCGATACTCTTTTCCGCGAAGCACAGGGAAACCACATTTTGAGGGTCGCGCATCCTACATTTTTCTTTTGCGAAAGGGCAACTTGTGAGACGTGTACTCAATTTCCCACAGCCAGAGGGGCGCGAATATTCTGCTCCATCCATGGCGAGACCAAATCGAGAGCTGTGGCTGAGGTGCGGCTCGGTGCTGCTGGAGGTGATCTTTAACAAGGGCAAGTCACCGCTGCCGGACGGTGAGCTGGAGCGAAAGGCCACCTGCCCATGGCTGTTTTCCTTTTGGCGTTCAACTGAAAGGACTATAAAGGTTGGGTACCCTCAAAGAAATACATACCCAACCTGGCTTTGGCACTAAGACTAGCGATTTGAACAATTGCTCTCAGGTGACTTTGAGAGAACAGTTCGCTTTCTTGCGATGTTTTCAAACGAATCCATAGTAATCCTTGGAAGTATGTGCACAGACTTTGGCCTTTGGCTTGGCACAGACCGCCTGAAAAGTTGCCTGTCTTTTGAACGGCTTATGCGTGTATGGCTGCGATTGCTGATTTTGCCGGCTAGGCGTGCCTTGTCTGCGATGAAACTTGGTTACACATTGGCCCAGCATGCGTCCTGGGAGCAATGGGCTTTGATTTGTGAGAGGCATGTGAGAACAGTTGCCTAACACACGAGGAAATCTTCAACACGCACACCGTCTCAAAAACCGGCAAGAACTTTTTCCGCCGAAATCCTGGCAAGGGCAAGGCGGGGGGTGTTTGTGTGGCGTTGCTCCACTTGCCACCAGGACATTCAGTGCATCTGCCAGGGAAAAGGAAAAGGGAAGAAGGGCAAAGGAGGCAAGGGCAAGATGCGGCGGACTCAGCGGGTGCCTTTGGGTGGCTTGTGGCGAGTGTCGACGGCTCAAACTTTTGCCACAGGTCCGAGGAAGACAAGGCCGAGGCAAGAGGCCGAGAACTGGCGCGCCAAAAGAAGTGCCGCTCGGATTGCGCAGTCCTAGGGCCTAAGTTCATGAAGTGTTGGAAACCGATATGTGGGCTCTTCCCTGGTAGGGGAAATTCAACAGGCCTCTATGCAGGTATGCAGGGGCAAGGTGTCTCTTGCTATGTGCATACAGAACATGAGGAAGCAAGCTTGACGTTATCAAGAACACGCAGTCCGTGGCAGGACTAGACATGATTGTTCCGTGTTGGCGTTGCCGGTGTTGCCCCATTTTTGGTCTTCAATGTTTCAAGCTGGACTGGCGCAGGGTGTGCCATTGTTTCGCTCAGACTCCCTGCGAGAGCTCAAGCCTTGTCTCAGCATTCGCAGGTCCATAGGTCCATAGCAGGCCCATGGTGGCTCAGCTGGCCAGGAGCTGACCGGCCGCCAAGATGCACGAGCGGAAAGAGCTCTCTGCAGGCCGCGGCGAGGACGGCGGGTTCGGAGCACTGCCAATGCTGCCCGTGCGGACGAAAAATCTCGTGGCCGAGCTCGAGTCAGTGAGGCTGCGGATGGGGGATCAGGGTGAAAGGCCAAGTGCAGTTGGCTCCAAGTTGGCCTCCGGTGAGCGCTTCGTCCCTGTGCGGGCTCTAGCTGAGAAGTAGAAAGAGGGCGCTGGCAAGCATTGATGCACAGAAACAGGCACGCGAACTTCTCGACTTGCAGGTTTACATTCAAAATGATGTGATGGTAGCCCCACAACCGCTTTGAAGCTAGCAGGCTTGTACAACAAAGCCATCCTTCAGCCGGAGCTAGAGCTTCTTCACATATACTCTGATGGGCTTCTGATATCACCCATCGCACACCGAGTGGAGAACGCACATTTAAGTCGCTCGGCACGAGCAGTCTGACTCATTTGCCCTGAGTTGTCAGCATGCGTCGGGTACCCAGCAGCTTCTTTTACTTCTGCCCCACTTTGCCTTTTGCACCTCAGGTCAGTTCCGCCTTTTGGCGCGGCCGATCCGATCTTGGCGGAGGCCTGAGAGGTTTGGCCCAAACAACTGGTGCCCTTTACAGGGGAACCGAAGTGGATTAAAAAACATGTTACAACATGTTTTTTCTTCTAAACCTGAACTGAGCACACGTTTCGACAGCTCGGCCACTGAGGGCTTGCAGCCCCCCGGCTTGGGGCCCAGCGGTTTGCGGTCGGATGAACAGTGTTTGGACATCGACATCGTTCAAAAGGACCCGCTCGGGTGATATCCCCAACAGCACTCCTTGGCTTTCAGGTGTTGGGGAAAAAACGGCACTGGGAGATTTGGACCCTTCCCTTCACAACAATTGGTTTCGGTGTCGAGGTGCCTGTGCGCGGCTTCTGCGTGTCCGCTGCGAGGGTGAAGGCGGATTCTGCGAGCCATGACGGTGAGTACTTGACCGGAAAAGGTGAGAAAGGGGCAGTCGTTTGGCTAGGCACTGTTTTGGGCAGCCATTTACTTAATACCAGGTTTCGATTATGGCTTTTGGGCCAAGGTTTCCATCGGTGAGCTTCTTCTGGCGCTTTTCGCGCGAGCCAGGAGCTGCGGGACAGGACTGGTGCCTCCATGGGTCCTGCTGGCGCGCTTGGATCGAAGCCAGAAGGATATTCCACACCTCGAGCAAATCGGCCGTGTCGCGAAAGCCAGTGGCCAGGGGGCCGCTTTTTGACCGGTTCGGCTGGTAAGCGACAAACCACCGACGTTGGTTCAGCCAGTGGCCGTTGCAACGAAGCCAGGAAAGCCTGCGGCTCAGCACCCTCTTTGCGGTGTCAAGTTGGGGGCGATCGGAGAGCTGGCGAGTCTGGCTTGGCATTGAAGGTTAGTTTTTTGGGCCTTTGAACTTCCCAAGACATAGCGGCGTCAAGAAGCCCTTGCAATTGGGGTTGCCCCCGTTGAGGTGAGTGGGTGTCGACTATCCGAAAGCCTGAGGTGCCGGGAGGCTCTGAAAGAGGAAGAGGGGGATTTGGAGAAGGCGGAAGTCGAAAGCCTGACTCAACCTGCGAGCAGAGATGTTGTCATTCCCGTTCCGGCCGGGCTGAAAAGGAGAAAAGGATCCAACTGGCCAAGATCAGATTTCTCTAGAGACCCCCTGTCAGGTGCCATGGCAAAGTGGGGCGTGGGGAGGGCAAATCCTGGGTTTGCGAAGGCCGTGGACTGGCTGAAGAAGCGGGGTGTGCGCTCCATGGAGAAGCGTGCCACCGAGTCGGCGGAAGCCCCTACCTCAGAGCCTCACGCCGCCAAACTGAGGCAAGGCCCTAGTGGGATGTTGTATTTCTTTGGGTCAGGTTTTTTTTCTTTTCCGGGGTTTCATTTGCAGCGCTGTGGCTCCGTGATCAAAACCCTCATTGACCATTTTAGTAGGTGGTTGTTCGCCCTTAGTTGGGGTTGCACTAAAGAGTATGTAAACCGTATGTAAACCTATATGGCCATTCTAGTAGAGCCAAAACGCTCACTTTGTAACTTGGATCTTACCATGGTTTTACAAGGAAACCAAGAGGGAAAACCGAAGCCATTTTGGGGGGATCCAACCTAAAAAGAGGAGAGAGCCCATTTTACTTGCCTGTTGGGACTTACTCCATCGAGGCTCTACTTGGGCTGGGCCTCCAGCAGAATGGCGGCGCCATTGTGGAGCTTCGGGCCGGGAGTCCGAGCATCATCGTGGTTGTCGTGGCCGCCATGGTCAGGTCGTCAGGTCACTTCGTGGTCGTGGCCGGTCGTGATCGTTCATGTGGCCGTTCGCGGGCTTGTCCTCATCGTGACCGTCCTTGTCATCGTCATCGTCCTCCACCTCCGCCTCCTCCTCCTCCTCCTCATCATCATCATCATCATCGTCATCATCTTCATCATCTTCATCTTCATCATCACATTGGATGCAAAGTCATGCCGTCGCAACTTTTGCGATTCGTGTTCGCAGGTAAAGCAAGGCAGACCTGAGGCAAAAGCGCATCTGAGGCAGAGACAGACTTCGTGACACGCAGCGACGTGTACCAGCAGCCGGCTTCTCGGATAGCAGCGCCCAATGATGCCAGCAGAGCAACCCTTCTGAGAAACCCTGCGAAACGTCGAACTAGCCGGGATATAAAGCCCAATCGCACCTTTGACCGGGTTCTTGGATTCCCCAACGTTTCCTTTGAAGGGTGTCAATTTGGGGAGCATAGAGTTGCAGTCTTTGCCAAAGAACAACATTTGGTTGGCCACCAACTCGTTTTGAAGAAATGACACTAGGGTCCTTCCAAGATGTATTGACCACGATGCGCGCGCGCACACACACACACATCTACACTAAGGACATTACGATATTTGGCTTCCACGCTAGCAGCAGCGCCTGATGTTGCAGCAGGTGGAACTCAGGCTCAGCCGAAAGCAGCACGACTGTCGCAGACTTGATGCCAGTTGTGTTTGCTGATGTATATGGGCAGGAACGTCCGCATAATTGCCCCAAAGTAGATTGAACACCCATGTTTGGTTGATTTTGCCAAGTGAGGACCGCTGCTTTTTGTTTTGTTTTGTTGTCTTTTCTGGGAGAATCCAAAAATGGAAGCCTGACGGGAGTGAAGACTGGGAAAGGACATGCAGGCGGTGTTGGATGCTGTTTTGAGCCGCACGCGGTCACCGCTTGACTGCCTGCAGGCAGCTTTGGAGATGCTAGTGGCTGACGGTCCGGATAGACCAGCGCCGCACGCTTGGCTAGCGGCAAATGGGTGCGTCTTTTTGCAAGGGGACCCCCCCAAAAGACTTCGCTTTTACTTATGGTTTCCCTAAACTAAAAGACAGGGGGTACCAACTCAAGACAAGCCACCTAAATGAGGTTTCGATAAAATCCCGCAGGTCTATTTGGGATGCTCCCAACCCAAACCCCTTGTCGAGACCTCAAATGATTGGTTTGATTCGAAATAGCCTATGGCCATTTGCCGAAAGCATCCAGAGATCCAGCGATCTCAAGAGTGGAGACCCTTTTTGTCCTGAGCGAAGCGTTGCCCTCGACACGTGGAACAAAGGAACACCAACTGCCCCCATTCCTAGGCGATTGTTGATCCAATTTGCTTGTGGCAGAGGAGCCTTGCCGTGGGCAAGGATCCAACCGGCTTTGTGGCAGAAAGGGAGCCCCTGGGCCCCTGGGATGCTACACGTGTGTGTCTCAAACGGGATGCCAAGATTGAACAGCCCCAAGAAAGGGGTTAAGTTTGACCCATGCGGAAATGCGAAGTTTGGAAGCAGGTACAATTCAGGTTTCATGTCGTGTGTGGATGTGCGCATGCCCATTTGTCTGTCTGTGTGTTTTGCTTGCTTGCTTGCTTGCTTGCTTGCTTGCTTGCTTGCTTGTTTGGTTCTTTCTTTCTGTCTTTGTTTCTTTGTTTCTTTGTTTCTTAGTTTTTGTTTGTTTTGCGGATGCGCCCCTCACGTTTTGACATTTGTCCCCCTACCGTTGGGACGAGTGAGCTGAGGGCGAGCTGAGGCAGCTGCGCGCAGGTACCGCGCTGTCGGAGGCCTTGCTGGAGCTGGGCAGCGCCGGGGCCCCCGGCGCGCTGGAGCTCGGGTCAGGACCCCAAGACCGGCCGGGATCCGAGTTTTTTTTTTCTTTTAAGGGGGGAGGCTCCTGTGCAGGTTCCATGGTTGGTTTCCTGTTGTGACTCAAGGTGAACCTTCACTTTTCCACATTTTGGGCAGGAAAAAGGGGGTGAGAACAGTGGTAACCATCAGCAAGGGAAAACCGGGAAAACCGCAGGGGAGAATTTGAACCACATCGGTTTAAACACGTTGGCTGTGCCGGTGGACCAGCTGACTTTGGAGAGGATTACACCTTTGCAGGCGCCAGACTCCATCGGGGTTCCAGCTAGGTCAATTAGTGGATAGTTCAGCGGTTGATTCTAATTCCTTGGGATAGAAATTGTGACAAGGGTATGCAATGTGCAGTGATCAGACACAAACCACTGAGGGTGGGATCCTTTATTCCTTCGCGTTTGGAACATGTGACCGCAATGAGAATTTAAGAAGGCTCTGGCTTTTAGACAGAAGCATCCCGCGTGCACCCAGGTCCATTTGGGCGATACTCATTTTCCCACAAAGCCAGCTTGATTTGCCTATGTTCATTTTGGGAGCCGCGCATTTTTCTCGCGGCTCTCGCTGCATGATGCCACACCTGAGCCCAGGTGCTTGGCGAAAAGCTGGTCCTTTCGCATGCCCCAGCCTTGGGTTCCAAGCATAAAATTGGACAGACGCCAAACTGCCACTGCCAGCTCTTTGTTTGTCCGTTTGTTTGTCTGTCTTTTGGTTTGTTTGTTGTTGGCTTGTTTGTTTGTTTGTTTGTTTGTTTGTTTGTTTGCTTGTTTGTTTGTTTGTTTGCTTGCTTGCTTGCTTGCTTGTTTTGCTTGCTTGTTTGTTTGCCGTGTGTTCTTTTGTGTTTCCCCAGATAGCTGAAAGCTATAGGGGTTCTAACCTTTAGTAAAGAGGGGGAAGTTATTTGCGAGATTGATGGGCTGGTGCTAGGGGGCATGCAGTTTGGGGTGCTGGTGAGGGTGCTGTTTGGGGCGCTGTTTGAGGTGCTGGTGAGATTGATGGCTGGGTGCTAGCAGGCATGCAGATGACAGTGCGGGCGCATTTTTGCAAGATTGACGGTGCAAGGGGGCATGCAGTTTGGGGTGCTCGTGCAGGTGGTGTTTTGGGGCTGTCTGGCGATGCAGTTTGAGGTGCTGGCGACTGTGCGGTGCCGGCGTGGGTGCATGTTTGCGAGATTGACGGCAGGGTGCAAGGGGCGGCATGCAGGCATGCAGTTTTGGATGCTGTCTACTGTGCTGTTGGAGGTGCTAGTGACGGCGCGGCCAAGTGCTGTTTCTGGGGTGCTGTTGAGGTGTTGGGAGGTGCTGGAGCACGATCGTCGGCATGCTTTTCGCTATTTGGGGTCTATGCTGGTGTATTTGTTTGGTGTTGTTTTGTTTTGTTCCCCAAATAGCTGAAAGCTATAGGGGTTCTAATTTCTATCAAAGAGGGGACAGTTATTTGCGAGATTGACGGCCGGGTGCTAGGGAGCATGCTTTCGGGTGCTGGCGCAGGTGCTGTTGGAGGTGCTGGGGATGGTGTGGGCGCATTTGTGCGACGGGTGGGTGCTGGGCGGCATGCTGTGGGCGCAGTTTTGCAAGATTGACGGCCGGGTGCTAGTGGTGACTGTGCGTTGACATTTTGTGGCAGCGATGCGTGTGCAAAAACAAGCGAGCGGTTATCCTCGGCCTCTTTTCCACTTTCCGGGGCATATGCTGGTGCATTTTGTTTTGTGTTGATGTGTCTTGTTTTGCATTGTGTTGTTTTGTTGTTTGCATTGTTTGGTTTTGTTTGTTTGTTTTGTTTGTTTGTGGTTGGTCGATTGGCTTGCCTGTTTTGCTCGATTGCTTTCTAGCTTGGCGGCTTCTTTGTTTCTTTGGTTCTTGCTTTCATTGTTTTGCTTTCTTGCTTTCTTGCTTTCGTGCTTTCACTGATTGAATTTAACGGGGACACTGTAGTGCATTTTTGATCTCTTTGCTAATACACTAGCCGGCTCTGTTGAAGTGCCATCATTGCCCGAGACGCACAAGTCCAAGCGCGCTTGCCCGGACGAAAAGCACCCAGACATTCCTTTGGAAATCAGTTGAGGCCGCGGCCTTGCCTGCAAGGAGAACGCGTGTTTGCTTCGGACTGGGCTTAGGTGCACTTCCTAGCACCTCCACCTGATGGAGTCGTTGCAGGCTATGTCCACCCCAAGTTTGCCAGCTCCCCGGGTTTGATATTGGAGCAAAACGTCTAACGTTTCAGTAGGATGCTTTGTCTTCTTTGCAAAAAGTTTGAGCGTTTCTCTCTTGGCACGACTCGAGGCCGACAGTATGCCGGGCACTGGCCGCATGGCTGGCTTGGTTTCGCTGCTGGCACCAGGGTACCCTGGCAGCCAATTGCCAACGGTCAGCCCCGCATGCAAAGGAGGTTCCGTGAACAGTCTAGTATTCAGCGAGGACTCTAATGGGTTCTAACACACGGGCTCTATGCTACGCACATGATTTTGGTGCAAACTAGAGCCGTATTGTTTATGTCTCGGGGGGAGGGGGGACTGACTAAGTTTCCAACAAACCAGCTGGACTCGCTAGTTTTCCCATGCTAGTTAGGCTATCCGCATATTTGACCGTCACCGCCCCAAGATAGTTTTACTCGCGAATGTGTTTCTCGACTGAAGCTCAACAGTATGCCTCTTTGAGGCCCTGGTGTCATTTTCAATCTGGGGCAAAGGAGCTCCTGTGAAACACGTCGGCCCTTCGTTGAGGTGCGATGCAGCCGCCTTGCAGAGCACTGCAGCTCGTTTGGCCGAGATCCCAGAAAAGGGCATTGCATCGATGGGGTGCCACCTAACAGCAGGGGTGCGCGACGACCCAAATTAGGTTCGGTGTCCCCCAAAGAAAAGCCGGGTGTCTTACAGCCAACCTTTTAGAATTGTTAGGTCTCCTTTTGATGTCCCCCCAAAAAGAGACACACCGATAATCCCCCTTGTTGTGCTAAAAGACAAATTACATTTCGGCCGAGTTTTCAAGGGGACATATAGAGAATTTTGGCAATGGGGGCCGCTCCGTCAGATCGACGGGAGGTCGGAAACGGGACACAAGAGCTGGGATTCTTCATTCGCACCCGTGGCTCAAAAATGGTGGATCCAACTTTACTTTCTTGCCAAAGCCGAAAGGCCACTTCCCCCATTTCGGGGGACCCTATTTGGAGACGGAGCGAACCGCCTCGCCCGAATTCAGGCGAGGCACGTCGTGGCAGCGCAGCCCCGCTTCTTGAGCGTCGGCAGCATCTCCGCCCGGAGCCCGGCGTCAGCATGGGTCATGGACCCTCTCAGCTTGGACGGGTTGGTTTCGAACATTTGGCTGTGGGTCAAAGCCAATGGGATGCCATTTTGGGGTAGGTGAATTCACCCCCCATTTTAGAACCTATTTAAGTGGGGTTGGGATGTTCACTGGGGGTACGGGATTTTGACCCATGGCCATTTTGGATTTTGGTCTCCCTTGTGGTTTCCTTTAAGGGAACTGGTTCATTCCCCCATTGCCTACTCAGCAGCGTAAGCCACCAAGATATGGACCGCAGGTTTTTGAGTCCATGCTTCCATTTACCAGTGATATTTTTGTCCTGGCAAGGATCAAACATCGAAGTGGCATAGATATTCTTGAAAGAGTCTTCCCTTGAATGGTGCAATGACTGGGGAAACGTGACAATCTCTGTCATCGGAGTCAGGCACATTCCCCCCCCCCCCCCGCCCCTCGCCGCTATTTTTCGAGGCAAGAAGCTCAACTCTGATTCCTTTGCCGGCTGGGTTTTGGATATCTCGCTGCTTAAACATTTCTGACTGAAAGGTTTTCTGGGTCGGGGCCCAAGCGATCTTAGGCTGAGACGTTGCGGAAAGAGCAGGAGGTCTTCAAAGCGGCTTACTTGGAGCAGGTGGGTCCAAGGCCGGACAGGAGGAGAGAATGGGAGGTGCTTGGCATTTTTCCTTTTTTTTTGGTGCCTTTTTGAGGGGCCGTTTCAAAAGGGAAGCGATTTAGACACCAAAGCAGATTTCAGGCAACCTCCTCGGCTTCTTTTCCGCAGCCCAACATGTTGGCCGGTTGCCTGTTCTGACTTGTAGAGAGCCACGTAGAAGCTGTTTGAGTCTTTCAATTCAGGCGTGCCTCTTTTCTGATGCTACCCTTCTCGTGTTGTATCAAGGAAATTGGATTTCGAAGGAAAAGTAAAGCTCGGCCGTTTTGCGTATACCAGCCCTGCTAAGAGTATGTACTTGAGATATCTTCGAAGAAAAAACCCAAGCAGCTCCACGTGACACGGTTCATTGTTCAAGGGTACATGTGCAAAAAGACATACCTAGGCCCTCAAACTACCCTTAAAAAATGGGGGAAACACCAACCATAGCCCAGTTTGAAGGGTAGCTTGAGGGCCCAGGTTAAGTCTACCTGGAGTACGACTTGGTCATTTGCGGAACATCAGACATGGGCCATTACCCCTTGCTTTGATTCGGGTCCTTAGGGACACACTCAAGTGATATACATATATATATATACACATATATATATATATATATACACATACATATATATATTGACAGAGGCGGTTCTGCATAAACACCTGTTTTCACATTTTGGGTCCAAACGGGCTTAAAACCCCGGACAACCCCCCGGACAAACCCCCGGACAACCCTCCGGACAGCTTTGAGGGCCCAAAATCGTCGGGACAACTCCCCGGACAAACCCCCGGACAACCCGCTTTGAGGGCCCAAAAGCCTGGGACAAACCCCCGGACAAACCCCCGGACAACCCTCCGGACAGCTTTGAGGGCCCAAAAGCCCGGGACAAACCCCCGGACAAACCCCCGGACAACCCTCCGGACAGGTTTGAGGGCCCAAAAACCCGGGACAAACCCCCGGACAAGTCTTCGGACAGGTTTGGAACACGCCAAAACCACTCGGAAGCCGCTCGGAAACCACTCGGAAACCGCTCGGAAACCACTCGGAAACCACTCGGAAACCACTCGGAGGGAAGTATTCTCGCGGGAGGGGGGGTTTGCAGCATAAATCTCGGCAAAGTGCGCGGACAACCCTCCGGACAACCGTCCGGACAACCCCCCGGACAACTTGCCGGACAGTTGTTTGTCCAGCAGTTTGTCCCGCACTTTGTCCGGCACTTTGTCCCGCACTTTGTCCCGCATATCGAGGGGGGTGTTTATGCAGAAGGGCATTCGTCAATATATATATATATATATATCATGGGATCAAAAGCTCCGTAAAACACGGGATGACCATGCGAAACCACGAAGATTTGGCACTTCAACCACAAAAAGTTTTTTTTTGCACACACACACAGAGTTATGACACACAACTCACTTCAAGCACTTCAAGCGGGTCATTTGGCGATGAAAATTGCAACCCCCATGGCTCAACCTGAACAAAGCCACTCGCCAAAAGAGCCCCTAGAATCCATTCGGTTTGGATTAGATTTGCTCCCGTCTGGGAGCTTGCCTGCACCCATTTCGGCCTTGCGCCATGAAGGTGGATGTTCACTTGCCCAGTGGAGATTGCTTCTCCATGGCAGTCTCACCGACGACCCTCATTAGCGAGCTGAAGGCTGCAGCGCAGAAGCATTTCCAGCGCCGCTTGAAGCTCATTGCAAAAGGCCGGCAGCTCGATTTGACGGCCACGCTGTGCGAGGCCGGTTTGCGAGATGGGGACGCAGTGGCTGCGATTGTAAATCTTGGCAAACTGGCCGCCACCTGGAAGGCGTTCGCTTGGCACGGCTACGGGGGTGAGGTTGTGACCTGGGGTGATCCACAGTTTGGCGGAGACAGCCGCCAGGTGCAAGAGCAGCTGAGGAACGTCCAGCAAATCCGAGCAACTAGCAATAATTTTGCTGCCATTCTTGAATCTGGGGCTGTTGTCACTTGGGGTAGTCCAGATTCCGGGGGAGACAGCAGCCAGGTGCAAGAGCAGCTGAAGAACGTCAAGTGCATCCAGGCAACTGATCGTGCTTTTGCTGCCATTCTTGAATCTGGGGCAGTTGTGACCTGGGGTGACCCAGAATGCGGTGGGGACAGCAGCCAGGTGCAAGAGCAGCTAAGGAACGTCCTGCAAATCCACACAACTCGTGGTGCTTTTGCTGCCATTCTTGATTCAGGGGCTGTTGTGACCTGGGGTGATCCAATTTTTGGCGGCGACAGCAGCCAGGTACAAAAACAACTGAAGAATGTCCAGCACATCCAAGCAACTGTGAATGGTGCTTTTGCTGCCATTCTTGAATCTGGGGCTGTTGTGACCTGGGGTGGTGCAGAATATGGTGGAGACAGCAGCCAGGTGCAAGAGCAGCTGAGGAACGTCAAGCAAATCCAAGCAACCGAGGGTGCTTTTGCTGCCATTCTGGAATCTGAAGCTATTGTGGCCTGGGGTGTTGCAGAATATGGTGGAGACAGCAGCGAGGTGCAAGAGCAGCTGAGGAACGTCCAGCATATCCAAGCAACTAGCGGTGCTTTTGCCGCCATTCTGGAATCTGGGGCTGTTGTGACCTGGGGTGGTCCAGACTGGGGAGACAGCCAGTTGCAAGAGCAACTAAGGGATGTCCAGCACGTCCGAGCAACTGCCATGGGTGCTTTTGCTGTCATTCTTGAATCTGGGGCTGTTGTGACCTGGGGTAATCGCAAATACGGCGGTGATAGCAGCCTGGTGCAAGAGCAGCTGAGGAACGTCCAGCACATCGAAGCGACTGCCGGTGCTTTCGCTGCCATTCTTGAATCTGGAGCTGTCGTGACCTGGGGTCACACAAGCTTTGGCGGAGGCAGCAGCCAGGTTCAAGAGCAGCTATGGTTTCAGTTGCCGTAACAGGGCCTTCCTGCTTAGAGTTAGGTGTGGGTGAAGCCAGCGCGGGATGCAACAACACAAGGAATATGCAGGTCAGCTGCGGACAACATTCACATCAGCTCGCCAAGAGGGTAGCATGTGGGCTCGCCGGGGGTGTTTTGCAAGGAAGCCAAAAGAGCAGCTCTAAATACAAAAAAAACTCCCCTTTACATCTTAAGCAAGAGTTGTGTCATAACAAGGCCTCGCGTAAGCAAAACCCCGCACGGCACAAGCCGGCGTAAGCACTCTTGGGGAAGCATGCTGCGGAAGCACCCGCGTAAGCTCTTCTTTGTGATTGCTTGGCAACCTCTGTAATGCTCGGAAGAGTTGTTTCACACATGTGCTTATGTGTTTATTAGTGGCTTGTGCTGTTTTGAGCTTGGAAACTTGCCCGGAGACCTTGGCTGCAGGAAGGCGCATCTAAGATCGCATGTGCGCACCATTAGAAAGCAAAACCAGCAGAACTCTTGGGGCTCGTGCCAAATGTGCTGTTGAAACCTTTCATAGGACAAACAAAGGCTTCTGAAACCGAAGATTTGGGAAACTAAAGGGGCTTAGGTGCGTAAGCTTGCGTAAGCAGGATTGTAAGGTTTGCGTAAGCTCGCGTAGCTCAGCTGCCCGCTAGCCCTCGCCTTGGATGTCGCCGCCGCACAAGCCGTTTCTTGACCTGCAGTAAGAACAACGACGCCAAGCCGCTGAAGCTCGTGAGGGTAGTTCTTCGTCATCTCTTCCCTCACAGACATCCACGTCACCTTGAACCGTTCTGGCGGCTGCGTGGGAAAAGGAGCCCGCGTAAGCAATTCTTGAGGGGAAACGCTCAAAACGCGGCGCGTACGCTGACTGCCGCGTAAGCTAAAACATGGGGCGCATAAGGAAAGAGCACAAGCTTGCGTAAACAACCTGGTGCGACATAGGGAGTTGCTCAAAGGGACAACATCCATTTTTGAGGTTTCCCCTTTGTAGGGTGTTTTCCCACATTTTCCACTCGTTTTAGAGGTGGCCAGAAGTTGCTAGGCCTTTGTGCTGATGTGGTACTTTCCTGCTAAATCAAACGACCCAACTTTCGACACAGCTCTGCTGCTGCAGGCCAAGCCGTGTGCAGTGGTTGCACCACCTGAGTCTCGCAAGAAAGAAGGTTTCCCCTCGCACCACCTGGTTTCCCCTTTGTTCTAAATGTGTTTTGACCAGCGCTTACCCTCGGTGTTAGGTAGAAGCTGCAGGAGCTCATCTGCCCAAAAGGGGCCATTCGCCCTTTGAAGGGTCATGGAGGCTCCAGGTCTTTGTTTGGGGAAGTCCTCCGATTGAAGCATGGGCTTCCCTGGTATCATATGGAAGCGGGGAACTGTCCAAAATCTTTCCCGCAGCCATAAAGGACTCGAGCCTTTGGTGTCTCTTTTTGGAGTGTGGTGGGTAGGCCCTCTTGATACCAGGCGCTGATGAATTATAATAACTCAAGAAGGAAACCACTTAATTTGTGGGGATCAATACTGCTTTCTAGGACATGCTCTTGGTATTTGTGTTTGCACCAACCAAGCTGGCCATTTGACATTGTGCATTTGCGGACTCGCAAGGAAGGCTGGGGCAGTAGATGAGCAGGCCAGGCGTTGCAGTGGTGCGCTTGAGTGTCGAGGCATGCGTAGATGAAGGAGCCTTTTGATGCCATGAAAACTTGACACGTGTGATGTGAGCAGTACTGTTGTTGTTGTTGTTGTTGTTGTTGTTGTTGTTGTTGTTGTTGTTGTTGTTGTTGTTGTTGTTGCTGCTGCTGCTGCTGCTGCTGCTGCTGCTGCTGCTGTTGTTGTTGTTGTTGTTGTTGTTGTTGTTGTTGTTGTTGTTGCTGCTGCTGCTGCTGCTGCTGCTGCTGCTGCTGCTGCTGCTGCTGCTGCTGCTGCTGTGGTTGTCGTTGTCGTTGTCGTTGTCGTTGTCGTTGTCGTTGTCGTTGTCGTTGTCGTTGTCGTTGTTGTCGTTGTCGTTGTCGTTGTCGCTGTCCCTGTCCCTGTCCCTGTCGCTGTCGCTGTCGCTGTCGCTGTCGCTGTCGCTGTCGCTGTCGCTGTCGCTGTCGCTGTCGCTGTCGCTGCTGCTGCTGCTGCTGCTGCTGCTGCTGCTGCTGCTGCTGCTGTTGTTGTTGTTGTTGTTGTTGTTGTTGTTGTTGTTGTTGTTGTTGTTGTTGTTGTTGTTGTTGTTGTTGTTGTTGTTGTTGTTGTTGTTGTTGTTGTTGTTGTTGTTGTTGTTGTTGTTGTTGTTGTTGTTGTTGTTGTTGTTGTTGTTGTTGTTGTTGTTGTTGTTGTTGTTGTTGTTGTTGTTGTTGTTGTTGTTGTTGTTGTTGTTGTTGTTGTTGTTGTTGTTGTTGTTGGAGAGAACATTCATGTGGCCTGTAACATGAGTGAGTTCGCCATGAGGGTGGAGGGCGGGTTATGCGGGTGTCTCCCGCGCCATTTTGGGTCAAGGGAGCAAGCCACCCGCTGCTGTGTAAGCACCGACTTTGTCACAGGCGGCGGGTGGGTGGGTGGTGGACAGGTGACACCCACTGACACTGCGTCAGTGGGTGCAGGCGGGAGGGTGAGTGAAGTTGATTTCACTCATTGTCACCCTCCCGGGCGTTGAGTGCAGCTCACTCGTTCGAAGCCTGTCAGCGAAGCCCAATTTGCTCCCAGCATTCAGGGCAACTCGGCCATGGATCCGACACCAGACGAAGCCGCGCAGCTTCAGACTATCGGTGATGTATTCACCTGGGCAGGTCTGGTATCTTCGGAGATGGAAGCTGGGACTACACTGTCAGGGTCACTTGCTGCTGTACTTGGCGTCAAGCCGGGCACGAAGCCGCGTGTCCTGGGAGTGTCCTCTTGCAGTGACTTCGAGAATGTGCTGCAGTCCTGGAGAATTCGGGTTGGTGATCATGATCGTGCGCCAACTATTGCAGAGTGGGGCATGGCACGGCTGGTGGGAAGGGCGTGCAGAACAGTTGCTGGCGCCACAGAGCTGGAGGCTCTCAAGGCACAGCTCGCGCAGGCTCAGGCTGCGGCGCCCCAGACATTACCACCTGCAGTGGCAGGAAGTCTTAGCTCAACTGCAACTCGGAGAATCAAGATGTCGGCCATCATCTCACAGGTTGATGAGAGCGAAGTCTTCATGATGGAAGAAAAGAAAGTGATCAAGTGCTATGCTCGATACGAAGCTGTGTTTGGGGCTGGTGAGCGTCCTGCCAAGGACTGCAGCCCACTACAGAGCAGATCTCCTGCGTCGCACACCTGCTTTCTCAGGGCCAGCCGCCCTACACAGACTTCAGCATCTTCGGGCCTTTCGGTCACAGGATCATGAAGCGCATCAAACTTCAAGGCATGGCCATCGACAGAGACGGCTCACTCAAGATGATTGAGCTCTATGGACCAAACAACCTGGGAACATGGTTGGCGTCCTACAATGTGCTCTTGAACATACTGGTAATGTTGGACGCAGTGGATCTGGGGCATTTGCAGAAATACAGGTCCCACGTGGAGCGCTTGGCAGAGCGCTACGGGCCGAAGGTTTGGTCAGTGATTTACCAGGCTGATGTCCGTTGCCGCTTGGAGCACATGGAAAGAATCAGGAGGACTCTGCAAGCGGACCACGACAAGGCCGAAGCTGCTGGGAAGGACACGGATTTTGACAAGGATCGTCCCTGGAATGCCACATGGATGAGGACGATCGCAGATGAAGCCTTTTGGAGAGAAGAAGTGACGGAGCCTGCGCTTCTCATCCTGGCTAAGATCACGCAGCCCTCAGAGATTGTCCAGGGTGACGCAAACGTGAGCAATGCTGGCAGTGGCTCGGACATCAGGGAGACAGCGCCTGGCCCTGCGCGCATGGCAGCAGACCAGGACGATAGAGGCCTTCGTCCGCGGAAACAAAATAGGACTGGGCGGGTTCACCAAGTTGCGGACGGCCGTTATACCCACAACAGGACTGGTTTTCGTCTGTGCAGTGGGTACCAATCAGGCCAATGCAGAGACGCAACGCAGGGTGTCTGGTGCTCGCATCAGTGGGACACGGTACACCAGTGCAACAAGTGCCTGGGTACGCACCCTGGAGATCGGTGCCCGCACGAGGAAGTCCGGACGCCAGGTTTCGTCAAGCGTGGCGAGGGAAAGGGCAAGAACAAAGGCGCCAAGAAAGGAAAGGGGAAAGGCCGCCCCCAGTACTGACTTCAGCCAGCAGATGTTTGCATGCCACCCCCGGCGGCAAGCTCTTGTTCAATTTCGAGCATCGCCGGGGGGGGGAATTCAGCAGCCAATTTCAAGGCTATGCCTCCGGCACCCGCTACAGAAAATTGCGGGCGCAGGGGGCGTGTGTTGTACCTTTTCAGTGGTCCTTTGAGACCTTCCGATGGCCTGGGTAAGTTCGTACAGGATCTGGGCCTGGATTGCACTTGCATGGACATTGAAATCAGCGACTCTCACAACTTGCTTGATCAATCGTGCTGGGACAAGGTTGAATCCAACTTTGACAGCGTTGTTGCAGGTTTGGCTTCGCCATCATGTAGCACCTTCACCGCTGCCAGGCGACGTGACGGGGGCCCTCAACCATTGAGATCTGCAACAGGCCCGGGTCGTTACGGATTGAAGAGTTTGAGGGCAGTCGACGCCGCCAAGGTCAGGGAGGGCAACGCGTTGGCTTTGAGAGCGTATTCCATGGCAATAAATCTGCATAAGAGGAAGAAACCATGGATTGTTGAACAGCCTCATAGGAGACCTGGATCCACTTCGATGTGGAATCTGGATGAGTTTGAATCCCTGCTTGCAAAGGATGACGTGTTTCTCTACACTTTTGCTCAATGTCAATTTGGCTGCAGCGCAGAGAAGCTGACAGATTTCATGTCGAACATTCCGGCAATGAACCAATTCGCTGTTCATTGCAATCACACTGAGAAGTGGTGGAGGATTCCCTGGTCAGGTGAATGGCTTTGGGCTGCGCACCCACCGCTCAAGGGCAAACAGTGGGCAATCTGCGCAGACAAATGGCATCCGTTGTTGCTGAATAATCATGAGCCGCCAGGCGATTTCATCACACGATCAGTCGCGGCCTATCCGGGGTTGCTGAACAAGGCTCTGGCAGAGGCGCTGGTCTCGGCCACACAAGTGCTCAAGCCTGTGCAATTGGTTCGCCATGTGACGGTCAACGACAAGGAAGCAACCATTCGGTATAAGCTTCCAATGAGAGGCACGCAGGATCAGACAGCGCCGCAAGATGATCGCAATAGTTTGAGGAATGTGTACCGTTGGGTCACAGACCGTCCAGTGCAGAAATATCATCGAGGAGCTTCTGGACAGCAACCCCAACATCCAGGAGCAGGTCCTAGAGTCATTCGGCCGCAAGAGCGCGCCTTCCATTGAGAACGAGCAGTGGGTGGACGACCTCAGAGCACGCATCGCAGAGCTTTTGGTCAGGAACAGGCGCGATGACCAGCCAAAGCATTGTGACACCAGCGAGGTTGACACCGGAATCTACAGCACAGTCATTAGAGGGCGGTTTCTTCACTACTGGGCGCATGTGGTGGGCGACCCTGCAGAACTTTGCGCACGGTGGACTTACGAAGGGGCTCCGGCTGGGCTCCAGGTTCCCACCAATGCCCTGGATGGAGTGTTTCCGTGTGTAGACGCTGACGAGGAGCACACCTCCTTGGACAATCTGGCAACAGATTATGGGAACTTCCAGAACTACACGGGAGTGGAAGACAGTTCTGAAGCCTTTGACGCATTGGAAGGTTATGCGCGGAAGGGCTATCTGGCCAAGTTTCAGACGCTGGAAGAGGTTACGTCCTTCTTAGGCGAAGACCCAGTTCTCTCAAAGCTGGGCTGCGTCGTGAAAGAGAGGACCAACCCTGACACAGGCCAAGTCGTTAAAAAGGTCAGGATCATCCTTGACTGCAAACGTTCTTGTGTGTCCTCAATGGCGCGAAGAACGCACAAGGCTGTCCTGCCCAGACTGACTGACGCTGTTTACAGCGCGCTGGAGCTGATGAAGGGTTGTGTGGACTCGGAGCAATCTTTGCTCGTGGCCGACATTGTTGACGCGTTCTGGCTGATCCCTTTGAGGGCTGAAGAACGACGTTTCTTTGTGGCTCGCTTGAGGGGGCATTATTATGTTTTTCTGCGAACTGCACAGGGGTCGCGAGCAGCCCCGCTCACTTTCGCTGCGATTGCTGCAATTGGTGCACGCTGGGTGCAAAGCTTGTCGGATGAGTTTCGCATGCAGATGTATGTGGATGACCCGCTCACGGTTCTGCGCGGTTCCTGGGACAGGCGAAGACGTTTGGCGGCAACTATTGTCATTGCTTGGTCTGTGATGGGTTTTCCCATTGCAAGTCACAAAGCAGTGCTTGCAAACACGCTTGTGTGGATTGGAATGACGCTCAGCATCAGACCGTCTTCGGTTCATGTTGAAGTGCCGGGGCCAAAAGTGTCTGAGCTCTTGGCGCTTGTGGAAGAAGCAAGTTCAAGCAACGTCGTCAGCAAGAAAGCCCTGCGGACACTCTTGGGAAAATCCATGGCCATTGCTTCCATCGTCTTTACATGGAGGCCCTTTCTCCAGGAGCTCTATGCGGTGCTTCACTCGGAGGATGGTAACGCGCCGCAGGGCTGTGTATGGTCCAAGCAGATGAGACCGGCTCTGACTTGGCTTCGCACTTTTCTGCAGGGTGAGCTTGCAGGGGTGACGCGCCTGTTCACCTTGGATGCCTACCTCAACCGCGGCCCCAAGGTCCTCATCACCCGGGACAGCTCACCATTTGGCATGGGGGCTACCCTGGAGATCGAAGGTGCAACGGTAGAGTTCTTTGCCATCCCCATTACGGAACTTGACCAAGACGTCCTGGGCTACAGGTCTGGAGATTGCACGGGTCAGCAAGCCTGGGAAGGTTTGTGCGGGCTCATTGCGCTTCGGCAGTGGAAGCAATTCTGGCTGCAGACGAGGGCCAGGCTGAGCTTGCGCAATGACAACGTTGGTGCGCTGACCATTTTTGGGGCAGTGAAGGGGCGTTCGCAAGCTCAGAATATCCTTGCGCGCGAATATGCCTTGGACCTGGGGCAGGCCCAGTTCAAGCCGGATGTGCTTGAGCACATCCCGGGAGTCACAAATGCGCTGAGCCCCAGGCGGCCCAAGATGCGATCGGACAGCTCGGAGGTCATGGCGCGAATTGGTTTGAGCTGAATAAATTGCTTTCTATAGAAAAATAATAAAATATTCGATCGGTCGGACGAGCGCGTCTTTTTTCTGTCCGGGATTCTGTTCTGTCTGTGCCGCGTCACAGCGAGTCGGTGGTGCTGCCCTGCAGGTTCAGCGCATTGAGGAGCTCTCTGGAGGCCTCGCCCAGCTCCTTGCGCGCCTTCTCAACCCGCTCCAAGGCAGCGAGGGTTGCGCTCTTGGCAGCCAGCGAGACCGGCAGCCGCTCAGCGATCTTCTTGCTGACGAGCTGCTCCTCCACCTCGAAGAGCTCCCTCTCGATCTGGGCCGGAGATTTGATCCAGGAAAGGCATTTGTGCTTCCCAGCACCTTGTCGGGAGCCCGTGCAATCGTGCCCCCTCCACGGACCCGCCAGGTGGAGAACACTAAGCCCTAGGGTAGAACTTTCACCGGCTACGCCAAGGGCAGTGATCTTGGGTGAAACTTCGGATTCTTCGGATCCAATTCGTCACCCAAGTCGCAAGAGGAGAAGACAGAAGCAAGATGAGGCGGTTTCACAACTTCGAGCATGACTTTCAATGTGCTGCAAAATGAAGGGCGCGAGAGTGTGTGGCTGGTGCGGATTGATCTGTGTTCGCTGTTGCTCTCTCTTGTCTTGCTTGACTTACGCTGTGCTGCTTGTGCGGGTTGCGACCTTGAGTGCTTTGCGTTTGAGATTTCCTCACCCACCTCTTGGGTGGATTAGAGGAGCGCGCAGCGTTGGCTCAGGGCATGAACTCTAAGAAGCGCAGCAGGAGCCAGTTCATTCCGAGGCTACCTTCTGCTGATCTCCAAGGCTATGTCTTGAGTCGTGTGTCTCAGGGCAAGGGTGTGGACCCTCGTCCAACTGTCACCCTTCCCTCAGGAGTTCACAGGCATGAGGGTGCTGGTGTTGGGCCACCCTCTGCCTCATCACTCAGCCCCTGGGAGACTGAACGGATTAAACGAAGGGACATGCCTGTAGTTAGGCGCCCAAACGAATTTGGACTTGGAAATGCCACGAAAGCCCATGTCTTGCACGCCGAGTCGGAAACACTCCATCGTGCAATGGGAAGCCTGGTGGATGACATGTTTGCGTCATCGAGTAGAGCGCCACGAGACGCGCTACTCAACACTTGGACGTCTTTCCATGAAAAGTGGTTTAACAACTCTGACATCATTCCGCTCACCCCGGAAAAGATCATGGGAGTGTCCTCTCTTTTCAAGCTGGGCCGCTACAAGTCGTTCAAGAACTACATGTCGCGGATAAAGGACCATCGCATCAGTGCTGGCCACTCATGGTCAGACAAGCTGGATTTGGTTTCGCGGAAATGCACGCGCTCGGTGTTGAGAGGCCTTGCGCCATCCCACAGATCGGAGCAGTTTGACTTACTGAAAGTGATGAACGCTCTCAAGGATGTGGCCCCTCTGGCAAGCTCTGGACCAATCAACCCTCGGGCCATGATCCTGGTGTCAACTCTCTTCATGCTGCGGGAGTTGGAGGCGTCTGCGGTGGATCGCCGTGATGTCACTTTCACTGAGGACTCAGTAACCCTGAGGTTGCCAGTCTCAAAGGTGGACTGGCAGGCCAAGGGTTGCTCAAGGACGTGGAGCTGTCTTTGCGACCGGGGGTTGAGCTGTCCGGTTCATGTTCTTCTTGATCACTGCGCTCTGCTGGAGCGAACATTTGGCGACAGAAATTGCCCCTTGTTCCCCACAACTGACCTTGAGTACTGCACCAAGGCAGGCGTTGTCAACACCATCCGTGAGGCGGTTCTCATGGCAAAGGGAACTGCTAAGGACGGGAGAGGAAACTGGTGCATATCCGGGCACACGTTCAGAATCACGGGCGCAAGGACCTTGTGTGCCTGGGGTCTGGATCCCATAACCATTCAGTTGATTGGTCGCTGGGGTAGCACTGCGGTTCTTTCATACCTCGCTGATGCGCCTCTGCAAGGATTTTGCAATCGCTTGAGCCGATCTTGTGAATTTTCCATCATTCAAGATGTTCAGCCGAAAGCTGCTTCAGATATGGACCTAAAAGCCCATGTGAAGTCGCTAGTCAATGACTACATGGACAGAATTGACAGGACAGCCTCCCTTCGGCGCGAGTTGCGTCAGTTGACCGAGGAGGTTGGCGATATCGCGCACCAGGTTGATGGCATGGGAATAATGCTGAATTCAAATTCGACTGGCAAGGAAGTATGGACTGTGCGCAATGACGCCTCAAAAGTGGCACATCAGTCAATTGTTGACCTTGCTGAACCCACTTCTCACTGGAAGACGCTTTGTGGTTGGAGCTTCGCAGGGAAGTTGCATGCCGAAACTATCAGGTACACCATCGATGGTCTCGATGGGTACAGGAAATGTCCTAAGTGCCACCCTCGTTCTCCAGCATCTGCTTCCTCCACCTCAGCTTCATCCTCGTCCGAAGATTAAGCGCAGATTCTTGGGCCTTATGGGTATGGTTGTTACCCATAGGCCAATCTTCGGTGCCACCCAGGGAAAGTCCTGGGTGTGAAAGAATTTGACACCAATCATGAAAAGAAGGTGGGCTGGGTGGGAAGAGCTGCGCGCGAACGAATGTTGGAGAGAACATTCATGTGGCCTGTAACATGAGTGAGTTCGCCATGAGGGTGGAGGGCGGGTTATGCGGGTGTCTCCCGCGCCATTTTGGGTCAAGGGGCAAGCCACCCGCTGCTGTGTAACCCACCCACCCACACCAAGAGATTCTTGGGCCTTATGGGTATGGTTGTTACCCATAGGCCAATCTTCGGTGCCACCCAGGGAAAGTCCTGGGTGTGAAAGAATTTGACACCAATCATGAAAAGAAGGTGGGCTGGGTGGGAAGAGCTGCGCGAACGAATGGTTGTTGGTTGTTGGTTGTTGTTTGTTGTTGGTTGTTGTTGTTGGTTGTTGTTGTTGTTGTTGGTTGTTGGTTGTTGGTTGTTGGTTGTTGGTTGTTGGTTGTTGGTTGTTGGTTGTTGGTTGTTGGTTGTTGGTTGTTGGTTGTTGGTTGTTGGTTGTTGGTTGTTGGTTGTTGGTTGTTGGTTGTTGGTTGTTGTTGTTGGTTGTTGGTTGTTGGTTGTTGGTTGTTGTTGTTGTTGTGGTTGTTGGTTGTTGGTTGTTGTTGTTGTTGTTGTTGTTGTTGTTGTTGTTGTTGTTGTTGTTGTTGTTGTTGTTGTTTGTTGTTGTTGTTGTTGTTGTTGTTGTTGTTGTTGTTGTTGTTGTTGTTGTTGTTGTTGTTGTTGTTGTTGTTGTTGTTGTTGTTTGTTGTTGTTGTTGTTGTTGTTGTTGTTGTTGTTGTTGTTGTTGTTGTTGTTGTTGTTGTTGTTGTTGTTGTTGTTGTTGTTGTTGTTGTTGTTGTTGTTGTTGTTGTTGTTGTTGTTGTTGTTGTTGTTGTTGTTGTTGTTGTTGTTGTTGTTGTTGTTGTTGTTGTTGTTGTTGTTGTTGTTGTTGTTGTTGTTGTTGTTGTTGTTGTTGTTGTTGTTGTTGTTGTTGTTGTTGTTGTTGTTGTTGTTGTTGTTGTTGTTGTTGTTGTTGTTGTTGTTGTTGTTGTTGTTGTTGTTGTTGTTGTTGTTGTTGTTGTTGTTGTTGTTGTTGTTGTTGTTGTTGTTGTTGTTGTTGTTGTTGTTGTTGTTGTTGTTGTTGTTGTTGTTGTTGTTGTTGTTGTTGTTGTTGTTGTTGTTGTTGTTGTTGTTGTTGTTGTTGTTGTTATTTTGTTGTTGTTGTTGTTGTTGTTGTTGTTGTTGTTGTTGTTGTTGTTGTTGTTGTTGTTGTTGTTGTTGTTGTTGTTGTTGTTGTTGTTGTGTGTTGTTGTTGTTGGTTGTTGTTGTTGTTGTTGTTGTTGTTGTTGTTGTTGTTGTTGTTGTTGTTGTTGTTGTTGTTGTTGTTGTTGTTGTTGTTGTTGTGGTCGTCGTCGTCGTCGTCGTGGTTGTTGTGGTGGTTGTGGTTGTTGTGGTTGTTGGTTGTGGTTGTTGTTGTTGCAGAAGAATCTTAAGATTTCTACTATAACCCAAGGTCCGGCCTTGTGGGGACACTGCTGGCTGGGTCCATCGGCCGAGTCCGTGCATTTCCCAGGTCCTGAAGAAGGTCATCGACGGCAAGACCAACCGGTTCTACCAAGAAACTGTGCTGCCCTGCCCCGGCCTTTTGAGCAATGGACAAACCCAGGGGAATTTTCATGCGTTTTGCGTTGCGCGTCCTAGGTCAGGAGCTTGTGGCGCCGCAGGCCGGGGGAAACGCAAAAGGCTATCGCGGTTCTGCGCCGGGTGAAGCTCTGGAAATGCGGCAACCCCATGTTTTCAACGCGTTTTTTTGGTCAAAAGGTTTTATGAACAAAGCCAATGATTTCCTTGTGGCTTCCCTTCTCCGTGGCTTCAGTTTGGGTCACCGTGGTCCATGGAACGCCATGTCGATAGCTTCAAGCCGCACGCAGGCTGGGGCCTCCGACAAGAAGCCCGTGCCCGTCGCTGAGTGGCTGCAGGCAGATCCGGCCGTTGATCGAAACTCGTAGAACATTTATTTCCTTCGGCTTCCTTCGGAACCAACATTTGGGTCTGTCCTTGTTTTTTGTGCGAACCTTTTTTGGGTCGGTTTTACAAGGACACCAGTAGGCACAATCTCGGCTTTTACATTGAGCCATTGGGTTGCGGTGCCGGGGTGCGGATTGCGCGCACCAGGTAAACAACTCGCCTTTTCTGGGAGTTGGTGCCTATTTCGGCATGTTCAAACTTGGAACTCCAACAGCAATCTGTTTCTGCCGTCTTTGTTTGTCAATCTTGGGTGCTGTGCAAATCGCGCTCCCACAAGCAAGCAACCACCCGCGCGCCCATCCTATTCGGTGAGGCGGAGGCACGGCAGCTGGGCGTGGAGAAGATCCTGGTGGAGGACGACTCCGATTCGACTCCGAGTCGACTCCGGGGGAACCTCTCGTTTTGTGGGTTCCCTAACTGGCCATGTGTCTTCGGTTTTCCGAAAACGGTAGCTCCACACAAGACACAATTTAGGGATTCTGAAGAAAAGTGAACGGGAAGCATGTGGCAGTGGAATTTTGATTGGAGCAGTAACTTTAAATGGCTGGTGGACCTCAATTCCCCAATTGGTGTCAGCTCTGCTGGTGTGAGAGTGGAGGACTTTCGGCTTGCCGTGCTTTGAGGCTGGACCTTTGATCTGTGAAGTCGAAGGGGTCAACCCCAGGGGTTCATGACCCTCTTACTGGGTTCATGGAAAGGTTTATTTAGCCCATTTGTGTCTTAAAGTCGCCCCCCAAAATGGTGGGCTTCACTTTGGCGCACAAAATGTGGAGCTCAACATGCCTGAGGTGCCCAAGACGTCCAGGGTGAGGTGTCTGGGCGCTTGGCGCGCTTGCCGAGGCCAACACTACAAGCCCCAAAACCGGGGGATTGTAGTGTTTTCCCCCCCCCCCCCCCCTTTTTTTTCTCCCCTTTTTTTCCCGTGTATTATTATTATTAAAGTTTTGTTGTTGTTCTTTTGGAGAGCTCTGTTCATGATCTCCGTCATGCGCAGCCTCCAGATGCTTATGTTTAAGCACAATGCATCAGAGAAGGTGAGGGGAACAGAACTGGAGAGTCGGGCTTGAGAAATTGCCCATCGCCCTGCAGATGGACGCGTGCTGCAGCTCGGCGCCGAGCTCAAGTTGCCAGCGTACAGGCCCGCGTAGGGAGTGTAGTCACTGGTGTGATAGTTTTATGGCTTTTATGGTCTCAAAGACATCCGGACGAATGCGGCGAAGTGAAAGAGGGCGCCCTCATGCTTGTGAATGTTTCGGCTTATGGTGTGTGGAGGGAATCGTGCGGCCATACTCATTGCAAGCTGGGATGAGTACTCGCCACGCTTGCTTTGTAAGCTGGCAATGGACACGCACGCAAAGCACTTGACACGTAGATGCAGCAGCAGTTGAGCACCTTTAGATGCCTGCTGTGTTCAAGCTTTTGCATTGGACAAATAAGTAAGCCAGCAACCATGGCTTTGCGGCATGCAGACGCACCGAACGTTACCTTGGACAGCAGCGGGCTTGCTTGAAGCGCATTTGGTGCGAGGGCAAACCTGAAGTTAAGATCTTGTAGCGAGCTAGGGGTGAGCTGAACATGCTCACTGTGTGCTGAATTTCAATGCTCACCCTCAACCATGGGGAGGCATGACATTTCATGTACATCATGACCAAGAAGTGTGCACGTTTCTTAGGTGTCCTAATTCAGGTTGGTGAAATAACCACGCGGCATAACGGCATAACCTATGGCTCCATTTTGGGGTGGATGAGCAATCCATTTGCCACCTATTTGACGTTTACTAGGGGTTTCCCGGGTTTTGACCCACAGCCAAATAGGATAGCGAATCCAAGTGCGGAACGGTCGAAGCGGAGCATGGACTTGGCGCCATGCTGGCGCGGCGGGCAGTTGGCCTGTTCCGCCTGCAGCGGCGGTGGCGTGGTCCTCGGTGGGATCAGAGACCTGTTTCCAGCCCTGGACGTGGACGATCGGAGTTTTTTGGAAGCCTGTCCCTTCTCCAAGGCTCCTCCACCTTCCATGATTGGAAGAAGCTGGTAATCTCTCCCCAAGGGAGATGCCTGCGAAAACGATGCTTTGGGCGGAAAGTCTGCAAAATAGAAAGGCATGTCATGACCAGTGTGTGAACACATGTGTGTGTGTGTGTGTGTGTGTGTGTGTGTGTGTGTGTGCGCGAAATTTAATTGACGTTGGACACTTCGGTGGAACCATCAAACACATGGATTTATGTCCACCAATCATTTTTGTGAGGGTATTCCACATGAAAGAATTATAGCCATGTGGGCGTGTGTCAAGACATAGTCCGCCCTCCTCGCGGCTTTCAAGAGAGCGATGCCATTGTCCGCAGCTTGGGCCCCTTCGTTTCTCGAGCCCCTTTGTTTGCGAGCCAGAGCTCAAGGAGTGTGCCCAGGAAGACCCGGAAGACGCGGTCAGAGTGGCCGGCGGCCTACAGGAAGGCGGGTTTCACGAATTTTCCCAGAGGACTTACCACTTGCCTCATGTCCCGACGCATATGTTCGACTAACATGGATTCGCGATGTGTGTAAATTACCTGTCAGATTCCGCTGATTCTTGGGTGTTTGCGTGCCACAAATACCAGTTTAGATAGATGTGAACCTGCGCAGGAGTTTGCTGGATATTGGGGTCCTGGATATGGGGGGGACGACCCCCACAAAGAGTTGATTTCCTTATTTCCTTTAGTTTCCCCAAAGGCAACACAGCAGAATATGAAAACCGATTCGTCTTGAGGCTGTCCAGGAATGGCTTCAGCACTCGGATGTGCCCGCACAGCCGCCTCTGGCGGGCGAGGCGATTCGAGCGGATCAAAACGACGCTCGGAGTTCGTTTGACATGGAGCCTTTGTGGCGTCCAAAGAGGGCGATCTGTCCGTTTTTTTTCCTTTTTTCTTTTCTTTTTCGGAACCGCCTGTGGCTGTGGCTTCTGAAGTAGGCTTTGGTGGCTTTGGTTTGTGGCTTGAGGCTTTGCGGCTTTCGAACCTTGTGTCGCTCTTTTTGACGACTCCTGAAAAACCGCCCTCCAACCGTATACCCCCACCTCGAAGCAAGCCCCAGCCAACAGCCGCATCTATTAGTATTGACACTGCAATACCCCCCCCCCTTCAAATTTGCTAGAACATACTGAACATACAGCGTTTTGGCACCCTCAGCAAAACCGAACAAGTACAAAACAAAGCCCAAGTTTATTCCGCGCCCCTTTCCAAAGGACATGTCCTTTTGTTTCTTCCGAAATGTGTCCGCGCACTTGCACCAGTTTTTTGGCAAGGAAGCCATCATCCGGCGGCTGCCGGTGCGCTTGCTGACCACCGTACAGCAGAGCGAGATCTTGGCCAACAAGGCCCATGTGGAACAAATCGTGAATCGAGCGGATTCGAATCCCCAAGATGGGTGGCTTCCCCTTTGATCCACCCCCAAACAGGGTAGTCTCAAAACGACATGCCCATTTGCCTCGCCCCAGGGACAAAATAGACAGGCATCGCCCAAAACGTAGGTGGAGTTGTTTCATGAATTTCTTGGTGTTGATAGGGAACCGGAAGAAATTCCGTACCGCCTAAATAAGAACATTCTCATCACGCCTTGCGCTCCCAACTTGGCTTTGTTGCGCCACATTTAAAGCCCGGGTAATTGGGACCTTTCACCAACCCCTTGTCCATCCCTATATGGAGGTTGATCAAAAGGTACATGGGATAGCGGGATGCCCATCGAGAGAACCCACTAGGATGCAATTTCCCATATGGGACGCAAAAGAGAGCTCATGGTCAATTGGGGGGTCAATGGAATAATGAACAAACCTTGCTTGTGCAGAAAAGGCTGCCCGGGCTTCTGGAGGCGTTCCAAACCAATCAGGAGGAAGCTGAGGTTGGACCTGAGAGTATGGACTGCCCTCATCATCAACCCCCATCCCTTTGAAGGGTCCTTTGCATGGGATGACTAATATCCGCAAAACTCACTCAGAGCATGCCATTCCCTCAATAGGGAAGCTGAGGTTGGACCTAAGACCAGGGACACCCCCCACCCCTCTGGCAGGTCCTTTACATGGGATGAGCATGGAGCCAAACACACTAGGATGACATTCCCCTTTGTGGGAAAGTGGCCATGGGTCAAAATCCTACTCGTACCCCCAGTGAACATCCCAACCCCCACTTAAATAGGTTCTAAAATGGGGGGTGAGTTCGCCTACCCCAAAATGGGATACCAAAACGGTTTTGACAACCACAGCCAAGTGACCATGGGTAGCTTTTACCATTTCGTGGGGAAGTCTCTTTTTTGGTGGTTGTCCCCGATGGTCATTTTGTGTAGACCTTTTTGATGAACTTTTGATCAACCCCCAGTTCAGTTCCCCGTGTGCTTGAGCCAGGGGTTCTGCTTTCGGCCTTTCGGTCTCAGGTGCTGGGCTCGGGCCAGCCCGCCGTGGCCGTGGACTGCTCCGGCGAAGTCTCGGGGCGCTTCGGGCGCCTGGGCGTGCTGCAGTTGGCCACTGAAGAGGCGGGGCAGTGGTTCCTTTTGCTTTGGCTTTCCTTTGGTTTTCCCTCGGTTCCTTTGGATTGCCTTGGTTTTGCTATTATTATTATTATTATTATTATTAGTAGTAGTAGTAGTAGTAGTAGTAGTAGTAGTAGTAGTAGGGTTTTCCCTTGGTCTTCTTTGGATTGCTTTGGTTTCGCTTCTTTTTTTGATTATTATGGTCTTCCCTTCGTCTCCTTTGAGTTTCTTTGGTTTGGCTTTGGTTTTCCCTTGGTTTTCCTCGGTTTTCCTTTGGGTTCCTTTGGGTTTCCTTTGGGTTTCCGTTGGTTTTCGGTTTTCTTTCCTTTGGTTTTCCTTTGGTTTTCCTTGGTTTTCCTTTCCTTTCCTTTTTTTTTGTTTGGCTTCCTTCTGATTTCTTTGGCTTTCCGTGGGCTTTGGTTTTTGTGGTGTTCCCCTTCATCCAGTTCAGTTTGCTTCCTTTGGTTCCTTTGCTTCCTTTGCTTCCTTTGGTTCCTTTGGTTCCTGTGGTCATCCTTTACGGTACATGTGTGTTTTTCATCACCCTATAGGGGTGGCCTGCAGGGATCCAAGTTTCTACCCTCGTCACTTCTGTAGGGTTTCCCGAAGTGTTTCTCCCCTGTTAGCTTCCTCTTCGAGGCATCCAACAGTATATTTTCTACATGGTTTTTGAACTCCACCCAAATACCAGGCTTTCTGGGCATTTGTACAGAAAGGGCCTGGTGGTCAGGTTGCTTCCCTTCCACTCCTTTAACGAGATTCCTGAGGTGCTTTGTTTGTTGGAGATCCTTGGCATCGTTCTTTCTGGCAGCTTGCCTTGGATGGTTTCCTTTCAGGCTCGAAGTAAGTTTCCTTTTGAGTGGTTTTGAACATGAATTCACGTGTCTGGCAAACTCAAAGTGAGTTTCTTTGGGATGACTGTTCAATTGGACACATCTTTTTGGGAGTGCCCTTGTTGGTTGGTTGAAGGGGAAACCAAAAGGAAAGTCCAAGCGTTTTTTTCTTCTTCTTTTTCTGCGCTTGGGGGGGAATTGCCCGAGTGCCATTTCCTTCAACCTAACGTATTGCCCAAATTGATTGAGATGAATCACTGGCGGGTTTATCAAGGGATCAGGGGTCAAGTCTCAAAAGCAGCAAATGCCGCCGAGGCCGTTTTTCTTGTGGACGTGGAGACGGGGGGACCCGAGATGTTGGGGCCCCTGGAGCCCGTCTTCCAATCTACAGGCCTGGTGAAGGTCTTTCACGACTGCCGGGAGGCCAGGTCCTTCGTCATTTGGAGCAGGCCGTGGGGGTCCCGTTCTTTAAGGGGGCCGTTGTTGGGGTTTGTTTAAAGGGACACCAACAGGCAACCGCCCATCTTGGCTTCCTTTGAAGACACACCCCAGTGCTGCTGTTGAAGAACGCAGATAAAGGATATCTTCATGGTTTATGGCGTCGACATGTTCCCCATTGGCCAATTTTTCCCAACCTCTCTTTCAAGTGTAGGTTGCCTCTTGGTATGCCAAGCTCATCCCAAAACGAGCGGAAGGATCACCCCAGGCCGTGTCGCTGCTGCTGAACCGGTACCGGGTGAGTGTCCACTCGGTCTTCGATACCCAGGCGCCGAACTTCCGTCCGTGGATGGCGTGGTAAAGTGGAGCCCAGAAGTGGATGGTGTATCCCCAACCCCTTCAAAATGGAATTGGGGGAGGGGGTGACCCCTGGAATTCTATTTTGGGTTCCATTTTCCCTTTTGTGGGGAAGACTGAATAATGGAATTGTGGGACCCCCCACCCCCCTCCTCTTAAGGTAGGGGAGATGCTGGTGTCAAGTGGCGGTGGAGCACAACCCCCTTAAAGGAGTTGGCCTCCAGGAATTGGAAGCTTTGATGCGTCAAGGTGGCCTATGCGGCCTGGCTGGAGCGGGAAGGGCTGGAGATCTACCAAGCTGGCCTGGCTGAGGCGGGGTGTTTGGATGCATGGTCAAGCAACCTGCCGACTAGGGTTACCAGACATAGTTTCTGGATCCTTTTGTGGAATGTTGGCGCCACTACCGTGGCTCACATGCTACCCATGGCAGTATGTCAAAACGGAGGGTCCGCTCCAAATGGAATCCAGCTTCTTCGAGCCCTGGCAAACCGGCAAACCGCTTGCAAGTTGGCAAGTCCAAGACGAGTGTGAACTGAGCCACACTCAAAACCTTTCTGTTCTCGCTGAGCAAGCGGAGTGTGGGCATGTCCGCTTGCCAACATCCTGGCAGCTCTGTGACTCTCGGTACTCGCTGCCCCGCAGTTTGGTCGCAGCCTTCTTGAAGGATGCAGGAAATTTTTACCGAGCATAAAGTCAACTCGAGAGTCAAATTGTCTTCGTGCAAAAATGGCATTGTTTGTGGGCCTGGCCTCCGGGCCACCCGAGCTATGCTCCTTGCCCTTTCGACTGGTCGAGTGCATTTGGAGGGTCACTGGCCAGACCCCGATACCCGAATAGATCACGCTCGCCTTGAAGAACTTGTCAACTGCGCTTGGTCAGCGCATGGGCATTCGCACTTGATATTGTCTGAGCATTTCTTCAGGGGCAGTCCCCGCTTCCGCCCATTCCCGCGGCACCTGCGCTTTTCCTCTTGGCGTGCAGACGTCGGATGAATTCGACGTGCACAGCCATGCCAAACACTCTAGGCGATAGGAGTCGGCGGCTCGCCCCCCTTTTGACTTGCTCCATTTCAGACAAATCTGTCCGTGTCACGCAATTGCAGGGCACGTGGGAGGGGTTCAAGCTCGCAAGCCACAGTCAAATTCCGGGTGCACGAAGGTAGGGAGACCCCCAACCACAGATGGGCGCGCAAAACTTTCAGGGCAGCGAATCCAAACTTCCCAACGCCCGGTACAGCATATTCGACCGTGGCTATGGCCAAGGGGTAGACCCACCTGGTTCTGGGTAGGTTTCCCGTCAACACCAATAGGCAAACAAAACATCCGTGCGCATTCTGAGCGGCGTTTGATGCAACCACGGGCGCGTCTTTTTTGCGGAGGCATATGGCCACGGGTCAAAACCTAAGGCACCATGTTGGGGTAGGTGCACCACCCATTTTAGTCTATTTTAGTCGGGATTGGGATGTTCACTGGGGGTACAGGGTTGTGACCCACAGCCCTATGTTTTGGTGGTTGGAGGCGGCGGAAACGGATGAGCGGCGACGCCAGGTGCTGCGGACTTTCTCTTTGAGCGCGTACCGCTTGCACCGCTGGGATCGCCTGGAGCGCAACGCGGTGCCGGGGGCCAAGTGGCACCAGAGGCCCCTGCAGCCTCAGGCGCGGGAGAGGGCGGGGGGGGGGGGGGGGGGGGGGAGGGCGATGTTTGGGTGGGAAGGGACGGGATCAGAACAACAAGCCTCCGCAGATTTAAGTATCTTTGAAGGATTTGTTACCAAGTGGGCAACTCCAATGTGTACACCACCTGTTTCAACAATCTTTTGGGTGTTCCAACCCCAGCGTGTGTTGCCAACCACGCAAGTGTAGAGCATGTTCAAGCAGTACACCTTTGTTGAAACAACTTCCTTTCTGTGTTGTTTGAAAGCGGAGAAGGGTCCGGTTCTTTCATCGTCAGCCAAAGAGAATCTTCGTAATCGCACTCGACGTTGCAAGCAAACCATCCACAAACCACAGCGAGCCACTTGGTTTTCCCTGGTTCTCAGCTTGCCAGTTGGAATTGGAAGGGCACCCAACGTCGCCCTGTTCACCATGCCATGCGCCAACATATGAGTACCCGACAATGTAATTGAATGACTGCGGTTGTATTCGGCGCGCCATCACTTAGCTCATAATCTCTAAAACCTATCAAAACCCTGAACACCGATGGGGGTCTACCCAAGACCGATGCCCTGTAATAAGAGTATAAAGACTTTGCAATGCTACATTGTTCGTCGCAAAAGCCCTTTTGGCTTTTGTAATCTGGTTGAAGTCATGGCAGAGTGGACCGTGGAAGAGCGTGTCAACTTGGGCTGGTAAATCTCGGTCGGAGCCTGTGAGAGATGATAGACAGATCTGGCAGACAGAAGTGATAGAGCCTGTGACAGACAGCTGTGATAGATCTTTTTGCGCAGATGTCTGTGACAGACAGATGTGACAAGTAGCTCTGACAGAGCCCTTCGCAGACAGCGCGCAGACTTGCGCAAGAGCGCGCGTCTCGCACGGGAGTTTGTCGGAGGTTTGCCTACTATAGTTGCCAGGTCTGTGACAAGAGGCTCGTAGAAAAAGATTGTGCGCAGATTGCTCGTAACTTGCGCGGCGCTCTGTGGCCGTTCAGCACCGTCGGGGAGTAACGCAAAATACAAGCAGAGAGACACCACTTAGACAACACAAGTTCGGGAAACCTTCCAGATGTGTGACCGATGCCCCTAGGAGTGCCGTGTGGCCGATGCTGCAGCAAAAGATTAGTGCTCATGAGCAGGAGGCTGCTGAAAGCAGCAGCTCGAGCTCTAGCTCGTTAAGCGCGTCTTGAAAGAAACGTCAGCGGTGTATTCTTCTGCGAGGGCTTGCCTCTACCAAAAAGCTAGTTCCCCACCCTCAAAGTGTAAGCAGTTGCGCGCGTGTGGCTTGCAGATGTGTTTGAGGTAGCTGTTGGCACGAGCGTGCGTTACGAAAGGTGCTCAGCGGTCTTTGGCCTCACACGGTTTTACGGAGCTAGCTGCTGGGCCACGAAATCTAAGCACTTGCTGCGTGTATTGGAAACGGGGGCTCCCACCTCGCAGGGCAGCCTCCAAAGGCAGATCGTGGTTGGAGTTCACTGGGCTCCCAGACAAGCAGTCATGAACTCCCCAAAGCCTGTACACAGGCGCGCAAGGCGTGCGTGCAATAAAGCTGTGGGTCCCTGAGCACAACAGCGCTTTGCCGGTCTCGCTTCACCTTCAAATTGTAGGAGTAGTTATGTCAATGTGCTTTCAGTGTTTTTGGCTAACAGACGTGTACTTCGAACTCTTAAGTTACAGAATGTAGTGAAAACCCTGAAAACCGATGGGGGCCTACCCAATTTTACGATGACGTATTCGGGAAGTAAGTAATATTGTCCGATACTCATATGGGGGTTGATCTGTATTCCTGGCCCCCAAATGACCACGGTGGCTTCCAACCAGTGACCCCATGTACCACAGACCTTTTGATACCCCCCATCCCAAAACCGCCGCCAACAAAAACCATCGACGAGGCGGTGCGGCAGGCTGTGGAGGGCGTGGTGCACTTGTTGGCTTTGCAGCAGGAGCTGAACCGCGAGCTGGGGGACCTCTCGGGGACTTTGACGCAGCGCCGCAGCGCTTCCTACGTGCACTACGCCCAGATGAACTGCGAGGTGCCCGAGGAGCGGGTCTTAGAGCGGGTTTTGTTGGAGAGGTTGGAACTGGGGGCGGGTTGGTACTTCACCTTCAGAATGGCTTCACCTCCCCATTTTTTCGGAGGTGTTTTTTGCATTGTTTTGTTTTTCTTTTCTTCTGGTAGCGGACTATCACCCCGCTCGTTTCCTTTTGTGCTCAAGCCTCTCTCCAGGCGCCGCTGGTGAGCGGGCAGAAGCTGCAGGCCATGTTGGCCTCCCGAAAGCCGGAGGCGGCCTACTTCAAGCTGAACCACCCGGCGCTGGGGGCGGCCTTGGACCGGGAGGATCTCAAGGAGTTCTTGGACCTGAAGCCGGGGGACGTGGCGGCCCCTTGCCCAGATCCATTAGATCCCCGCGCGGAGGAAAGAGGGGGACGGGACATGACCTGGAATTCATGCCTTTCCCTGTTGCAAGGGCATGCGCAAGCCAGTTAAAGGTTGGTTCACAAATTTCCTCAAACACGTCTTTTTCTTTCGGTTTTACGCTTTCAGGGATCCTTGACTACCGGGGCATGTGATGCTTGTAAGGGTTTTGTCGGAGGGGACCATGGTAGTTTCATCAACTTGCATTCCCCACCAACAAGCTCTCCGCCACTGGTCTCAAAGACAAATACGCCTGGCTTGCGTGGCTGAGGCATGCGTGGTGAAGAGTTTGAGCCCCTGCCAGAGCTTCGCGCATCTGCAGCGCGAGGGTCACGGGAACTTGTGGCTGGACCGGCTCTCGAACCGCATGGTCCACTTGCCCACCGAGGCGAGGATTTTGCCCAGGGGGGGGGGGGGTGGGGGTTGGTAAACACGGCGGGTTGGCGAGGAACGAACTCGACTTCGAGCGAGAGGTTGGAAGTTGGATGTTGCCAGGGGTTGGTGAAAACGGCGGGTTGCCTTGGCGTTCATTGACAACCAGCGAAAGGGGTTCGCCCAATGAGAGACCCACGAAATGGCGATGGCGTGTTACTATTGGTGGGGTTTGTATAAATGGCGCCCTGAAATGGCAGCCGAGCGAGCAGCAGCAGAACAACCGATCGAACTGAAGCAAGCGTCTTCAGTATTGCCTGTTATTGGCTGGTAGCTTACATGTTGTGTTCTGCGTTGAGCTGATGCTGCTTGGCCGACCTAAATCGCTCCTTTCTAGCAAGCGAATCTCTTCTTCCCTGAGCCGAGCCCTTGCAAGCTCGCAACGGGATGAATCCCACTGGGTGCATAGATTTTTCGCTTATCTAAGAAGCACCCAGTGGGATTCCTTTGCCTGTTTTTCTTTTTTCAAACACGCACCCAGAGTTTGTTTTTCCACTTCAGAAGCACTCAGTAGATTTTCACTTAAGAAGCACCCAGTGGGATTTTGCTGCAGGTTTTCTTGTTTCCAAGGACGCACCCAGCGGATTTTCACTTAAGAAGCACCGAGTGGGTATGCATATTTCCGTTTTGCCAAGGACGCACCAAGTGGATTTTCACAAAAGAAGCACCCAGTGAAATTTTATCCAATTTTGTTTCCCAGGAAGCCGCCGGTGGGTTTTCACTTAAGAAGCACCCAGAGTTTATGCTTTTGCATGAGCATCAAAAACAAGGCGGCCCCAGCCATCGTCTGCGAAGGGGGCCTCACTTCCTGAATTGGACTGTAAGCCTTCTGGGAGGACCAAGTTAAAGTGGCAAGCAACAAGTTTGGGCACTTTTTCAAAGACCAACCCACTCAGGAAGTGCCGGGGGCCTCCCTTTTTGTCAGGTTCCACAAAAGGGCTCGAAGGGTTCGAGTAATAATGCCAGGAGGAGGTGGACCAAGCGCGACCACCTCGGGCCTCCAGCATGTATGACCTCAACAAGGGCTCCAGGCACTGCCGGGGTTCGGAGTTGAGAGGAAGCAACTTGGTCCTTGGTGCGAGCTCTGACCTCTGAACTTGGAAAATGTCACTTCCCCCAAATACTAGGCGACAAAAGATAAAAATAAGAAAACACTTTTCGCTGGGGTCAAAGATCATCCCAGTCACAAGCCGCTTTCTATCATCACGCCAGATTATGAAGGTTGGTGTCATGGTTTCCTCGAATTGGCTGGGTGTCTATAGTGATTCGCCACGTTTTCTTTGCTCGCCTTTGTGCCTCAAAGCAAACATAATCCAGGATGAAAGGACTTAAGCTTCTTGCGAGGGAGACCAGTATCCACCTCCTTCCCGGTGTTTTCCAGAAAGCCGGTCGCCTCGGGTGCACGGTTGGATCGCGGCCTCGTTGCCAGGCCCGCGATCCGCGAGGAGCCGCGGAGCTTCAAGCCCCAGAAGCCCACGGTGGTGCACAAGTTGGGGAAGCGGGGCGCCGTCAAGGCGCGCCAAAGCCACACCCCTCAGCCACCCCCAGCACCCGGCCTTCGCAAGACGAGAGGGTGGCTGGGGTTGTCAGCTTTTTCTCATTTCTTTTTGTTTTTTTTTGGGGGGGGAGCCCTTTGTTTTTGTGGTTTTAAAGGAAACCAACAGGACAACCGCCATTTTGGTGGGTACACTAAGAAATGACACGCCCATACATGTCGAGGTCCGTTGAGGGTCCGGCCGTGTTAAATCCAAGATGTCGTTTTGGGGATAGTCCCCCAGAAATGCGGGCCCTGAGGCAGTGAGGGCTTGGTGCCCTTTTTTGGAGTTGTTTTCTCAACTGACCAAACCTATTTTCCGTAGTGAGGCGGCACGAAATGGCACTCCACAAAGCTATGTCAAGAGTAGAAGAATCAAATGGGGCAGCGCAGGAAGATTCGATGTGTGCAGGGAGATTAAAAATCATGAATGCTAAGTGAGTCGCCCTACACAGAAGCAAGGCCAACAGTTCGGTTAACGTTTTGCCGATGTGTTTGATGGTTTGTTCAAACTAATCGACAGACATCTTGGATCGGTCAACGGCAACGCACGGGGGAGTTGGTAGGGAGCTTCACGCCCCGGACCTTTTTCGAGAGACATACGAGAAACGCATAAACATGAGTGTCGTTAAAGCGTTCGAAAGGCATCATGGGGGGATGTGGTTGTTTAGACATTTTGTACAGTGCTCTAATCATGCGCTGTTGAGGAATGTGCGTACTTATGTTAATCTGGTCCTTTTTCGGTGACGCTGATATGGCTGCAATCTGGACAGTCCATTCGGAGTCTTTCTGTCATTCCAATCGAAGCCGCATTGGTCTTGTTCCCGGACGGCACGATCGATTTCGCAAGCGGAACCTATCCAGTTTGGGGGTTCCCTACTTGGGGACAAATCCATGTACAAAACATAGGGCTCAAATGAGTCTTGTGGGTGCTTGAAAGTACAGAGAATCTGGTGCAGCTTTCCATGGTCAGAAAAAAAAGAAAAGAAAAACCAACATCCCCTGTTTGATGATGTTGGAAGCAACACTAATTATTGGTCCCTGATTTCAAGACAAACTCTTCGCCGAGTCCTCACATGAAAAGACATGCTTGACGTCCAGCCATAGCCTGTTCCATATGTAGACCCCTTGGGTTATGTTGCGCACACCTTTTCAATACACGCTGCCTCAATTCAGAGATTTCGTTGGCACTTGGGGCTCAGGTGAAGAAGTCTGGCTTCGTTCCACCAGAGCCACAGCACAGGAGCTTTCCAGCGTGAAGAAAACACTCAGGTGATCCGATGCATGGGAAGCAACTTGTGCGGAGCACGTCGCTAGATCATGAGATCCCCTTGATGAAACTGACACATTGCGCCCATCGGCGTTTCCCATGACTTCCTGCATCGGGCATGAGAGGCGAATGACTCCAAACTAATCCCTGCCCTGCACCTATAGCGTGCCCCGTTGCAGCCGTCGACCCTGCTCAGGAAACAGAAGGCGCCCAAAGCATCACGGAAACACACTCATACGGGACAGCTTTCTTTCCTGAATCCGCGGATAGTGGCTTGAAGCCGCCCATCACCCAATTTTTGTGGCAAAGCCAGTGCAACCAATCTCAAAGCTAACAAGTGAGCGAGAAACCTGGATGAGAGCTGGGCGGACCTTCAGCATTGGCCTCAGCGGCGCAGCACGGATTCCCACTTGAGATATAGGTGTGTTTTATTTAGGCTACCCTTTTTGGTATGGGACCGAAGGTGAAACCAATTCGGCGGTGAATATACACTTTATGGGAATGACCCATGCTTTCTCTGCATGTTGCCAAGCAGAAGAAGCGAGGTATTCCGCCTGGCTCGGATGTTTATGCCTATCGCGCCGGTCTTGGGAACTTTTTCGACACGGCCAGGGTCGCATTTTCCTAGTGTGATGCGAGCCCTTGTTTGCTGCGGAACAGAATGCGCACAGCTTTAAAGACTGCGTCATCGACATGTGGCATGATGCTCAATTGTCCCGAGCAATGTGCCTGTTTATTTTTGCTGAGGCCTACCTTTGTGCGTTGCACTTCGCTGAAGCTTTTGCTGTGGATCTGGCATGCTTCGGGAAGGGAGTTTCGCTTTCAGTCAACTACGGTGCATCGCTTGCAACCAGGTTTTCAGGGACGGCTTCGCCCAGCAAATTTTCTTCCTCATACAGAATTCACTTTTAGGCACCCAACACATTTTCTACCACTGGTGTTCGGCCTGAATGCGGATTTCAGCTGAAGAGGCGTTCCACCGTGGCTTTTGAGAACTTCGGCACATCGCCAACAAACGGGTGTGTCTCTTTGGAGGGTACCCTTTTTTGGTTTGTTTAAACGGAAACCAAACGAAAACCCCGAAGCCATGTAAGGGTTCCCTGTTGGTGCTGAGACAAATCCAAATTTGCTGGACTTGGGTCTTTGTGGTTGGTACCCGTGCGTTAGGTGCCCGACTTGGCTGCGCATCCAGCCTCCCCAGGACTCGAACAAGCTCTGGGCATGTCTTTTTCGATCCCCTTTCAACACTGGGCAATTGGAGTCCCCAGTTTTGGACCGGGCCGTGTCATGCAGCTACCATCCTATTTGCAAAGTGCCACACACATGAGGCATCATGGTTGCGGATTGCAAGAACTATGTAAGGTTTCCTACACGGCGAGTCTGGCGTTCTTGGTCGTCGACTCTTTGATAGCCGCTTCAATCACGAGGAAATAATCATGACCAGATTGGCAGATGCTAGTATATAAATGTTTAGCGATCCTAGAACTAGTTTGTCCTTCATTTCGAAAGGAGTGGTGAGCAAGCCTCATGAAGCTCTCAAAAACCTCGCGGGGGGGGGGGGGGGGGGTTGGGGTGGGCGGGAACAGACTCTGACTTTGTCATGTACATCCCCTGCCCAAAAGTTGCCACGCTTGGTCCAGAACGGACTACTTGCATTGCTTCTCTACCAATCCTGGTTTTGTGTGGTTGGACACACTTTCCCATTTGAGCCGCAATCAACATTTGGGTTGATGACAGAAGTGGACCAACCCAGCCGGAAACAAGCGCGGCAAGACACCCCTTCATCTTTTTGGGTTGACTCCTTTTAGGCCAACAACTACAGCTTTGACCACCCCTTTCGTACCTCTCTCATCACCCCCGGTTGGGTAGACCCAGTCACCATGCATTACCCAGGTATTGACAATGACTCGTTTGGACATTATCATTGATATTGGGGAGTTCTGTCCTCATGGACGGTCTGAGTTTGGTTCTCGTGAAGTACGTGCAAAACAAAAAGTGAGCCCCCGGTTTTTGTGCTAAATTCCTCCTCGTCCCTCGTAAATCTCCCGAATGGAAGACAACGATGGTTTAGACCGAGCCTCACACAGTCACGCTCAACTTCTGGGAAAGTGCCACTGGGCAAAGAGTTCGATGTTTACTTGCTGGTTATAAGTACGGACTGAGAAATGGAATGATCCCGACTTAAACCATTCAACTGATGGTTTCCTTTAAAGGGGACCAAAGCCTGGGTTCATTCCATTTCTCATTCCCTACCTATCGCAGCAGCAATTTTAAACCCCACCCGGCGGTTTTTGCGTGGCTTCCGGTGGTTTTCCAGAGAGAAGCCTGGGCCCAGAATCCGTCAGGAGAGGCGCTGCAGCAACTGCAGCAGCAGTCGCCCCTCACCGAGTGGGGCTCGGGAGCCCGAAATTCCAACTGCTTGGCTTGGTCATTTCAGGGCAGGGGCGAATCCGAGTAGGTGCCCTCCTGTCCACGTTGCCACGGAAGCCATCGGCTCGGTCCAGTTTTAAGGAACATGGTCTTCCAGGAGCCCGAAACGTCAGGTTCCATGTTGGTGCTGTTTACAGGGACAACAGGGGAGACCACCACCAAATTTGGGGTCTCCTATTTTGAGACAAACCTTTGGTTTCACAGTCAAATGGTCATGTCTGGAAAATACGTACTATTGTTTAGTGGCATTTTCAATGGAGGCCTTTCGACCTAGATTGGCCCAGGCACTTGCCCTTGGGTTCTATGCCCAGCAATCGAATTTGCTTTCTCTCGGCTTGCCGAGAAGAGCTTGGGTCAGCTAGCTTCGAACTTTGACCCCCAGAATGGCTTGTGTCCTCTTGGTTTCCCTTTACCACTCCCAACCCTATCCCTTGCGAAGCATCCCGAGCAATGCGAGCACAGCCACTTTTGGGTGCAGGCATGCAAAGCATGAGTGCCGTGCCGGAGATGCCGCTGGTGCGCGACTTGAAGCATCGGTTCGCGTGCTCCGGGGATCGGGGGAGGTTTGAGCTCTCGAAATGGTTCGGCTTATTTTGGTTGTTTGACAGGGTCGTTTGGATGGTGTCCTCTTGGGTTTCCGAGAAAGAAGTTCAACAAGAGGTCCCCTGATTTGAAACATCCAAGACTGGCAATGTGTTGACAAGTGACCTCTGGTCATTTGACAGCCATTGGTCCTGATCATTTTGCAGGTGCAGCCAAACCTCAAGGGCACAGCCATCATGCGATCGTTAGCTGCAGCCTGAGCTGCGCTTCTGCGTCTGGGCGTTTCGCTTCTGCGTCTAGTACGCCCATCCGGTCTTGGTTACTCTTGTCTTTCACCTGAACATTCTAACTTTTTGAACAAACAACAACACACATTTCCCCTATTAGGTTCAGATTGGCACGTTGCCACCAGCTCACCCGACCACATGCATGGATTCGAGTGACTCGCCGCCAAGTTGGCCGGCCTCTCAACCTCCCTGGGCGCCGGCATTGCCGGGATCCCGGGAATCCCGGGCCGCGGCGGCAATCGAGTGAGCCGTTGATGTTCTCATTGAGCCAGAATGTTTTTTTCCTTGAAGGGCATACCGGGCATATGGCTTAGGGGTGTGTGTTTCAATGAAGTGTCGCAACTGAGCCTTGCTGAGGGCACCTCTTTCTTAAACCGTCAAAAGAAGTGCCTGCCATTTGGGGGGTCTCCAGTCTCTCGTTTTGTGATCCATATCCGAGGTTCTACTTCTGCGGGGCGCGCCGACATCCAGCCAGATGGCCCGGGCCCTACGTCTGAAGAGACTCGCTCAGAGGCTGGGATTGTTTTTGGTTTGGGGGGTGCATATGCTAAATATCACCCTACCACGCAATTGGTGGCTTGGAGCCCGGTGGTTTGGTGGTTTTTTGGGTGGTTTCCCATAAACCCTCTACAAAAGCCAGGGACCCGTTCAAATAGTCCACACCACCAATCTGTGGGAAGCTGAAAATAGCTGGTGGTGCCCATGTAAACACTGTAAGGCTCGCCCAATTCAACCTATGCCATCAAAAGGCCAAGAGAGGAAAGCCACGTTCATCTTCCCGTCACGAAGGATATTTGTCAAGCATTGTGAATTTTGAGGCATCCCTATTGATGGAACCATGGCTACGGCTCACACAACCAGCTTTGACCCGAGGCCTTCGCGTTGGCGTTGGCCGCCGGCGTCCTTCTGGCTTGCTTCGTTTGATCAGCTTGCCGCAGTGGAGAGGACTCCGAGCTCAGTTTGTCGATGGCAGGTCATGTTGACGGTCTCGCTTGCGGGACGCTCAGAAGACGTGAGCCGGAGACTTGGACGAAGATGTGAAGAGGTTGAGCTCTTCATCCCGGCCTTCCTGCATGGCCAGTGGATGCAGGCCCTGGTGACGTGGACTGAGTGGACTGAGTGGACTGAGTACTCCTCGGCACCAGGCTGGTCTCTCCGGGCTCGCAGGCTTTCTCAGCTTTGTGATCCTCAGGCCGGGGGCAGATGGACATGTGGCAAAACCAGGTGCTACTTTCAAAGGATAAATGGGCCAGGGATGTGTAAGATTCCAATCCAATGGGGTGCTAGGGAGCCCCAGCTCCCACCAGAATCAATGGCCAGCATCCCTAGATTTGGGGGTTGATCGAAAGGTCCGATAAACATGGGATTACTGTAACAAGACAGCTTTCCCCCGAGAAGCGGGAATAGTTAGACCCGAAAGCTTTCGGATGCCCAGCTCCCGCGTTTGCTTGCGCTCGCTGGTGCGCTGGTGCGCTGGTGCGCTGGTTCGGTCTGCGGTTGTTGCTGGCCAGGAGGTTAGTCTCGGAGCCAGAGATGGGCTGCGGCAAGAAGGACGAGGCCAGAGTCAGGGCCCGGTGTGGGGGGGGGGTTGGGCGTGTGTGTCCAAGTCAAAAGGGTCGCCAGAATTGGCTTGATGTGGGTGCCGTAAGGCTGTCCTTCAGCTGTGGCACAGATGAATATTTATTTTGGCTCAAGGGTTTGTCATAGACGCGTGCTTTCGCATTTCAGCAAGCAATTTGGATTGGCCTGTGCACCACATACAGCTGCGTCGGCGTTCCTCCAGAAGGGTCCAGTCAACTAGAAGCGAAGCTGACTGGTAGGAATTCAACGGAGAAAATTCTTGAGCCAAGTTTGCAGTCTATTGGCACGTGGGGGTTGATCAATATTGCTGGCCCCCAAATGACCATGGGTAACTTTCCCATTCTTGGTGGGACACATCATCTTTTTATTGATTTGCCCTCACATGCAGTCATGGGGTCCTGGAGTCATAGAGTCATAGGGTCATGGACCTTTTGATCGATCCCATGTTCGGCGCCACGGACTGCTTCAGGACCTCTCCTGCGATCCGGAGAAGGGCCATGCAGGTCTCCCAGCGTTGCGGATACGGGGGCTTATGAACCCTCTTTTGGTTGCTCTTAGAATTTCAGGGAACCTAAAAAGGAAACGATGGCTCGACATTGGGAAACCACCTTGTGGCCGCCTTGAAGCATTTACGTAGAACCCCCCAGCAGGTCCGATATATACATTATATATAATATGCATGCTGAGCCCCCCGCCCCACCATCAGGCTTTTGCATATCATTTCCGCTTGTGTTTTGACGCATCTGCAAATCCAAAAGCACATGTTTCTTGAAAGCTGTCCCACCTGTAGGGCGTTGCATATCATCCCTATCTGGTTTGTGTCCAATCTGCAAACTTAAATCAACTCCATTCTATTTTCAAAATAGAGCTTCTAACAATGGTCCATCGTTATTAAATTCCACTCAAATTCTAAATAGAATCATTTGGAATCCTTGGCAGCTTAAAAAAAGGATTTGAACAAGGACAATGAGCCTTCAAAAGGAGCTTTGTATGAATCTTGATGACTAGCCCTACAAGGAGCTTTACAATGAGCCTTGTAAGGAGCTAAATCAGGAGCCTGAGTCAAGAGCTTGCGGCCAGCGGTTGAATTCTGCATTAAGATCGAAATTCTAGTTAAACTCTGTCCTCCTATTTAGATTCTAGTATCTAGATTCCTTTTGTTCAGTTCAATCTAGACTGAAATTGCTGAAGTGTTCAGCAAAAGATGTCAATGCATATCGAAGCAAGGCGTGTGCATATATGAGCGTCTGTCAAAACCTCTGGAAGACCAATATGTAAAGGGCTGGACATCACAAACCAACATGTGCAGTAGAACGTGCCAAAAGCATTTACAAAAAAATCAATAACCCAACTAAACATGGTTTTGTGTACAGGGCCCCTTATGTAAGGAAATGAGCAGCTGAGTGTCTTTCCTTTACTACACTTGTACTGAAAAGTTGCGACTTTCGAGCCGGAGCTGCCAAAGTGTACTTCCTTTACTACACTTGTACTGAAAAGTTGCGACTTTCGAGCCGGAGCTGCCAAAGCGTACTTCCTTTGCCAGACTTGTACTGAAAGGTTGCGACTTTCGAGCCGGAGCTGCCAAAGTGTACTTCCTCTACTACACTTGTACTGAAAAGTTGAGCCTTTTGAGCCGCGTACTTCCTTTACTACACTTGTACTGAAAAGTTGCGACTTTCGAGCCGGAGCTGCCAAAGTGTACTTCCTTTGCTACACTTGTGCTAAAAAGTTGTGACTTTCGAGCCGGAGCTGCCAAAGCGTACTTCCTTTACTGCACTTGTACTGAAAAGTTGCGACTTTCGAGCCGGAGCTGCCAAAGTTCTAAACTTGTACTGAAAAGTTGTGACTTTCGAGCCGGAGCTGCCAAAGCGTACTTCCCTTACTACACTTGTACTGAAAAGTCGCGACTCTTGAGCTAGAGATTCCCAAGTGTACTTGCTTGGCAACACTTGTACTGAAAGTTGCGAGTTTTAAGCTGGCAAAGCGTACTTCGATTACACGTGAAATGGTGAAATGCGCAAAACCATGTAAAACGATAGGGCTACACAAAAAACGATAACCTCTACCCGATGTCCTTTGGCTATACACGAGGTTTCGCAAGCTGCCCATATGGTCACTCCTTCAGCAAGGACATACCAACATAAACAACACAACCTTATGGATAATGCCCGCAAGCCAAACAACTCAGTGTTTTTTGTTGGTTTTCTGTGCGTGTGAGAAGGACGAACAAAAGCCGTGACTTTTTGTTTTGGGAGAGATACTGCACAACAAAACAATCAGGCATTTCAAACAACAGAAAAGCTCGAGAGGAAAACCAAAAACAACTCGAGAAAACCACACCCAACAAAGTGTCTGGCTGCAACCAACGATTCTTCCCCCGAGATTTTTCTCGATTTTGCTTTAGTTGTTTTCCATGTTTTTACTGCTATACTTTGACATGAATAACTTATTTATTAATGCACTTGCATGCATTAGAAAGATTCAAATCGAGCTTACATATGGTTTAGGTACTGCACATGTCGAAAACATGCGAAATCTGCATCTCAAACATCAGTCTACCACACATAAACACCACGATCCCAGGCAGTCTGGAATTAAACGTGTGTACTGCCAACACACGAGCTATTCCGCAAGGACTTCAAAACGCAGAAGGTAGATCATGAGGGAGCTGACCATTATAGAGCCGACCATTATATATATATATATATATACATACATCTACAGATATATATACAAACTGCTGGCCTGTTGGGTTTCATGTGGAATTTTCGGGGTCTCCCACCACAGCCTCGACTAAGTCCCGGGACTCGGCGGAGCCCAAAGCCAGGCTGGGGTGCACGCGTTGGTTGTTAGAAGCAATTGGGCGTGTCTGCTTTTGAGTTGGTTCCGGTTGTGGTTTCCGTTTAAAGGGAAGCCAAAAGAAGCCACCGATTTTTTGGGGAGTTGTGGCATCTACTTTCGCACTGTAAAGCCACAAGGCGTGCCGGGTTCACGGAATCCAGGAGAGTGACAAGAGACGTGGTTCTCCCTAGGCATTGGTCAGCAGAGGACACCAGGTTGTGGGTATCGACACGGATCCTGCCTAAAAACAACAAAGTCAAAAGGTTGGGTTGTGGGAAGTTGTTGGAAGTTGGGTGAGCCAAAGGGAAACCAATCATCGGGGTACTCATTTGGGAGGAGGACACGGGACCGTCGCCCGAAACCTCAGGCAGTGGAGGCTAGCCTTCCTGATGATGCTCCGCACTCGGCAGAACAATGAGCGTGCCTTTTCTTGAGGGTCCCTTTTTGGGGTCGGTTTAGCGGGAAACAAAAGAAACACCACCAATGTTGGAACATCCACCTTTCCTTTTGAGCCTCATAGGGCCGTGCTTTTTAGACCACGTTGGGCAAAACTTTTGGCCCCCAACGTGAGGATTCCTCTTGGAGGATCGCAAACTTGCCCCACGCACCCCTTCTCCAGAAGGGTAGTAAACGGATGTATCTTTTTTGGTTAAACGGATGTATCTTTTTTGGTCCCCCCCCCCCCCCCCGAAGTTGTGGTTTTCTTTTGCTTTTCCTCTGGAACCACCCCCTCCAAAAAGACAGACCCACATGGGCCCTGTGACTCGCTCCTAGGCTGGCTCTCACTGCCCATAATTTTCCGGAAGGACTCGCGGTTGGCGTGGCGCCCTCAGCGAGCCTTGTCCAGCCATCACTTAGGTCGTTCCTTGCCCAGTCACAATGGCTTGCTTGTAAAGGGCCCCGTTGTTGCTCCGCACTCTGAATCACGTAGCAAAGACCAGGCCAAATTGGCATGATCAGTGCTGCAACAGCCCTGGTTTTGCTCATATCATCCTACAGCTGTTTGGGGTTTGGACAATTGCGGCCTTCCCTAGAGGCATTTGACCTCAAGACTGACTGCTGCAAAGAACGGGCTTGCCCAAGTGTATGCTGCGCATCTCAGGTTTCCTCTCTCCAAAGCGAGCATTTGGGGGTTGTGGTTCTGGGCTCAGACAGCGGCAGATGGAAGTGTTTTCCAAGTAGGGGCAGATCATGCTAGACAGCCAGACATATCACGCCTGACATGCATCACATGTAGCTTGCCGGCTCAGCCAGTTTTTCCGATGCAAGTCCTACTCCAGAATCTCCCCACACCAACCCTTCTCTTGCGCACGCCCGCTGATTGCGTGCCATACCTCTAGATTAGATGGGTATGTCTTTTAGGAGACCCCCGCCAAAATATCACACAACACCACCATGTTTCTTTTTTGGGACACCCCCTTGAAACAAACCCAAAAAGGGGTACCCGCGAAAAAAACGAGGAAAAAAAGAGAGAAGACAAGTACCCAAGGCCGGCGCGGTTCCTTCTCAGGTCATGGCGGCGATCGCGGTCCACAACATCCCGGAGGGCATCGCCATCGCCATGCCAGCCGCTGGTCTGCAGTTGGCTTCCGACGACCAACTTGCCTGTCTTGGTTGCGGATCCACGACAGGATCCCGCATGGACCACACTCCCTTTTTCAGACATGGACATATGGCTTCAAAATAAGGGGGCATGGAACCCAAGCGTGCAGGTTCTTCTGCTTCGCTTGGCCCCGAAAAGGACCCTGAGACACACGGCCTGTACTGGCATTGGCACGTGTTTGCCACTTTTGTTTGTTCTTTGGTTCTGTTTGTGCTTTTTGTTGTGGGCGGCGAACAACGTGGCTGCAAAGAAAATCATGTTCGCTGACATAGGGAAGATACCCACAGCCAATTTCTTCTCGCTTCGCTTGATTGCTCAGAGGTGAACTCCCATCAGTCGTTGGTAACTTGCCTCGGGATCTTAAAGCCACCGAGTTCGTTGGGAAGACAGATCTGCTTTTCGAGAAGGCTGGTTGAATGGGGAACCAACTAGAATCAGAATCAGTTGAAGCTTTCCGCACTGGATGCACGGGAAAGGCGACAATCAGACACTGGGAACGGTTTTTTTTTTGCGAAGGAACCACCGCTTTGGGAGCCAATATCCATATTTTGACAAGCCAAATGGCGAGAGCCCGTGTAAGGTTTCACTCCCCGGGGTCTCGGAGCGTATCCCTGAAGGGTAAACAAGGAGCAAATGAGCGGTGTGGAATTGAGGGGCTGAGGGGCCATAAAGCCCATGTCCAAACAATTGGTGTGTGTGTGTTCGCGCGCGCGCGCGCGCGCGCGCCATATTGCTGCTTTGAGGCGCAGGGGTTTGTGGGGGAGTTCTTCGAATCTCTTCTTAGTTCGGTGAATCCAATGTAAACCCACTTTCCCTTTCCTTTCCTCACTTTGTTCGGATCCCTCCAAATCTCAGGAAATTAGGTGACATGGATTCACCAAAGGATGAAACGATGAATGAAAATAATATCCTTTCCTTTCTCTGTTCCGTCGATGCGAGATATCTCTAGAACAGGCTTGTGAGGAAGCGAGGGAAGGAGCTGGATTCATCATGTCATTCTCTTTTCCTTACCTTTTCCCACTCTTCTTTCGTGGATTTAATGGAGTGGGAAATGGTAAAGAGAATAGACATAAGGACTTGTCTGTGAGAGCTGATACACGGTGAAGCGAACAGACAGACAAAGGACAGGGAACGGAGTGAGCGGTTACACGAAACATCCCAAACACAAGAATCTAGATGAGGCAAGGGAATGAACATGGCCAAGCCACACATTCCTTTTCTCTTTTTACGTCGTAAAGACTCACGTGGCGACCCTTGGTTGAGCTTTTGGTTTGACCGGGGTCGTGCCCGGAGACGGGACATGGGGTCGAACATGGAATCAACCCTTTGACTGTGATTTTGCACAGGGGATTTATCAATTTTTCCAGAATCGGCTACCTCATTGACTCATCAACCCCGAATTCGCTGGTCGGCGTTCTTGGCGAGTTCGTGTATTTATTCGGCGCCCTTGACGGAACTTGTTGAAAGGTGTCAGACTGCCCGCAACCGGTTGGAAGGGAGCCCAAAATCCACATTTTCCTCAGAGATCTTAGAGGGACTACCAGGAGTTGTGTGACACCATGATTAATCCACCCAGAAAGTGGGACCCACCTACCAACACTTCGCCCAAAGTTTGCTTCCCATGGAACCTCGATATTCGTTGAGCAACCTTCCGATGTTCGTCCGTGGCCACATTCGATGGATCCAACATCTGAGAGGGAAGGGCACATGAGCTGCAGATGGCGCTCGCTTCGGGTTCAGGTCCTGGAGGCAACCAATGACCGCTCTCGGGCCATGCTGATGGTCACTGCCTCGGCCAGGGTTGGGCTACTGAGTGCTTTGGAAGTCCCGCACTGGAATGTTGGCTAAGCTAGAGACCCTGGGTTTGTCTTCAAATGGCCACCCCAAAATGGTTGGTTTCTCCTCGGTTTTGATCCAAAACCCAACAGGGTACCCTCAAAGCAAGATCTTATCTCGCTGATGTGCACCGCGCTGGACACATTTTGGTTGCAACAATTGGACTGAGAGCTTCTTTTATCCATGCGATCTGGATCGAGGCTCGACATTGGGTTGAATAAGGATGTTTGCAAGAGGAAAATCATGAGGACCCTTGCACGGAGCTTTGGCCAAGCTCCATTTAGTTGCCTTTTTGGTTCTTTTCCTCATTGTTTCCACGCGACTTCGCGACCACAACGACATATCAGAAACTCCCCCTCAGCTTGTGCTCATGCAACCCATCCAAGAGCTCGACAAGCGCATAAGCCCACTCGGGTGCTCTCGTTGCAATCTCACCTTGGACATTTGGGTTCGATTCCACTCGCATGCGAGGCAACCCTCTCGGGATTGGCCGAGCCTTTGGGTGCGTTGATCGCTGCTGGCTGCTCAGACTAGGGCCGAGGGCAGCGGGAACTGGTGCTTGACATTTGACATGTGCTGTTGGCAAGCAACCATTGCTGGCTGTTCAAGTCTTGACGTTCTATTTGGGCTGTGTCTTTCTTTCAGGTTACCCATTTTTTTGGTGGTTTTAAAAGGGGAACCACACGGACCACCAATTTGGCTGGTCCAACCTTAAAAACGGCATACAAGCAAAGAACTTGGTGTTGTTACAGTCTTTTTGGGTCGTTCACGTTGCGTTTTGCTTGCCCGTTTCAACGCGGGCTGCTCTGAGCTGAAAGGTGACTGTCCTGCCACCTGGAGCGCTGACTGGACCAGGACAGACAATGGGGGTTTGACATTTGCTTTCTTGCAGAGGTTCGTGCAACACTTGCCCATAGGAAAGATTCTGATAAGACTGTACTTTTGAGATGGCATCCAAGCGAGTTTCAGTTAGGACAGGCCATGCGCAACTTTTTTCGGACTCAAAAGTCTAGGGTCCACCCTAGGATTTTTTGCATTTTTTGAATAAGCGCACCAAAACAGCCATTTTAAAACATTTTTTGAAACAGTCTAAACACATTTTGATAAATATTTTTTTAGTACTGCATACCAAAACAAAAATTGAATTATTTTTTGAAAAATTCAATACACCTAAACATGTTTATTTTCAAAAACACACATTTTCCAAAATATTTTAGAAAATATATTTTTTTCAAAAGAGATAAATATATATATCATTTTAAGAAGAATTATTCAATAAGAAACAACATTTTCAATAATTCAATGAGAAGACTAATAATTAATCATTTTTCGAAATTTTGATATTCCGGAGTTGCGCATGGCCCACCTTGTAGGATTTTATCTTCAATATATAAAACGCTATACTTACATTATAATTATAACATATAAGGGTATAAATGTTATAATCATAGTATGGTTATAATCTAAATTCAGGATAACTATTTAATTGATATATCTTTCCTCTTTCATACATCATTTTAATAATACTATTAATATCTCTCACTGTATTTTTAACATTAAACTTTTCACTTTCAATAAATAGTTTAATGATTTTTTTTACATCAACCCCTTCCATTTTATGATAAATCAATGCCCATAATATGTAGTCAATAATTTCATACTTTTTCTTACTGATTTTAAGAAATGCTTTAACATAATCATAAGGCGGTATTTCATACACAGTTAAAAATATCAAAATGTCATCTTCAACATTTCTTTCATTAAACCTTTTAATATCTAAATTATATTCGATTGCGTCTTGGTAATATCTCCATTTTTTACATGTTCTGCATATATTTTCTTTACCCAAAGAATAATCAACAATATTATTAACTATTCCATTAGGTAAATTTAATTTATATAATTCCATATTTTCCTCTTTGAAGTGGCAACAGTCATAGCATTTCTTATTGATATAATTATTGATTTCGGTTTCCGCCATTACACACTATATAATAATATATAGCTTTTATTTCTTTAAATACTTTTTTCCAAGAAATAGAATTAAATATTGAAATATAAGTATAACATATAATATTTTACATGTTATTATTATATTATGATTATAATTTCAGTACAGGATAATAATTTAATTGATTTGTCTTACTTCTTTCATACATCATTTTAAAAATAATATTAATATCTCTCAATGTATTTTGAACATTAAAATTTTTACTTTCAATAAATAATTTGATATTTTCTTTAACATCTTGTCCCTTCTCTTGACTATAACACAACATCCTTAATATATCATCAATCATACCATATTTTTTCTTAGGGATTTTAAGAAACTGTTTAACATAATCATAAGGCGGTATTTCATACACAGTTAAAAATATCAAAATGTCGTCTTCAACATTTCTATTATGTCTTCTTTTCAGATTTAAATGACATCTGATTAATTCTTGATTATCTCTCCATTCCTGACAAATTGTACATTCATCTTCTTCATCCATTGAATAATTAATAATATTATTCAATATTTTATTAGGTAAATTTAATTTATACAATTCCATATTTTCCTTTTTGAAGTGGCAACAGTTGTAGCATTTCTTATTGATATAATTATTGATTTCGGTTTCCACCATTTCTATTATAATATATATAGTTTTTATTTCTTTAAATACTTTTTTACAAGAAATATTAAAATATTATTTAAATTATTATCATTTACAACTACAATTGCATCTAACACAGTAAGGAATAATATTATTCAGTTCGTGTGACAACTCGTTTGATTTACGTTGCGCTGTCAGATTTGTCATTATATTACCGTTTTTAATATCCATAGAAAAACCGCATCCGCAGTAATTACATTGATTTGTGGTATTATTTAAAAACCATTGCGCATTTACATAACCTTCTTTAGGTATTGTTCTTTTGGCTTTCCTGTCTTGTTCTTTGTAACTTAATATTTTCCTTTCAAAATAACTCATAATACATTTTTGATTAAATACATCATCAATATCTTTCGTATATTTATAAAATTTGACTTTGTTTAAATCTCTACACCTTGTAATTGCAGTCCATATCCATTCTGGATAATTCTTTACCAAAAAATGGTTATAATCAAAAATTGTTATGGTATCATCAATGCTACTGCCTTGGGCAGAATGACAAGTCGAGCAATATGCAAATATAAAATTACTTCTTATTTTATCAACTGGCAAAGACTGTAGAATTTCAGTTTTAACATTTTTCAACGTAAATATTCCATCGCTTCCAATATGAACAATTTTATATTTGAAATTTACATTAAAAACTGATGTTTTAGTTGTTGTATATTCTCTACAAATTAAAAATTCTCCTACTTCATATTCATCTTTTCTATTTTCTAATTTTCTAATTTCATTTGATACATTTTTACAAGTTGTATTTAAAAATGCTATGTTGTTGATTGATTTGCTTATGTCAGTTGTATATTCAAAGTATTTTTCAATAACTTTCACAATAGGTAATCTATTTTCAAAAATATCAATTTTAATATTTCTTAGTTTATCTTTATCTTCCTGTGTGTGAAGTCGCTTACATTCTTTTAACAAAATATTATATTCAAAAATGTTATCTATAATGTTATCAGTATATACTTCATAGTCTCGAGTATTTGTTATCTCTTGAACTGGTTTTAACTGCTTGGTGTCTCCTGTTGCTATTATAATTTTGTTGTGCTTATTCTGTTCTACAAATTGTTTTATTCTCCAATATATATTTAAATTACTAAAATAAACTTCGTCAAATACTATAACATCAAAATCTGTAAAATCAAATGGTTCTAATTTAGCATCTCCATAATTAATACCGAAAAATTTATTTATTGTCATTGCTTCGCCTTCGAATGCCTGTAATAGTTTATTAGTAGGACAAATAAAAATTACATTATAATTTTTATCAACCATTTTTTGACATATATATGATTTTCCTGTGCCCGGTAGTGCTCCACGAATCATAATAGGATTATTTTGTTCAATAATTTCTATAATATTATCTGTGTCATATTCATCTACTATATCAATAGTTTTACTTTCATAAATTGGTATTTGTATTAATTCGTTTTGTGTAATTTCATAATCTACAGTAGGAAATTTAATATATTCGTCGTTTGAAATTCTCCATCCTCCTATTTCATTATTAAAGATTAAAAGCTCTCTTGCTTTTGTTATATCCGATCGCGCTATTGTAAACGCATCTGTTTTGACACTGAACACATTAATACCATTTTGATATAACTTAGAATAATCTTGATACATTCTAAAATTATGGTATTGAAGCAGTAGCTCTTTTACATACCTAAAACCATTCCTTAAGCGTGATGTGTCCTTTAAATTAAGTATATAATATGACGCCTGTTCTTCTTCTGCTGTATATTGTTCTTCATCTACTGTAATTTGTTCTGTCGTGAAATGTGTTAATTTATGTATTTTACCTCCATACTCTGCCTGATAGTTTAAAGCTTCCTTAAGATTTTTAAACACTGTGCTCTTCTGGTCAGTTGCTCCCCCCTTTTCTAAAAGTCCATAATTAACATTTGCGACCAGTTTTTTAATACATTTATCTTCCTCATTGTCTTCGCTAATGTTTGTGTTCCAAAGTTCATTAACAATATTTTTATGTTCAACTTTGTGAATAAATGAAGGTTGTTTAAAGTATAAAATATTAATTCGTTCTCTTGTCATGTTATCTAGTTGTTTCAAAAATACACCATATATTAAGCAATATTTTTTATTAAATAGCATTCTTCCTGTCCGTTTTAGTATAGTAGTTTTCTTTTCTATATAATATAACGTTAAGTCGTGTAGGTCATAAATATCAGTTGTATCATCAAACGCTCGCCATATGTCAAATTGATTAAATACTGGTATTTCTGATATAGTAATAAACGCATGAGTAAATGCTTTTGATATATCGATTTCGATTTCATTTTTGATATCTCTGCTATCACACAATAAGCCAGATGGAACAACTGTTCTGGCTTCGTCTAAAATTTGAATATCAATGTCATTATAAAACGATTTATGAGATAAGTTAAACAATGACTTATTAAAATTAAACATTGCTTTATTCATATTGTTATATGTAGTTTCATTACATACTGCAATGCATCCATCTGCAGAAGTTTTTATTAAATTTTGTGTTTTTATTATATATATTGTTTTGTTAAATTTCATTTTTATTTCTGATATAATACCAGCTTGAAATCTAATTCTTGGTTCGTAGCCACTATTAACTAAATTGAAAAATAATTCAGATAACTTATTGTCTTCGGATACTAAATATATCTCTTTTGTTTTTTCATCAACTTTGATATTTAGTATATCGTCAATATTTTTTATCATTCTATAAAGCGGTGGTTCCTCTCTTTCATTAATATAGTAGTCGGTTGAAGCTTTGACAGTTGGTATCTTGGTTATTAATTGTTTCTGTTGAATGCTTTTTAAGTCGTGATTCATTGCGTAAATATGACTGTTTTTGACCATTGCATAAAATGGTTTGATGTGCCTACTATTTATATCGGGGTCGCATTTATAAATTAATTTATTGCAACAATCATAAATTCTGCATGGAATTTTAAACTGTTTAAATACAGCCTCCATCTCCTGAATGGTTGCCCCCGTTTCGCCAAAGTTATCTCTACCTATAATTTCAATTACTTTTTCTCTAGTTAGTCTATTACGGGTTCTTTCGTTCATAATTGTATCACTGTAAAAATCAGTTAATGCATTAATCCAGCATTCATTATCGATATAATTACCCTTGCTAATTGCTTTATGTATGGTGTCTTCGTTCATCCTTAAAGGTGTATGTATATACCTATTAAAAATTGAAACATTAGTAGCATCCCTTAAATTTTCTGTAAGAATGTCAAATTTTTCGCCGTCTTTATTTACCATATCTACTGATAATATTTTAATACATTCTATATCGTCATAAAATGCCGTCATCTGTTCATAATCTTTTTTAAAATCTTTGTCAGTTCGTAATAGTTCTAGTGTATTAGAAAACTCATTATTTTTTGTATCGCCTCTTATTCCATATTCTGTATTGGGGTCGCCTATCATTTTAAATATTCTTTTACCTATGATATCTTTAGAAAATGCAGTGGCTTTAATTGTAGCAGTAAAATTATCGTATCGTTTCACAAAAAATAAATTTTGTCTGTGTTTAAATGCATATTTGGACTTTATGGTTCTCTTGTCTTTGTGCTCTGCTATGTATAACATAAATTGAACAAAATATTTATTTTTCCCTTCCCTTGCTCTTGGTCCTGGGTCGTTATCTATCTTCAGTTTCCCTCCCGTCTCCTTCTTTGTCCTTGCTTCTGCCATTCTTTGATTTAAGGGTTTATTTTCCTTGAATTTCTTAATATTATCCTTGTATTTTTGATATGCTTTATCATAAACTTTTGTATCTGTAGAAGTTAAACCCTTGATTAAATTTTCCGCTGTTGTAACATTTGAAATCTTCCTTTCGGTATATAAATTAACTACTCTATCTATTTTTCTAAGGTCTGATGGTTTTGCTGTCCGCGATGACTTCCGCCTTAGCACTGTTAAATATCCAATGTTTCGTTCCAAAGCCTTAGACATAATTATACTATATATAATAATAATATAATAATATTTCTTTAACTATTTTTTTTACAAGAAATTTATTTTTACAAAAACTATATATTTTTTAAACTTTTAAAATTTCAAATCTTAAGAATGGTCGCGTGTTATGTTCTAAATAAAAATATGTTTGTCCTAACTTTTTTTCAATCCTTTCAACTTTATATTTTGTAGGCAACCAATTACTACTCCTTTCCTTTTCAGTTATTGCTTTCTTTCTGTAAATCTTCACTTCGTCGCCTATGTTAATTTCAGGATATTTACGGGTTCTAGTTGCTTCGGTTGCCATTTTCATTTTTACTTTATAATTGTTTTTCTCCTTCAATGCTTCCGCTGGTGTCATTCCTATACTTGAATGTTCCATTTTATTATTGTAAGTTAATAATATTTCAAAATTATAATCTATCCATTGTATATTGTCCTTTCCTTCTTTTTCATCTTTTTCAACCCTTTTATATAACATATCTTTGTAGGTGCGTATAAAACGTTCTGCAAAATTAGGATGTCCTCTTGTGCGGTATAATTCTATTCCTTCTTCTTTGAAATAATCTTCAACTGTTTTATTATATAAACTGCCTTCCTCGTCGCTATAAATAATTTCTGGTTTGCCTTTCATTTTCTGCATTCCTTCCATTACTCCCGCTAATATGTCAGGCGGTTGTTTTGATTTAATAGGTATTACTGTAGAATATCTGGTAAATATATCAATTAAAACCATGCCTACTTTAAATTTTTGATTGGGTATGTCATTAATAAAAAATAAATCTAATTGAAATTCAAAGTATGGATGTGGAGCAATAAATGAATTTTTGCCTCTTAATTGCTTCTTCTGTTCTATGTTCTTTTGAAACCATTCTTTAACATCGTTTAAGGTTATGCTTTGTTCCCTTTGCTTAGCATCCTTATAGGTTGTCGCAATGCTTCCATACCCGCTTTTGTCATGATAGATTTTACTAATTATATCATTTTTATTAATATTTGCCATATTAATAAAGGTGATATTTTTTAACATTTTATTCAAAATCTTCAGCACTATTTAAATATGCTTCGTACTGTTGTTGTTTTTGGTTACTCCTATTAGTCTGCGGTTTGATATCTTTGATACTTGGGTATGAACTAAATATCATATTTTGTATTCTATCGCTGATTTCTATTTTTTTGGTATAGTGCTTATAAATATTTTGTCCTACATCATTAAAAAGGATATTAGAAAGTGCATTATCCTGCTTATTGAAAATGTGTGATAATATTATTTTGAATATGTTTAACGTGTTCGAAATATTATTTTCAATATATCTAAAACAATCCCGTCTATTCTTTTGGTTTTTTGGTATGTCATCATCATTCTTATACTCATCAAACAATCTATCTACTAGACCATTTTTATATGTTTCTATGTATTTTATTTCAACTGTTTTATAAATTGGTGTATCGCCTAAATCTACTCCAGCGCTTTCAGTTTTAATATTTCCTTTGTAGTATAATTCATAACAGTCCTTTATTCTGTCGTGTGTGTCCCTTGTGTAATTATGCCTTCCTTCGACATTCTTTAACAAAATAGATTTGATAAATTTGAATGTCGGAAATTTATATAATTTTGTAAAATAATAATCCTTGATGTTGTTTGTTGTAACAGTTGTGTCTTCTTCCTTTTCATTTTCAATTATTTCAGTTAGTTTGATGAATTCTTTTGACTTATTACAAGTGTCAATATTTACAAATGTGCTCAATTGTTTTAATCTTTTGCATTTATAACATTCTTTATAATTATATTTGCATATGTGTTTAATAATATTTTCTGATAATTTAGTTCTATATAATTGAATATTATTATAATTAAATTTACATTCTTTACACATTCCAATTTTTCTATTTATCATTCTTATAGTGTCATTCATGTTGATTTTATTTAAGAACTCGTTAATTATTTCTTCCTGCTCAATCTCACTGAACATTTTCACCATATAATTAAAAATACTAATATTTCTTTAAATACTTTTTTACAAGAAATATTTATTAAAATAAATAAATTTTAATAAATATTATTTATTCAACTGTTATAATTTTATATGTTTGTGCCTTATATTTTCTGGGTTTTGTATTCTGTAAATCTTCTGGTTTGTTTTCATAATCAATATATTTTAAATTGATATCTCCGTTTTCTGCTATCTTGTCTAATTTCTTTCTCCTATTATATCTGATAGCACTTGCTCTCTTGGTTTCCATAAAGTCTTTTTCTACTCGTCTCTTTTGATAATACAATCTATTATATAGTGCCAGTTGTTCCTTGATTTGTTCTAATGTCATATCTTCAGGTTTAATACTCATTATATTATATATTATATTATATTATATATTTCTTTAAATACATTTTACAAGATTTTTAAACTAAATATTTTTATTTTTATTTTTCTTTTTAAAGACTTCGTTCTCCAAATATTCTACGCGATGGATTAGTTTTGATAAAGCATCCCAACTAATACAAGCCATTCTGTCATAACACATCGTTAAGTATTCTCCTGAATCATTTACAATATTATATTTAGGATTTGTGTATTGTTGAACATCTTGAGCAATCCATCCTAATTCAGTCTTTTTAGTTTTTTGATTTTTAACAAATGTTTTAATCTTAATGTTTTTTACCATATTTATAGTGTCATCTTCTACATCTTCTATATTATCTTTCAGTCTCTTATCACTACTTAAATTAAATCCATTGAATGATGAAAATTGAGTATCATCCAATTGTAAATATTTAGTGCCATCAATATAACTATCAATAGTTGTTGATGCTTCTAATCTTAAAACAGCATCACTATTTAAATGTCTCAAATTGATTTTATGAGCAATTCCAAAAGTCATATCACCGTCAATAGTCCAGTCGCCTCGTAATTCGCTATTGCTACCACTATTTAAAATAATTTTATTATCAGCATATGTTGAAGATAATCCAACAACCAAATTAATAGAGTTTGACGTGTTGCTATTCCTGATTATTAAATCATTTGTATCGACATACATTTCAGCATTATCAATTATTAGTTTTGATGTATTGCCAAATTGAACATTGCCACTCGGTGAATTTTGTAATAATAAAGTATTTCCTGATACAGACTGAACTTGGTTGACTTCAACTTTCTTACCAGAAACCATTGTTAAATCGCCGTTTGTATATACATCACCCAATACATCAACTGGCTTATTGAATATGGTTTTTGATACAGCATTGTCGCACATAAAATATTGGTTAGAAGCATTGGTTATATCTCCGATACTACACGCTACAAAATTAGGATGATGAACATAAAAACCTTGAGTTGCCGCGGGGGTGTGTGTTTCTAAATATGGAGTTAATGCATTGTCTAAATTATCAATTTTAGTTTTAATATCTGTTGAAAAATCATTATTTGTAAATAAATTACCTTTCATATAAACAGCCCCTTCGAAATATGATGTTCCATGTGCTTGAGCAAAATTATAAGAAGTATGAACATTACCATTAATCGTAATTCTTGAAGCATTATTAGGTCTTCCAATAATAACATCTCCCGTATTCCATCCTAGCCATAATCTATAAGGAGTAGCGCCTTCTAACCCCTGGTAAGAGTCTAACTGACAACCTCTTTTAAATTCTAAGCGTTGGTTACTTACAGCATCTTGAATTCTAAAAATTGGATTAGTTTATCTGTTAAACTAAGTATTAATGGAGAGTTTACCGTTTGCGCAGTTGTGATTGTTTTATCTAACTTTTGTAAATCTGCTGATATTAAACTATTAATCGTATTTGAATTTTCAGTTATTAATAAATCTTGTGTAGTGTTGTCTGATACGATTGAAGCAAATGTATTGCTGTATGCAGTATTTGTATTGAATAAATTAGTATCGTTTGTATATAATGTTGATACATCTGCTAAAATTGTTGATATTGTGTTTCCGTGTCCTGTTATTAGTGAAGAATTTGAACTTATATTATTGAAGTTTGAAGTGATTGTATTATTGGAATTTCCTACTAAGAATGTATTAGAACTAATAGTATTGAAGTTTGATGTTATTGTAGCATTTAAATTACTGATTAAATGTGTATTTGAACTAATGTTATTAAAATTAGAATCAAGTTTAATTGTATTTGCTGATATAGTCGGTAGTATTGAAGTTATGGTTAATCCGTGTGCTGTTATATTATTAAGGTTGCTTGTAATTGTTGCGTTTTGATTTACTTGTTCATTAAACATCGTTGTCGAAGTAGCATTTAATTCAGTAATATCAAGAATATTAGCATCTATCTTATTTTTTTGTGCTAATATCAGTGCATCAACTTCTTCAATTGTATAACCTCCTCCTAATGCGCCTGCGGTGTCTGATAATTCTTGCTTTGTAGCATAAACACTGCTTAAGGTTGATGGTTCTGTTGAATTTATTAATACTAATTCGCTTGCTATAATTCTGCTTGAGCCATCCAATGATAATGTTGAAAACATAATTATTATATAGTAGGTTATAAAATAATTATATTCTATCTTTTTTTTCCTCTTGAGCCAAATATACCTTTATTTAATGCATTGTATTTTTCTTGCTTCTGTCTCAAATATTCATTTTGCAATAATTGGTAATGCTGTGCTATATTTTGTAGCGGGTTTGGAGGCGGTTGTGGTTGCATTCTTCTTGGGGGTGGTGTGTTCGCTATTATATTATTTTGTTGCTGTTGTTGTGGAATATGTTGCTCTTCTTCGTGATATTCTACCTTCTGGGGTTTTGCTATTGGAACTGCTTTTGGTTTAGGTTTTATAGGTTTAGTTTCTAATGGTCCTTGGCAATTGCGCTCGTGGCTGTATCTGTATGATTTTAATGTTAAAGTTTTGGCACATTTTGGACAGGTTATTTTCTTTTCATTGCGTGCTTGAGTTTTTGAGTTGTTTTTAAGTGGTTCTACTGGTTTGGCTTCTGGTGTTGGTTCTATTGTTGGTTCTATTTTTTGTGCTTCTTCTTCAATTGGTGGTAATTCATTTACTGGCTCGTCTGCTTCAATTGTATTAGTAATTTCAGGTTCAACTTCTGACATATATAATATATTATATATTTTGTCTATATTTTTTATATATTTTGTCTATATGGACAAATTGAGAAATATTCATATTATTAATTTGATATTAATATTAATAATTAAGGGTTTATTCAATTATCTAATTGAAAGAGAATGCTAAAAGAAATGGGAACGCCATGAAAATCAATTAATTCGTTTCTTGAAGTTGTTATTCTAAAGTGTAATCTTTTAATATTTTTACCGCCTACATCAATAAAATCTGCATATATGGGCGCTGTAAAATCTGTTATAACTCCGCCAAGTTGTTGATTAATTTGAACTTTTTTAATTACTGAACTGCTGAAATTATTAGGTGCTGAATATTTATAATCGCTTAATTGTGGACAATTTATGTATATATTCTGAAAAGGAACTAAATTAAAGTATCCACTTAACCAAGATGACGCAGGTTCATAGACAATATAATTACTTAATAAATAGTTAATAGATTTTGGTCTTAAATTGTCATATTCAAACTGTCCTCTGTTCCATTCACCATTTACATAAGTTTCTAATTCTTCATCTGTAGGTATTTTGATTTTGTAATTTAGAGGGTCATTTAATTTAAGTTCCATTTTGCGTTCGCTTTGTCCATATACTGTTAAGAATAAGTCAGGGCAATATCATTAAATGCCGCGTTTAATTCTGATTGTATTTTAAATGATAATTGATTGGCATAATAAATTTCACCGGATACATCAACGGCAGTGCTTCTCAATAATACATTGGAACTATTATACAACATAATATAGAAGCGTTCGTAAAACCCTTTCTCTGTTGTATAAAACGGAGTGCTGAATGAACACTCTGTCACGAACATTTTTGTTCTTGGTGGAATTTCAAAGTTTTGGTCAAGTTCTATAATAAAATCGCTGGTAGAATTACTTTCTTGCAATCTGTAGGCACTATCAACATAGATTTTTTTATATGTTAATCTATCACTCATAAATATAATATACAATAGAAATTATAATATAATTATTATTATATGATTGGACGACAATTATTATTAGGTGCTATTGAAGGCAGGACGCCTACACAAATGATGGCAGGTGTAGCAAGTGATAAGGCGTATACGGCAGGTAAGGAATTAATAGAAGATGTATTTTTTAACCATAAAAAGAAATTGGAAGACAAAGTAGGAGGTTTCAATAAACATTTTGATAAGCAAATAATGAAACATAAAACACGTTATGCCGAAGAAATCAATGTTCAAAATAAAAATAAGATTGATGATGTTAAAGGTTTAGACGCCGCGTATTCAAATGTAAATGGAATAACAAGAATAGGCAACACATTATATATTGGCGGAACTGGCGCTAAAAACGGCGCTGGTCATCTTGCTAATGATATAATTTCTGATTTATTCTTTATACCCACGCGAAATGTTCATTTGAGTGAAAGGTATAAGGATGCAATGGAAGAATTAAGGAAAAATCCAGATGTGAATAGAATTGTTGGACATAGTCTCGCGGGAGCAGTGGCACGTGAAATAAATAGGAGAAGCGGAAACAGTTATGCTACTACTGTTTATTCATCGCCGTTAATTTCAGGAGCGCATCAACCAAAAGACCCACGAAATCTGAAATTTCGTAATCGCGGTGATGTAATCGCGGCATTTGACGACGCGGCAATAACAGGAGAAATAGAAAGCCCTAACTTATTAGATAAACACGGTTATCAAAATTGGGAAGGGCAGGGACTTACAAGCATAAATCCTACAACAACAATTTCAAATGGATTTGACCCAAATGGGTTTAAAGAATAAATATGTTTAATAAGGTAGATAATGACATATTCCACGGCCAAAATTTACAAAATATATAATTCAGTTGATGATGACTTATACATCGGTTCAAGTTGCATCAGTCTGGCAAATAGAATGGCTAAACATCGCTATTCGGCACAAAACGAAAAAACAAAGCATTTCAAATTATACTGCAAAATGAATGATATTGGTATTGATAAGTTTTTTATACAACTATTAGAAGAATACCCGTGTGATAATATTGAACAACTACGAAAGCGAGAAGGAGAATACATACAGGAGCTGAAACCGGTTTTAAACACACAAATTGCAGGTAGAACGCTTCAAGAATGGCGTAAGGATAATGTTGAGAAGAAACGCGCATATGACAAAGAAAGACGAGCGATATTGAGCGACGAGTTGAAGGAATACAGAAAGAAATATTACACAAACAATCGCGAAGACTGGTTGGGCAAGGTCAAATGTGAATGCGGAATGGTGATTTGTAAAAGTAGTCTTGCGCGCCATCAGAAGCGACAAGTTCATTTAAACGCAATGGAACAACTTTAAGCATTATTAATATTATTACTTCTACATAATATTAATAATGAAAATAATATATATATATATAAGTTATATATGAGTATTGATGCTGAGAAATGGGACAACGATATTGAATATGCTTATAAGAAAATGATAGAGCGAGAGAAAAAGAAAGAATACAACATATCAAATAGTAAATATGAATGTAATTGTGGCAAAGAAGTATTGAATAAGGATAAAGAAGAGCACGAAAGCAATGATTTAAATCATTTATACTACAGAAAAGGTAATATTGAAGGACTTATAATAGGCACGTATAGTGAAATTATTAATTATGAAAATGATTATTTAAAATTACATCCAGAAAATAACAAAATACATTATACAGATTATAGTAGAATTGATTATACCGACTTTTTAAAAGAACAAGAAGAAAAGACAATTCCATTAGATGAAGATGATTTAAGTTATTTGTATAAGTATAGAGACGAATTAGAAGATTGTATAAAGCGTATAACTGAACTAACATTATCTCAATAATATTAATAATAATGTTTAGAAATAAAGACAAGCAAAACAAAATTCCATTAGAGAAGAAACTGACAAAAGAACCTACAAAATACGATAAACAATATAAAACATTAGATTATGATACTTTAAAAGATATAGTTGATACAAAAAATAATTATCTAATAAATACTATAAAAAATACAACTTCAAACAATTCTACTACAATGCTTCCACATAAGAAAAATATAAAAAATAAAAAATAAAATCTATATCATCATATATAAGTAATGGATAATATAATTGCAGAAAGTGAAACTACAATGATTAACTCGTTAAATTTTGGACTTCCAGAAACAGCACAATATATCACAGACAGAAGACACGTTAATTATTTTCCATCGGGTAGTAATGTCTATAATCCAAATGCAGGAAACAAGAATGTTAGATTTCATATTTCAGGTGAAGACAACACATATATTGATTTATCAAGTATTCGTTTATTTGCAAATCTTCAAAACACTGACGGAACACGAAGTCATTTTTTACGCCCGTTAGGTAATTTGTCATCCTTCTTCAGTCGTTATAGATGCACAGTAGGCGGACAACAGGTTCAGGATATTATTGAATACAATAGGCACTGTGAATTGTATAACTCCTTCAAAAGTCAAGATGCCCGAGATATGGACGATTTAGAAAGTAGCGCCAATCCTCGATGGGATGATGACTGGCGACACACATATGCTACTGGATTAGCAGAATTTCTTGATGCTAATAATGAACGAGGAACTACTGGAACAGCACCAGATGGTGCGTTAGTCGCCGCGGGAGATCATAATAATTGGGGCGATTTAACAGCACGATATACCCGCCATTCAGTTGCAGGAATACCCGGCGCTAATGGTTATATGAGATTAGGACATAAACCGGTATGTGGACTGTTAGAAAGCAATTATTATCTACCTTTACGATATGCTCCGCTTGAACTGGAATTTACAATTGTATCGGATGAGCACGTACCAGTAATTACACCATTTGCTACTCGTGATGCAGCGGGGGATTTAATCAACAACACATATACTGACAAATACGGCTACTATTTCACAACAGGAGACACCTCAACGCAGTGGGAATTAAATAACGTAATTATAAGAGCCGAGGTAATTCAATTAGACAATACGGTCAATAATAACATAGTGAAACATTTGTTAGAGGGTCAAAGTTTGAAATTAGTTTTTCCAATGTATCACACTATGACACAATCATTCAACGCGGCAGGAAATGAAATTAATATGAATATTGTTAAATCCGCTTCTAAATTAAATGGTTGTTTCATTACATTGTATCGCCCACCAAGAGCAGGAACTGACCCACAAAATACTAATTATTACAGACAAGACAACTACATTTACAAGCGATGGAATTATTTTTACAATCCGATGATTAATTCTCGTATTTTTGATGGTCCTGATCCAGATGGAGCTGATCGCGCGACATACCAAGGAAAGGGCTTTCAAAATTCAGATTTAAACTTAACGTGGCAATTACAAATCAACAACAAGAAATATCCAGAGTTTGAATGTCAATCAATGGCAGAAACTGCATATTATTTAAGACGAACATTACACTATTTGAACCCTGACCAAGACGCCTTTAGCATTTCATATAAACGCTACAGAGAAGACAAGTTCGTTATTGGTATATCGTTTGAGAAAATGGCAGACACTAATTTTACTGGACAGAATACTAAAATGGGAGGTTTACTCGTTTTTAAATTGAAAGGAAGCAACAGAGCACTGACAGATAATGAAGATGTGCGAGAATTATTTGTGCATATGATTTCGGAGTCTGTTCTGGAATTACGCGAATCCGGAAGCATAATTTATGACTAAAATTAAAATCTATGATTAATATATAATGTATAAATTTCATAAACGAAATAACTTAAAAAATAAAGGTAAGATATTCTTACAATCCTCGCAAATTAAATATAGTCCATTTGATTTAAAAGATAATGAATATCTAAAACACCTACACGAACAAATGAAATTAAGAAATTCACAAGAAGCATCAGTAGCATTTAGAAAACACATTCAAGAAGGACACGCCAGAGCAAATTATCAAAATGAATTAGACAGATTAACAATGGAACTACATCGCCCAAATCTACCACATTCGACGAAGGAGCATTTAGAAAAACGAATTAAGGAGCTGGAAAAATTAACATTTACTTAAAATTTATTATAATAATATTAATAATCTAACTATTATTATAATAAATATGGCAACTGCAGCAAGTTTAGAATTAATAAATCCATATGCAAAATTTGGATTGAAACGACGCCCCACTTATGAAGAAATTGTAGGTCTAATTGGCGAAAATGATTTAATAACAGGAAAACTACCTAACCGAGATGCTACATTCTTCAAAGCAAGTCCTCAAGGAAGTTTTTTTGATGGAAGCGACCATTTAGAATTATTGAAAGACCAACAAATGAGAATATTAGACAGACAAATGAGAGAACTAATGATGAAACAGGAAGCGCGCAGAAACGGGCACACTTATGCAGTGCATAGGATGAATGCTGACACACCATTAACCAGAAACGCAGAAGCAATAGAAGATGAATATGATTTTTCCACACCGCTACAAACAACAAGACAACACGAGGCAATGGTAGATACAAGGCTACAAGAACTAACCACAGCAACAAAAGAAAGAGTAAATGAAGTGAGCCAAGCAATGGCATCAAACTTACGAGAAATGGGTGGAACAATTTTTCAAAGAATGCTAGGCAATAGACAATCAGCACCATCGGCAACAACAAGAACAGTACCGGATAATCTCCCAGTATTAGAATACGAAGGTTCGCCAATTTCAGGCGGAGATGATGCCCAAGTAGAATATCAAGCCACAGGAGCATCAAGTTCAACGCCACAGCAACCACCACCATTACCATTATATCCAGTATTCAAAACAACAATAGATAATAATATTAGTCCTGCTTACTGGAAAAACAACCCTAATTTAACAGTAGATGATATTAAATTTCAATTTTATTTAAGAGGAATTCAAGTGCCACAAGAAAACGAAATACAAGAAGAATTGAAACACAAAGGCAGAGGCAAGGCGAGAACGTACAAAGAATATTTAGTAGATATGATTTTAGACACTATTGATAATGGCGGGTGGATAGTAAATTTAGGCAAAGGTAGAATAGAAGAACTCAAGGCAAGTTTTAAGGGCAAAGGTAAGAAATAAAAATAAATAATAATAATGATAATATTAACGAAAAATATACTGAAAAGAAAGAAGCAGAAATTCAATGACACATATGATGACGACAGTTTTTCAATACATAACCTAATGAAACCAAACACTTCAACAACAATACAACCACCGAAATTGATGAAAAAGGGCATACCGAGAGAATTTATTGACATTGCAACCAACACAGATACAATCGCCACAGAAACCAGAGAGACTCAAGAAAAGTTATACAATGATGCAAATCAACAATTAAATATGACATTTGAAGCGTTTAAGGTCAGGGAAAACCAGGACAATATGTTTAAAATAATGCTTAAAAACTTTTGGCGCAACACATACAAAAGAAATGAGCCAACAAGAACACAAGCAACACAAACACTGAAAAACCAACGCGACGCAATGGTGTCAGCCTTTACTAAAATGCTCGACAACAACAAACCGCCAGAACCACCGCCAAAGAAACCACCAGATGAGGATGACAGCGATGAAGAAGAAAAGAAGTTCAAACTGACAAAAATGATAGAAATAATGCTACACAACGGCGCTACAATAGCAGATATCATATTAAACTTATCACACAGCACAATTGCAACAACAATAAATATTGCAGATTTAGTTAATCAGATAACAGCATGGCATGCACAAAGTAGCAGTAGCAATTCATCAAATGAAGCTATTAGTGTTCATAGTTCTCCACCTATTACTGTTCATAGTTCTTCATCTGAAAGTCCAACAGAAATACCAGCACCAACTGAAGACGAAGAAGAAAAAGAAGAAAACCAACATTTCAATTTTGAAAAATTAAAATCTAAATAATATTATATATAATGGGTTCAAGTAAATCAAAACCAGTAGAAATTGATGACGAAGAGGCTATTAAAGTAATAAAAGATATAGATGTAAATACGATAAGTGAAATGTCAAGAATTGATATTCTACAAATAAATTCATTGAAAGCAATAATCAATAAATTAGAAAAAGTTAATGAATGTAAAAAAGATAAAATATATTATAAATTACCTGCCTTAAATTTATGTAGCTATTCTTTATTCTAAATTGATAATATTAACATACATTAATATTATTAATTACTATCATAATCTGTCATTTTATCCTCTGGTATTGTTGTTGAAGTAGTACTACTTATATCATCTATTAAATCTTCTTCATCAACAAAATTATTTTGAAATCTTAATAATTCCTCGTCTGTTGCCCTTCTTTTCAATACTTTATAAAGTTTATGTATCCAAGAATTAGTATGAAAATTATAATTACCTCTACGATAAAATCCCCCACATCTACATAGTTTCATTGACATATTATTATATTATATTAAATTAGAATATCTTTATTCATCATTCGTAATTTGAAACGCCTGTTCAAATCTGATATGAAACATTTTGTTAATGTCTTTAGCATTCATATTCACGTAGAAGAAACTATAAGGTGCGTCATTAACGGCTTGATGATACATATCTAATAATTGCTGTTTGTCAACAATGGCGCTATTCTCTTCAATAAAACTCATTAATTCACTGGCATTTTTCAACCTAAAAATATATAATGAACTGGCATTTAAACGAATGATAGGCGCCAAAACATTGTATTTTTGTGTTGAACAAATTACGCTTACTGCATCGTGCCTACCTCTTGTAAATAATCCATGTAATAATTTACTATATCTAACGAATTTAGG
>CAUJNA010000787.1:0-152872 GCA_963377175.1 Effrenium voratum | reverse complement strand
TTACATTACATTACATTACATTACATTACATTACATTACATTACATTACATTACATTACATTACATTTACATTACATTTACATTACATTTACATTACATTACATTACATTACATTACATTACATTACATTACATTACATTACATTACATTACATTACATTACATTACATTACATTACATTACATTACATTACATTACATTACATTACATACATACATACATACATACATTACATACATTACATAAATTACATACATACATACATACATACATACATACATACATACATACATACATACATACATAAATAACATACATACATAACATACATACATACATACATACATACATACATACATACATACATACATACATACATACATACATACATACATACATACATACATACATTACATACATTACATACATTACATTACATACATACATACATACATACATACATACATACATACATACATACATACATACATACATTACATACATACATGCATACATACATTCATTACATACATACATACATACATACATACATACATACATACATACATACATACATACATACATACATCCATACATACATACATACATACATACATACATACATACATACATACATACATACATACATACATACATACATACATACATACATACATACATACATTACATACATACATACATACATGCATGACATACATACATAACATACATTCATAACATACATACATACATAACATACAGAGAGAGGGAGAGTGGGGAGAGAGAGGCTTGGGGGGACGGGGAGGATGGGAGCAGAGGGAGGGAGAGAGGACGACAGAACACACAAGGGAGACAAGGAAGAGAGGAAGAAGGAGAAAAGGGAGAGGACAATGTCGGCGGACTGAGCCGGAGGCTCTAGAGTTTCTACCTTTTGGGTACAACGACGACCCTGTTTTGCAACACAATCTCTTGACTGCGGTTTTACCTGACAGCTTGACAACAGCTTGAATACATGTTTGCATCGCTGCAGCCATTTACATCGGTCTTGTGCAGCCGGAGGGGGATACACCGTGCGTACAAATCCATCCATCAGCCTACGCTGGTACCGGATGGTTTTAGACTGGAACCTGCAGAGGGAAACCCTGCCTACATCGCTCCTGAGGAGCCAAGCGACTACACCACCGTGCTAATTCCGCTTACAACGGAACAGGCCAAGTTCATGACAACGGTGGCTACCAAGGAGGCGAACAGAGTCGACAAGATTCCCGGCTACATGTTGGTTTTGTTGGCATGTTCTACAGCATCGTGGACGCTGTGGGATACATGAGTTGGCTTATCCACAGTGGCCATGACAGTACGGATGACATGAGCAACTACTACATCTACCGTGTCTCGCTGCATACAGCCGAAATCCTGCAGCGCGTATACGAGAAGAAAATTATAATCTTCAACCGCGGCTACATCGGACTTGTGCTACAGCTACATGAACATCACATATGGATCATGACAGAGATTGAGAGGAACACCGGCACATTTTTCCGCATCAGTGGCGACATCAGGAACCTGTACCGAAGCTACAACCTGGCAAATGGTTACATGGTGCTACAGCACATCATCCTAAACATCGAACAGATGTTGGACATCAAAGACAAGCTCGACAGGAAACATGCAGGCTTCTCCATGGCCATCATACATATGCCTCGATACAGGCGGTGCCAGAGCCACTTCGCACAAGGCTCTTTCACTACATCTTGGAGAACAATCTGCAGCTGGCAGGAGGCGCTACAGTTTTGGGCCCCGGGCTACAGTGGTCAATGCATGCGAGAAGTGGACAGCGCAGTGATTATGTCTCAACACAATGGCTACAAGATGTTGCACAGCAAGCGAATTCAAGAGGAAAACAACTGAAATGGTTGTACAAGAGAAGTACAATTTTGGCCCATGTGGCACACCGGACTCATCGACGAGTTTGGAGTACAAGCTCCTGACCGCCTACAAGGGACATCGATGTACAAACAATCGATACAGTTTGAAACACTGTACTCTAAGGAGGCGTGTTAAGAGTGTACACGACCTTGTAGCATGTCACGGCAGTACAGCTTAGTCACACCGTGGCTGTACAATCAAGGCCTTGAGCCTACAATCTGTCTGGACAAAATAGAGTGACTACAGCCGCGCTGATACATCTCACAGGTATTTCACTTCAGGCAATCAGGTAGCATTCAGTTTAACATACATACATATATGTATATCCATATATATATATATACATGTGCTCATTTCTTCGTTTATTTATTCTTCATCTAATTATTTATATACTGTGTGACTTGTCTCTAGATTGGGAACTGTCCAATCATGAGACTTGTTGCCTTTTGTTCCGTCCGCCCACGCCTGTCAGATCAAAATCCGGTCACAGCTGAAGCTCAACATCCAGCAAGAATAACTCTGCATATTTCCACGAAGTTGCCCTTTGGAACGTCAAGCGTCGTCACTGTCAAGAAAGCATTGGAGCCGGGTGTGACATCCAACCGATGTGACAACTTCGGAAACCTGACTTTCGGAGGTTCAGCTTTGGAACGTCCGTACACGTCAGTGTGGTGTGTCCTAGATTTGTTTTGCACGCGCATCTCGAAGGTACTGCCATCTGGGCCCCACGTGTGCCCGACATACATGATTGTAACAGCTCTTGCGCATGAAGGGAGGCGCAGCTCCAGCACTGCTCCTGGGGCTGTAGCATACATGCTCAACTTCTTGGTCGGTCGGGGTGCGCCCATGACGTCGCCATATTGAAAGCCTGAAATCTTCGTAAAATTTAGCGTAGTCAAGTCTGATTGAGGCAGAATGGTCGGCATCCCTGGAACATATTTCATGCCGTACGACCCAACACACATAGCAGTGTGTTCATGTTCCGGCTTTTGCGAGCTCCACGGCGTTGCCTTCATCGTCAGCAACACATTCGCTACAGCCCATGAAACACTCAAAGCCACCAGCTCTTGGTAAAGCTCTGTTCCATGCTTCAATGAGTCTGCGTGACGTTTCATGCACGTTGAAATAATAGCTTCAACATCCCTCTTGCCAGCTAATCCGACTGCTTCTGCTGCCGCGTGACATTCTTCTGGCACTGCTGAAAACAAGAGGCGAGTGGTAAAAGGCGACATCCACCGCCACCACATTGCAGCCGCATCCCTGAAGGCGACGAAGCCACTGGAGCCAGGGTTGGCCAGCATGTAGTCCAATGACACGCGTTTGTACACATTGGGCGCATCTATTTGGTTTGGTTGGTCCAAGCCAAACCCAAAAACATCCAAAAAACAAATGTAGCGAGATATGCGTGCAGCTTGCGCTATCCACTCGTGCAAATTCCGGGCACTCAGCTCATTCAAACTCCATTCTCCGACGAGTACGTCATATCGACGCGCCGGCGGGCAAAGAAGCCAAAACCCGGTCCCTGTCGCGCCAATAGCATTACTTTCTACAATGGCAGGTGTCTGCAAAATATCCAAATGGTTTTGCAATTTGCGAGTCCATCCCCGCGTGCTGACGGACCCTCCAAAAACTCCAACTCGGAATGGGAAACGGTGCGATGAGCTGGCTGGCTGTTTCCCTTTATCATTGCGCGCAACTGGCGGCGCAAAACCGCGAGGCCAGTTTTCCCCTGTGTGTACACGGTCGGACCGCAGCACGGGGGCTGCCATTTCAACAAAAGTTGCCAGAACATCGGGTGAAACATTCACCCCTGGCGCCTGAAACAGTGAAAGATTAGCCCTCAAGCTTTCCACAAAAGATGTTGCTTGTAGGCTGGTAGGACCATTTCTGCAGACAGGCGGCGGCCGATGTTCTGGGAGCCCACCATGTGGAAACATCTTCAGGATGCAGCACCGCGCTTCCATAAGCCAGAGACTCCAAAGAGTAACAGCTGCTGTCGCCAGAAGCCACACTGGACAGTTTGCAGCAAAACGCATGGCGCAGCAAGGTCAAGCGCAAGAAACAGCTACTAGTTTGGCCGGCCGGGTCTGAGACAAACATGTGTGCCAAAATTGTTGCAGAGAAACAATAACACCTTCCGGCCCTGCGAAAACGCGCGCAGCTCGATTTTGCAGAAAACCCTGACCTGGGATGCTTTCCAGCGCCAGTAGCGCCAGTGGAGATTTCGGGAACTTACAAACGCCAAAGCGCAATTTGAAGTGCCGGCTAAACCCCACGAGGGGGTCATGCGTTTCTCCATATAAACTCCTTGGGGGGAACGGTTGGTGCCCAGGGGAAGCAACTGAAAACACTTCATGGCCTTCAACACGCGACCTGTTGCTAGGGCAACTGACGACATTCAAAGCCCCTCAAAGTACGACCTGGTGCTTCGGGAGGGAGCTGGGGCGAGCTGGACGCTGACATTGCTTCGAACGTTTGGGTGATTGGGTAAGGCTTTTTTAACATCAGCTTCTACACATTGGGGGCGCTCAACAACGCCAGCAGAACGGCAATGTCTTTGGGGATGAGTTCGGGGGTGATTTTGGAAAGTGTTTGTTGTCGAGGAGTGTGAGGCCCGCCGAGGCAAGAAGCTCTGCGTGAGCTTTTTTGTAGCGAATTTTGTTTTGGGTATTCGCGTGAGCTTGCCATGGATCAGGACAACTTTGAGTGGGAGGTGAGCTACTCTAGTCGCCAACCAAGCGACGAACAAATCCACGCGCAGAATCACGCTACCTCTGAGTTTTCAGGGACGGCCCTGCGCCAATCCAGCGGCCCCCACCGATGGAGGATATTTGCGCAATGCCACAATAACAAGTGGGCCTTGGAAACCACTTCTCTCAGCCAGCCTTTTGAAAGTGCCCTTATGCTTCCTCCTTCTTGCTCCCGTCGCCAAACCAACCTGTTTCAGACCTCGTCAGATGCCCCCGGCGCACGCCCGCAGTAAATTGCAGGCGTCCCCCAACATCGCGCGTTCAGCCTTTCAGCGCAACGGGTGGGGTGGAACATCCCCCCTTAAGGGGAAAGTGATAAGTGAATTTAATTAAAACTTGAAAAATACAGAAACACACCACTACATACATGAATAAGCAATTACATGCAGTACATAAATGAATAGTAAAACGAGTAATTAGATACATGGATGGCCGGCCCCCTTTCGCGACCGGTTTTGAATCGCTATCGGTATCGAAGCGAATCGGTTCGGTTTCAGTCAAAATGCACAGATGCATTTATTTGGGCCCGGAAAACGCATTCGTGACCCGTTGTTGTCCGCCGCGTGGGCCTGAGTGGCAAGGCCCTGCTCCTCCTTCTACTACTGCTAGTACTACTATCTAGCACTACTAGACTACCATAGCTAGCACGGTTACCACTTCTAATACTACTACTTCTGCAACTACTACTACTACTACTATTATTACTAGTAGTACTACTACTACTACTACTACTATTACTAGTACTACTACTACTACTACTACTACTACTACTAATACTACTACTGCTACTACCACTGCTACTGCCACTAGTACTACTACTACACCGTTTACCGATCCTGCAGATACTACTGTTACTTTTAGTATTACAACAACTACATCAACAACAACTACTACTACTACTACTGCTACTGCCACTGCCACTGCTACAACTACTACTGCTACTAGTACTACTACCACCACTACTACTACTACCACCACTACCAGTACTACTACGACTCGTTTCACACTGAGTGCTACGGGTACGTATTACTACAACTACCATTACCAATACTAATACTAGTAGCGAGGGATATAGAAAGCACTGTCTTTTGATGAAAGCTGCTAATTATCGCAAACTGACGAGGGGCAGACCCTTACAGGGTTATGTCAGTCAACAATCACCAATGAGAAACAAGCATTCAAGGGATATGCCAACACCTACTCGTGAGATTGATAGGAGGTCAACTGGACTGCAAAGCAAAACAGGGGGGTGGCTGCTTTTGGTTAGGACGAGGCGGCGGTGGGCGACGACCCGGTGCGCGGACCCTGGCAGGGCTTGGTTCCGCCCTTGCACGCGACCGGAAATGTGGCGCGCGGGACGTGTCGTCCGACGCCGCATGTTCCGTTGAGGATGATGACTGCTTCTCGCAGCCACACAGGGAAAGAGCAACACCAGATATTCCATCTTATTGCTTCTATTCCTCAACGGGGACATTCTGCTGATCGTGACATAGAATCAGGGCCTATAAGCCACAGAAGCGATCCAACTGACCCAGACGATGGATCGATCCGACCGGGTCCTTGCGAAGAGTGAAAGCTGTTTGCCGGTAAGGAAGGGAAATTCCACGGAAAGCAAAAAAAGTCAAACACTAGATGACGGATGGCCCGGCGACCAGGACCTTTGCTCACAGCTACGCGCATGACCGCGCATGTGGTCGTGGCTGACGTGAACTCATCTGTTACTGCGCATCTAGTGAGAGATTGTGTGATTGGTTATTTGCCTAAGAATTCTCCAAAGCGCCGTGTTCAAGATCCTACTTTTTTAAACTTGTAGGGCAAGACATCTTTAACATAGAGCCGGCGAAGCCGGTAGTCGGAAGTTTCTAGAAGTATAAAACTATTCTTTCCATTCTCTTTCCTCTTTCTCATTATTTTCTCTTGTCTTTCTCTTTCCCTTTCTCTCTCTCGCTCTCTGTCTCTTTCTTTTCTCTTTTCTTTCTCTTTCCCTCTCTCTCTCTCTGTCTCTTTCTTTTCTCTTTTCTTTCTCTTTCTTTTCTCGTTTCTTTCTCTTTCTTTCTTTTCGTTCTCTTTCTCTTTCTTTTCTATTTTCTTTCTCTTTTTCTTTTATTTCTCTTTCTCTTTCACTTTCTGATTAATTTCTCTTTCTCTTTCTCCGTCTCATTCTCTTTCTCTGTTCATTCTCGTTCTCTTTCTCTTTCGCTATCTCTTTCTTTTCGCTTTCTGTTTCTCTTTCTCTTTCTACTTATCTTTCTCTTTCTCTTGCTATTCTCTTTCTCTTTCTCTTTATTTTCTCTTTTCTTGCTCTTTTCTTTGTCTTTCTCTTTTCTTCTCTCTTTTCTGCCCTCTTTCTATTTCTCTTTATTTTCTCTTTTCTCTCTATTTCTCTTCCTCTTTCTCGCTCTCTCTCTTTCTCTTTCTCTCTTTCTTTCTCTTTCTTTCTCTGCCACGAAATCTGTACCTGACCTTGCGAAAGTGCTGCGCGTGCCACGAGATTGCGCCTGCCAACGTGCTGCGCCGCGAAATCTGTACCCGGCCTCGCAAAAGCGCTGCGCCTGCCACGAAATCTGTACCCGACCTTGCGAAAGTGCTGCATCTGCCACGCGATCCAAACCTTGCGTGACCTTCGCGTTTGTTTACAGCGGGCACCGAACCCGCGCCGCACCCGCGCCGAGACCGCGTCAGACAGGCGTTGAGACAGAGGCGGTTGACATCGACGCAGACCCGCCAAAACCCGCAGAGGGTCACTCTTTTTCGCGATTTCTATTCCCCTGCCACACGCCACGCATGTTTTCTCGTATGTGTTCACCCTTTCTTCATCTTATCTGCGCGCAAACTCTCTGCATACGCTTTCTTTTCGCGTGCGCTATCTGATCAGAGCTGATCTTCTGAAGCTATATCTATCTGCGCAAGCTACCTTTCAACTAGTTTCCGTACTACGGAAGTTCCTTTCAAAAATCCTTTGATTAAAAGTGTGTTAAAACCAAATAGTAATGAGGGGCTGCGCTTTCTGGACTTTCTCATCCGCAACCTGCCTGGCAACAGCTGCTGGCGCCCCTCTCGCCGCAGATCTGGGTTGTACCAAAATTAATCTACAATTCAATGTAAAAGTTGCACTTCTACTCCTCCAGTGGCCAGCTGGGCATTTCCCTACAGAAAAAGGAGGATCTCTGGGATCCTACTGATAACTAAGTGTTCCCCGAAACATAATGTATTAATCAAAGGAAGTTTAGTTAGAAAACTTCCGTAATACGAAAAGTGGAGTTTTACCCACACGCATTACCCACATGCGAAAAGCGCGAAGGGTACCTCTGTTTTGCGCACGGGCTCGCCACGGTCTCGGAAAGTTGCCCAACGGCACGGCCGCGCAAGGTTTCGCTACGCTTGAATTGCGTGGCAGGCGCAGCACTTTGGCAACCTGAGGTGCAGATTTCGTGGCAGGCACAGCATTTTGTTCTCATGGGCATCAGAATTCGCGACAGGCGCAGCACTTTGGAACAGTGAGTCGCGCGGTTTGCGAATCGCATTGGGGTGGACACGCGAACTGCTGCATGCCGATTTCGTGGCAGGCGCCTGATTTTCGCACTCTGAGGTGCAGATTTCGCGGCAGGTGCAGCACTTAAGGTCAAGTACAGATTTCGTGGCGGGCGCAGCACTTTCGCAAGGTCAAGTACAGATTTCGTGGCGGGCGCAGCGCTTTCGCAAGGTCGAGTACAGATTTCGTGGCAGGCAAAGCACTTTCGTAAGGTCGAATACAGATTTCGTGGCAGGCGAAGCACTTTTTCAAGGTCGGGCGCAGATAGATAGATAGATAGATAGATAAATAGATAGATAGATAGAGAGATAAATAGATAGACAGATAGATAGATAGATCATATGGAAGGAGAGACAGAGAGAGAGAGAGACACACAGAGAGAAAGAAAGAGAAAGAGGACAAGAAGAGAAGAGAAGACAAGAGAAAGAAAAGAGAAGAGAAGAAGAAAGAGAAGAGAAAAAAAAGAGAAAGAAAAGAGAAAGAGAACGAAAAAGAGGAAGAGAAAGAGAAAGAGAAGAAAAGACAGGAGATGCTCAGAGAAGAAAAAGAAAAACGAGATGCTTCACGAAAACAAATCATCTCCTATAGGCGCATTTTATGTGTTACAAACTTCCGCCCTCCAGCTCTGCTGGAGTATACCTGGTAGGGAGGTCCCGGGATGAATGATTGGGGGAAGCGAATAAACACCGTTTGATTTTTTCTCCATAGCACAAGCCCCAAGGTTGATTTCATGATCAGAGCACGGCACTCGCCAGAAGCCAGGCCCAGGACCTACAATGAAACCCTCTTCCTCAGAACTCCAGTCGCAGCCAGCTCCCACACTTCACATGGCACCCCACATGGATAACGCGTGCGCTTGACTTTCTTCACGTGGGACAACGACCAACGCCGTGTACACGGGACTTTGACAATTATCGAAAACATAGTTGAAGCGCAAAACTCAACCGTGGGGCAACTTTCTACACACGAACGCGCGTGCGCTTGCGGGCACCTGCCGACACACCCGCCATGACCGGCAAACACGACCCTACCAGCCCGGACCCTGCTTTTTTAATCACGGGAACACTAGAAATTTTTGACTACACACTCATGAGCAAGTTTAGGCGCCTGGGTGTAATTTAGATGTGGGCAGCCAACGTTGGTTTTCTGCTCTCGCAAGCCGAGGAGTTTGTTGCCTCTAGCAAGACATGATACGCATTTCCTGCAACTGACATTTGATCTGCGATCGCCCATCACGTGAGCGCTCGCCACCTCCGCGTGCACCACACCAGACCCAACCCCATAGCAGCTCCAAAAGTTCCGCACAAAGTGCCTGTGAGATTGAACGTCAAGCCACTCGGGGAACTACTTGGCTGAAATGATACACCGCTCCTGGGAGCCATCATCTCTTGAATCATATCAACGTCCTCCTCTAAACGCTGAATTTTCTCCGGACATAGTACTTGGACCCCAGACACATCTTCAACGTACCTAGCTTGCCACTTGAACCGCTTCAGAGCGAGGCGGAAAATACGCTGATCTGTTTGCACCATTTCGGCCATGGTCTTTTGGAGCCCGTCTTCGACATCTATCAGCTGCACGGGCACCCCGTGGGCATGATGTGTCACGTTCAAGCGGGCGTGGGTTTCGCAAGCACAGCCCTCAGGTAGTGTGCTCGACGCGAAGAATCCAAATAAGCAGAGTGACTCGGTGTACCTTGGGCACAAGCAACACCGTCCTTTTGCGACTTGCACCCATACACCTGGAATGGAAAGCATCAAGACAAGAAGAAACATCAACACAACAACAGTACTAGTCCTGCGTAGCACAAGTCCACCATTCCGACAAAATGAAGCTCGTCCATGTGCCTCGTTGCCTGATCGAAATCCGGATGCCGTTGCATCAGCGCATCAAAGCCGTTGCAGTGAAACGGATGAAAACTGTTCGCAAACGTCAAATGTCTGGGTTGTTGGTTCCAGGGGTTGTAGCAACCCAGTACAAAGCTCCGTGTCAGATTTTGGATGACTGGCCCCGACCAGTTTCCAAGCCACTCTTTCAACCCCCCGTATAATTCGTCAAACGCTTGCCAATTCCACTTGGTCATGTGATTCCTCTCCTTCATGCTTGCAATGTAGGAACTGCGAGAGCACATGCTTCAGCGGGTGCCGAAAGAACATAACAAGGGCTTGACCTTCTCCGTGGCCGCCGTGCCAACAATCCTCGCCGTTTCCCACCAAAGTGCTGCCTCGTGGCAGCACACGAGGAGCATCTTTGAGGAATGAATCCCCAGCAGCCTTGGGTATATGAATAAGAAGGAAATGCTTGGCGCCTCGATGTGCAAAAATTCGTAGTTTGCCCGGATATAGAATTCCATCCCGATTTGAAAGCCGCCGAGGATTGGTTGCCGTTGCGCGTAAAACGTTTCCCGTGTCAGCGCCTAATGCGCAAACAAACGAAGAAACCATCGCAGACCAAATCGTGAGACATGCCCAAGAAGAGCGCCGATCACGCACCCCAAGCATTGCCATGACTGACACGCCCAAGAATCCCGTAAATGCGTCAATACCTCAACAACTGCAACACGCTCAAGTCATTGTGTTGCGGCAAATGCATAGAATACGATGTTGCTGGCTAGCTGACGCTTGGTGGTTGCCAAGACTGAGGCTGCGTCACGCACAGGAGCCAAGAGCGTCCAATATAAATACGCGCCGGATCAACAATGCAAAAACGTTCCAACATCCTATGTAAATAACGCCAATGAAGGCAACAGCTACGCAAAGCACAACTGAAACAATCAATGGCATAGCGCCGGCCCTTTCAGCAAATAGTTCCTGTGGACGCACACATGCCATAGCCGGCTTTGCGTGGAACACTTGCCTTTCTGGACTTGTTTGGTAATGTAATGGAGAAATTGAACACATGTAAATTTCACTGTTGCGGCGACCCAACGCCGGCAAAACAACGCCACTCCGCCGCCCGCTTTTTGTACGTTTGCCCATGTCCACATGCGCCCTCACCACTATGCTACCTGGAGCACTCGCGCGAATCTTTTAAGAAATTACAGCCAACTACAAAAATACTGGGCTTCAAACAATAGCACCAAACCTGCTCATATGCCACAAACCACCTGGTGAACTTGAGCGATCCGTTTTGCTGCCAGCAAAGGACGGCCGTGGTATCAAGCTCCACACTGGCTTGCCGGAGGACCCAGCAGAAGTCGTCCACAAAGACGATGCGCCAGCCCACTTGAAGGAACAAGGTAGAGGAGGTAGAGAATAAGCCGGATGGTTGGGGAGTCATGACGCCCGGTCCTGTTCTTGTTGATGGTGGGGATCAAGTAATCCATTTCTTGGCGACGATCGGAAACGAGCTGCTCCAGAGGAACCCACCGCCGCGCCGAGAAGGAGAAAGCGGCGCAATGAGCTTCTTGATGGCAACTGCGAAGCGGTCTTGGTCTGCCAGGACCAAGAGAGGCTAAACAACTCTAAAAAAAACCTGTTCCCAGGAGACTCTAAAGTATGTTTTGCTGTTTTGAATGTTCGTGGTGTTTGTGCTTTCCGCCGCTCGTTTTAAATTTGCGGTGGCGGGGGGCGCGTTTGCATCACGATGTCTGGTAGTAAAGCAGCTAAGGGGCAATTTTCCCTCAAGCGGCACGCGCCGGTTTCAATGCATATACTTGGCTCCAAGACAAGGCCTGCAGGCGGTGTTTTCCGCAATTCCTCACGGGCTAGATTTTGGCCAGGGGCGTGGTGGCCGTCGACCATGCCAGCAGGCTCCACAGACAGGGTCACAGAGTGGGCGCCAGAACAACGAACTCCTGATGCCATCAACGGATCGATCACGTCCCTCCACCAAACCCCCCCCTTCCAGTTTAAAAAAGGGGCTTGGGATGCCCCAACCCTCCTTTGAAAAGTGAACTTTTTTCGTCGTCTTGAGGTTTCAGGGCCACCGTTGTTGGGCGTGAACTTCGTGAATTTTAGGGCTGGCAGCCCCGTTCTTGTTTTTTCCCGGAAATTCGGGGCCGGCTGGTCGCGTGAACTTCCGTGAACTTCGTGAGTTTTAGGGCTGGCAGCCCCGTTCTTGTTTTTTCCCAGAAATTCGGGCCGGCTGGTCACGTCAACTTCCGTGAACTTCGTGAGTTTTAGGGCTGGCAGCCCCGTTCGTGTTTTTTCCCGGAAATTCGGGGCCGGCTGGTCGCGTGAACTTCCGGGAGCTTCGTGAATTTTAGGGCTGGCAGCCCCGTTCTTGTTTTTTCCCGTTGCATGCCTCCTGCGCCGGCAGTCGCAACACCTCGATCAATCTGGTGTTTTTCTGGCGTCAGGGGGCCCATTATACGAATATTTCGCGGCCGCCGCCGAAAACCAACACTTTTAGCGCAACCTGCTCGATCCCAAGAGTTTGCTACGCGACCAGCTCAAAAGCAAAAACGGCACTTTATCGTCTCGGGCTCTAAACTATGTAGTTTAGCGTCTTTTAGCCTCTCTTGGGGCACTGACCGTGTGCTGGACGGGATCAGGACTGACCATGCGCTGGACGGACCATGTGTTGGAAGGGATCACTTGGCAGGGGCCGCTAACCATGCGCTGGACAGGATCACTTGGGCGGGCGCTGACCATGTTCACTACCCCGTGCGCTGGACGGGATCACTTTGGCGGCCGGACGTGATCACTTGAGCGGGGACGCCGGCCATGGACGGGATCACTTTCATGGGCCGCAACCATGCTTGTTTCTTCAACAGGAACTGAACATCAAACGCGGCATATGGCCTCTTTCCAGCAATTTGAGGCACTACTGAGTCCTTACTGACGCCTTACTGAGGTTACTGAGGCCTTACTGAGTTTAAGGCCTTACTGAGGCAAGGCCTCAAACTGGCAGCTTGAGCTGTGTGACATTGGTGGTTGATGCGTGCTCACCTACTCATGTCTAACATTCATGGATTCCTTATCCCCCCCCATTGTGGGAATACAACTGCTTCCTGACCCAACAAAAATGCACAATTCCGCGGGTATCTATCTTAGAAGGGAACTGGTACCTTGTGGTAGTGGAGGTCGTATAGATCTACTCCGGAGAAAGTCCAGTATGTCAATATGGATGATTGAGGAATGGATTGTCCCTGGTGGATTACCTTACTATGTAGTCCTGTAAAGCGGCCTGCAAGTGATCCTTTCTGCTATTGCTCTTACGAGTAATCTTTGTACACAAAAAGGGCCTAGAGCCAAATGGTTGCGGGAGATCAACGTGTCAACAAAACAAACACAAAACAAACATAAATTTCTTTTGATCTCCAGCACTGGAATACGAAGTGTCCTTTAGCTTCTTGGCCTTTGGCCGTAGCCTTGATTCATGCCGTAGCCATGTGTATATTACTTATGACAGATAATGTATATATCCTGTCAACTGTTTTCTGCGCGGATGAAATGTCTTGGTGACAAATGCAAAATGTTCTGTACTTCAGATACCTAGCTGTATCAAAGGGTGATGCGCAACTCTATGTACATGCGGGACTGGTCTGAAACTATTGATCTCTCACGGGATAGTCTTGTCGTTGGTGAGGATGAATTGATCGAGATTCGTAGTGCCGTTTTCGGTGTTTTCTCAATCGAGTTTCAGAAAAATATCCTGCCGCGGCGGTTCACTCAGACCATAGGTGGTCGAATGGATGCCAAAGGTGGCTGCTGCATCAGCTAGTCAGTTCCTGCGGTTGCAATGAAAACTGCTGTCTGATTGGCTGCCATAATCTGCATAGTCGTGCCAGGTTGAGTTGCCATAGTCCTTGCATTGGTTCTGCTGCTTGCCCCATTGCTTGGTGTGCTCCTTGTAATTCTGCTGTGTCCAGGATGACTTCTTCTTGTAGTACTCTTGGGATCTCTGGTGGTTCCCGTGCTTGGCGGCATGGCGGCTTCGGATGTATACCATCAATGGACTATGGGAATCAGTGTCTTGCAAGCCGTTCATGAACATCTCGTTGTTCAAATGCGTGAAACGCTCTGCGGAAGAAACCTGATAGTCGAACACGGCGCTTGCAGGATTGTCTCGCATGTCCTGGATTTGCTCCTCGGTCATCATGGAAAGCTCATGGTCACGGAATTCTCTTTGGATGTTCGATTTGCCCCATCCATATGCGAATGTCATCATGACGTCAGGGAAGGTTCGATCACTTCCGGAAACAGTCTTCATGCACAGGTGATGACGCACGATGGATTTCATTGTGCATGAGGTTTCCATGGCATATTCCAATCTGTCAAGCGGCGGCAGTTCTTCCATTTCGTTCCACAATCGCTGGAAGCTCTTCATGAGGATATTCATGAGTCCATTTGCTGGATTGTAAACGCTTTGGAGTTTGCTGTACATGTTGGCTGATTTGTGGCATCGCCTGTGATGGCATTGCATTGATACTTTGCCACGAGTGGCAGGATTCCTGACTGAAAATCTTCCCTTGCTGCTCCATGTGCGAGTGACGGATGGATGTGGAAAACTCCAATCGTTGCATACGGAAGCCACGAGGGCATGGCGGGTGTCGAAGTCGTAGTTTCCATCATTGCATGATTTCGGCATCGGTTGCCCGTGAAATTCCTCGCATGTGTTATGCCTTGCAATGCGGATCCGTCATCGTACACAGGAATCTCTCGCCTGAGTTCCTTGGTGGTCCTGTGTCGTGGATCATGACGCAAACACCCGGAAAACAATCTGCTCAATCGCTCACTGCGCCAGAGGATGAAGTCTGTGATCGGTTTTGCCTTGGATGCGTGCAGGTTGAGGTAGTTGCAAATCTTCTCGACATTCTTGACGGTTCTGTCGAGGTCGATCAGTCGACTTCGGCATACCATTGGGATGATCTCGGTATTGACCTTGTCTGGCTGTGCATGGGTGTTGCAGCAAATGCTGTAGATTTTGTTGATGAACTCCATGCGCTGCCTTTCTGCACGCTGAGAGTGTCGGCTGCCAGTATTCTGACACGAAGGAAAAGAATCGTTGGTTCCCGAATGGTCCTGGGTTGACGGATTCCTTGAAGAGGTAAACGCTGGTCTCGGAGTCTGCTGGCATAATCCATCGGTTGGCCGGATCTCTGGTCGTCGTGGAAGAGGAGGTCGTGCGCCAGGATGGTTGTCGGATTCAGTCTCCTCATCAAGGACGTTCTTTGGAACCGGCTTGACGTTGGCTACCAGCCTCAATGTCTGTGGAGGTGACTTTGGTCTGGGTTTCGGCATCGCCTTCGACGATGGCCTTCCTGCGAGAGGTAGCTCCATTTTCATCTTCTCTTCATCGTCGTCGCTCTCTCGTCCATAGTCTACCTGCTCCATAGCTGCATCATCTTCGTCTGGATCATTCGACGTGATGGGCTTCACATCAACGACTTGCTCCATAAGGCAATCGGATGTCTCTTCTTCTTCTTTGACACGAACAGGTGATTCCTTCAATGGTGATGCCCTTCTCTTCACTGCCGGCTTCGGCGAAGGAGCCGCCGAGCTTGATCGTGCAAATATGGCATGTCAGAGAGGCGATCACTCATGCAAGATCGCAAAGGTCGAGGTGGATTGTAAACCAAGTGGCTGCGGAGGCAGACACATATTTCTTTAGATTCAAAATCGGTCAAGCGCAAAAACAAGCGTCACGGATTTGAGGATTCAAAAGGTGCAAAATGAAAGATTCATGTATCAGAATTCATGGACATGCGGATCATGCCCAGGTTCCCCAATAAGCAAACATGGATTCTGCTACACCGACTCCTGCAAAGGCAATGATGTCGGGTCCGTGCTTTGTATTGTGTGCTAGCCACTCAACCAAAAATGCTTTGTTCTGCAACATAGTACGGAAAGGTGGATGTGCATCAACATTCAAGAGGTTGCCTGTGAGGACGGCCTTGATGAGCTCGTCTGCTTTAGCTGAATTAGTCAGCGAATCTGCGAGGCAATCTTCACTTCGTACATGTGCGAGATCCTGCATCTGTCTGCTATTGCTCTCCTTTCTCAACATTTGGATCAATGCATTGTTTCTTTCTGTTCCGGTTGATGGGTTGTGGATGCTGTGGTGACAAGATTATTTGCATCAGTGGCGAATGTGAACATCTGCGATTTCGCCTGTTATGTCTGACCAGAGACCGCGAAGAAATAATGCTGAACCGTAACAACGCATCAGTCCGTGCAATTCTGCAACAGTTGTGGACATGGTTGTGGCGGTGATCTTATGCGTCTCATAGTCGACCAATGAGCTTCTCGAGTTCGATGAGCCCTGGCGAAGATCTCTTTGTTCTGCAAGAAATATAACATGCGCACGTTGGGATGACTTATCTTGATTGTTACGATAGGATACATCTGGATAACCAACTATGCGTGTCTTGCCACGAAGGGGCCAGAATCTCATAGCAAGCGGGATGCTTGTGATGGTTCTGACAGTTTTATTGATAGCGCGAACATCCTCAATGGTGGGTGATGCTGCCTTGGAGGCGCACCGGTGCGCCTGGAGAATTGATAACCAATGTGGAATTGTGTTCGCGATTGTAACCAGTTGATCTGACCTAAGACAGATCTGTGTGCAGTGTGCATCTGAGGAGTGAGAGGTGCGTCATCTTTCAGGTACTTATCAAAGGTGATCTCTTGAAGTTCATCAATGGCAACGTGCTGATGGACATTGATATACCAACCGTGCTTGTCGTCATGCGTCCAATGGATGCGTTGTCCTACGAAAAGGCAACCATTTTTATCTTCGGAACCAACCTGTAAATCCTTACGGAGTCATCCCATGATTTCCTTCTCGAACACATCGTCACCAGTCATAAGAAGATCATCAACATGAAGAGAAAGTGCTCCATGAACTTGTCGATTCTTGGCATTGTTACCGGAAACGGGATCCATAAGGTAATCAACTGCTCATTCTAGATCGAAAGTGATCACTGCAGGTTTCGGAAGCTGTTTACCGTAGTAAACATATGTGCAACGATCTGCCCTGGTTGGCACCAATCCGTAAGAACGGAGTGCCGAATCAAGATTGTTCCACCATCTGCGGGGTGCATCATTCAGCCCATAAGCAGGCTTCTTCACGCGTGCTCCTATGTGCGGTGGATATCCCATTTCAGGAGGGATCTGACAAATGATGTCACGATTCTGATCGTATGCTTCGCCTTGGAACTCTGTCTTCAGATCCATATGAAATATATTCCAGCCCTTGTTTGCGGCTGCTTGGATTGCGAGGCGGAAGCCACTCCTGGATGCAGCAGGACTGTCTGTCTGCTGATCATTCTTGTGCTTGTCTTGGAAGCCCCGAGGACCCAGCAAGCCTTGGTCTTCAGGAAGTTACCATCCTTGTCTCGCTTTAGGGTAAGGGCCCAGCGACCGGTGCCAGTTCCTGACATGAATCTTGCGTGTATCGACTAAGTCAAACACTTCATTGCCAAGCCAAGATTTGCACTCAAGAAGCTTAGCTTCAAGGAAGTCGCTTCTTACCAATGAGTGCGGATGTGGATGAAGCCTTCAAGGATTCTTGCTTGGATGAGTACAAGACTAAGAGTGCACGGTCATCGTCGGTCATGTTCTTGCATAACCGGTCAACATGATTCACCAAGGTGATGGTTTGAAGGCCCCTCTTATGCGTCCAAGAAAGACAGGTTGCCTTCGATATCTCTCGGAACCGTGAAGGATCCTGCGTTTGCACAGATCTTCTGTTCTGCTGTCATGAATGACCAATGGGCTTCATCTAGAACGAGGTCGGCTTCCTGAGCAGCGTATGCTCTGGTCCTCTGAGAGTCTGATTCTCCGTTTTCTTGAACAGTGTATCTCATGGTTCCCTCTGAACTTCCAGCGCCGGAATCAATTCTTCCTCACTGTAGACTGCACCGGCAGATTGACTGGATTGTTCGGATTGAAACTGAATGAAGACGCAGGTTCATTCCTGGGTGAATTTGCCGGTGACTCATCATCGTCAGCGGGCTTCTTCTTCTTCATCTTAGTCTTATTCGGATCATAATTGGATGAAGATGCAGGTTCATTGCTGGGAGAAGGCTCGGGTGAGCTCTTCTTCTTCTTCCCAGTCTTCTGCTTCTTAGGCGAACTGCTCTGCAATGGCGCAGTTGTTGTTTCTTCTTGCTCAAGTGTTTGCAGTTCAAGATCTTCATCATGGTCCCCTGCTTCGGGATTCGGCAGAATGGCAGGTGGTGAAGGTACCACGACAGTCGGAAGAATCGGACTGGACTGTCTGGCGATACACCTGTGCGTGGGATGATCAGGCTGATGTGGAGGATCCGGAGGAGGATCTGACATGTGCTCGTCCGGTGGTGGGATGATCCGGTTGATCTGGTGGCTGTTGATCATCAGGTTGCTGAGTGTCACTTACGGGATCCGTTGGATCCACTTCGATGGGCATTGGCCGGATGGCTGGCGCATCGGAAAAGGAGTGATGAACTGATGAAAACATCACTGCGTGCCACGTCTTCGGATTATAGCTCTCCCAATTGCACTTGGATGCTGGCAAGACCCAAATTCTATTCAGCTGATCTGATTGCCAGAAGGATATGGTCGCATCGTCCGGAGGTGATGTGATTGGCACGTTGATGCCAATTGTGCGGACGTATGCTGCGCGTGCATCATACTGAGTGGATGAAACGCACAACTGCCTCAGCTTCTTGCAACCATTCCACATGGTCTGACATCGCCAGTCATTAGGATCTTGTTTGAAGATATTGCTTTCTGTCCCCGGAGGGTACTGCTTCATTGTTTTCTGAAACTTCTGGACTTGCGGGTCTTGGATGACCAATGGTTCAAGATTCTTGTTGAATGGGAGTTCTTGAACTCTGACCATAATACTGCTGCTGGTCATGTTGAACTCCTGGTCAATGGCTTCCATCTCCTTCCTGAGAAAATCAATCTGCTTGTTGGTGAAGGGTTCGAAGATGTCCTCCAAAAGGTACGCCTCATTGTCGAGCGACTTCACCTTCAAGTGCCGCAGGATGATGTGCGCGAGATCCTGACAGAACTGGTACGGATACACCTGTGCCAGTTTAGTTCTGCTTCCAACAGTGCCAGCATTTCCCTCGAGGGGTTGATGTTCATGCTTGACTGGGCTGGCAAAGTTCTTACACTTCCTGAAGATTGGTCTTCTGAGTCCGGATTCAGGATCCTTCAGTCCAAATGCACAGAAGTGGAAATCTATCCAGGTCACGGATGGATCTGAAAATAGTTGTTGCACGCAGTTAAACTACCAGATCCTGGATGTCTGAAAATTTTCAATGATGAAGTATCTTCCGTGTTTCAGCTGATATCGAGCAATGGATGCCACAAAGTCAACCATAGGAAGATAGCGTTTCCGCTTCTCCCAAACTTTCTAAGGGTCTTGTTGGATGTTCTGCATATTTGACCATGGTCCACAGACTGGTGCCATGAGGATGAGATCAGGTGCTTGCTCCTTGATGATCTCCATGACCATGTGTCGTCCCTTGGATGTCATTGCGTCGAACCCTGTGCGGATGTCTGCGGGAGTCCCAACCTTAAGACCTGTAAGCGCACAGCATTGACTGAATCTGGCACTTCCTGCAAAGATCTCGAGAACGTGAATCTTTCCCTTACCTTCCCCGCGATACGCAATGGCACTGAGGATGCTGGCTTAGGAGCTGGTGCGGATGATTCCTTCCGTATTGATTCTTGCTCACCGAGAGAGAGAAGATCAATTCCAGGTTTCGGAAAAAAGGCTTCTCCTTTCTGACTTCCGTCATCTTGACCTTAATTGCTCCTTCAACAGAAATGACTTTTCCTTTTAGCCATATTCCTCCTTTGCTTCCATCGGAACGAATCTTGGACTTGTCTTCCTGCCAATAAAAAAACCTTATCCTTCACCTGAATAGGTTTAGAACTCAGTCGGAAACTTTGAGCAAGGTCTCGTCGGATGTCTTCGGATTGACGAGCTTCTTGGAACGCTTGCTTGGACAGCTGCTTGATCTGGATGGCTGTAAGCGCTTCATCATTCCTGTCGATCGTCAACTGAATTGGAGTTGCGACATCAAGCTGGATGAGATCTGCTGGACGTCTTCCGAATGCGAGTTCCAGTGGTGTTACACCCCCGTAGGTGACAGTCTGATTTCTGACAGTTGCAGCTGCCTTCGCTAGTTGTCTGTGTGTCACTTTCTTCAGTGTTGCAGGTGCTGCGCCTGCCTTGATGGAACTTAGCATGATCTTTAGTTGCGCCTTCAAAAGTTCAGGTCGATTTGGCCATGGTGTATTCGGTCCCAAGGATATCGGTGTGATGTCAAGGGATTGATAGAAATGTTCCCATGTCTCCGTCATGAAGGCTTGATCTGCGACAACTGATTTGGGCTGCAAGCGGTACTGGTCAAAATGGTTCCTGAGGACAGTGATGTTCTCGGCTTCTTGCGTCGTTGTCACTGCCTCTGCAGTGAGCAATGTTGTTGCTCCATCCAGGATGACAAAGACAATGATATGTTCTCCTGTTCCAAGAGGAACTTGACAGTAATCAATGAATGTCATGTCACCGAAGGTGTCCGATCTAAGTCCACTCGTTTTGCTACGCGAAGGTGCGTGTTTTGCCTATGGCAAACTTCACATTCACTTCGGATTTTGTCAAATAGATCGTATGTTGATTTTGGCAAGTGAAGCGCACGAGTTCTGAATCGAAATTGGTCGGTTGTCATGTGATGATGCTGGAGGTGGAGCTTCTTCAACTCTTCGGGATTAGACAATCGCTTGTGGATTCGATGTTGGTTCTTCTGTGGATGGTGCGAGAGGATCTGGCTCAATGGTCGGCCGGCCCTTCTTGTCGATGATCCTGCCTGCTGCCGATCCTGAACCTGCTTCTTGATCTTTAAGCGAATTGTCCGCGAAGGTGAAAATGGTCTTACCTTTCCACAGGTTAATCATTGGTTTGTTTGCCTGGGATGTAAGTCGCCAGTTGTCTTCTAAAATTTCGGATTTCCACTTTGGATGCATCAATGATTTCCGTGGTACGCTCTCGGCTGATGTTGTCAGGATCAACTGGACTTTCTTTTTCTCCATTTGGTGTGAGCAGCGCCTTACGAGGCGTGTTGCGCACACGGATGAGCTGCTTGTTCTTCTTGTCAAGAATCCAATGGTCCTGCTTTTGAGAGTCTCGGATGACTTGGGCGCACAAACAGTTTCACTCTTGGAAAAATCCCCAGGGACACTTTATGCTGTTGTCATCATCGTAGACGTAGTTGGTGAGGCCCTTGATGGCAATTTCTCCGTGTGATTTCACTCTTGCCACTCCAGCAAGGTCGACGAGTGCATGTCCGGTACCGGATACTGGAATTGCTTGACGGTCCATGCCAAAAGCCTTGCATGTGATTTTATCGCATTGAGGTGTGTGTGTGTGTGCATGTAGAGGTTCCGCATCTGACTGATGCTGAGGAGGATCGGTACAGCGCCTTGTTCAAGGACGTCGATGTTCGTACTGCGTGGAGGAGTCGTGTGATACCTGAGATGCAAGGTCGAGTTAGACCTTGGCTGTTTCTCCGTTTGCAAAAGTGAACTTGATCTCGGCCGGGATGTACTGATAGGAGATGAGGTCTTTCCTGGGTTCGATGGCCTGAGTAAAACGCTGGATTGCATGCCAGCTGCTCATGGATCTGGCACATCCCGGATTGTGCTGAGGGTTGATGACAGGCGCCATCAGCTTTGTCGCCAAAAGGCTGTGATTTGTTGTTACGGACAAATTGTGTTCTGAAACTGTATCTGATTGGATCAGCTTCCTCGGGATGGCTTTGTTCTCATGCTGCTCGTATGCGTCATGGAATGCCATCAGTGCTTGTCCGGTGCTGGATGTCTCATGGGATGATTCCACGTCCATGATTGATCCCAATCTTGATCTGTCCAACCGGCATAGGCAGGCTCGTGGAGTTCAGCAACTTGCGGTGTGGCAGGATGCTCCTCGGCTTCTCTGAAATGGCTACGAAGGTCTTGGATTTTCCTTTAACATAGCCGCCTTTTCCCTTGCCATTGTCGAAGGATGGATAACCTTTGTTTCCATCATAGGGATATTGGAACTTGGGTGTTGCTTTCTTTCCCTTCTTTCCCTTGCCTTTTCCCCAATATGCCTGGTCGTAGGGATCATAGTTTTCGTTGGCCATATTGGCCTTCCCGCCAGAACCGCTTCTTCGGAAGGATTTGAGCCACCTCGTTGGTGACCGCCCTTCTTTCCTGATTTTCCTTTTCCTTTTCTTTTATTGAATTTGAAACTCCGCCCCGACACTTTTCTTGCTAGGAAAGCATCATATGAATCCTTCAATTCCATCTTCATCTTCAACCCAAAAGCCTTCTTCTCCTTCGTATTCTCCTTGTTCGAGGATGAAGAATGTGTTGCTTCGGTTGCCTCCTTGAGGTCGGATGGATGGATCTTGGATGTTTGTTCTCGTCGTGCTGAAGAGTTCATGGTAGTGCGTCTTCAGCATCTCATAGGAGTAGTTCTCGAGTGAAATGTTTCTCAATGACATTGCACTGGTCAGTCTTTCTCTCTGCTGATCTGTCAATTCACTCTGGATAATGAAAAACTGCGCTATGAGATTATCCCCGAAGGGAAATGCTTCCCGCTGTCTCTCCTGCATTCCTGTGATGAATTGTTTGAGAACTGCTAGATCGTCCTCGTTGAGCAGGGTTGGAGGCGGCGCTCGGCCACCGGCTTGTTGCTGATGTCGAGCAAGTGTTCTGTTGTTTGCGTTCCTGCATGGACTGTCGAAACTGTGGGGACTGTGCCGTATACGCGGGCATCAAGTCCATCCACGCTGCCTTCAATCTCATTTGAAGGATTTTGACTTTGGATGTGAAAATGAGGAACTCTGGGTTCTGCCTTCTGTGGTTGAAGAAACTGAGGAGCCTGTACAGGTGCACGTTGATTGCTCCCTTCAAAAAGTGCTTCTTCAGCGTGTTCTTGAAATAGTTGACTCCTTCTGGAGGATCTTGCAAAAGGTCATTTTGGAGGACTGCTTTGTACATGTAGGCATCTCCCATGAGTCTGCTCTTGAGGAGAGATCCTCTCTTGGATGCTTCTACCGTTGTGATTGTTACCCAGTCGTCCACGAGCTCTTCATATCTAAGCCAGCTGACTTTTCCGTCGTACGATGGCGGCTGCTTGGCGGTCATCGATAAATTGAGCGTCTCCTCTGTGTAGCCGGATGATTTGGCTGTACTTGAATAGGCCTCCATGAAGCCTTCTCCATCGGATGACATTTCTTCGGATCTCTGTGGAAAACCAGCTCCGCTACCACAATTGAGGCCCACTGCCTGGGGTACCTATCCCAGAAGGGAACTGGTACCTTAGGTCGTACATATTCCGGAGAGAGTCCAATATGTCAATATGGATGATTGAGGAATGGATTGTCCCCTTACTGTGTAGTCCTGTAAAGCGGCCTGCGAGTGATCCTTTCTGCTATGGCTCTTACGAGTAATCTTTGTACACAAAAAGGGCCTAGGTTGCGGGAGATCAACGTGTCAACAAAACAAACACAGAAGGGGTAAGTAACCCATGACACTTGGATGGGGGTGCTGAGCATCGGGATCACTTGTTGGGCGAGAGCGCTGACCGTGTGCTTCTGACCGTGCGCTGGATGGGATCACTTGGGCGGGGGGCGCTGATGCTGACCACGCGCTGGAAGGGATCACTTGGGCGGGGGCGTGTGCTTCCGACCGTGCGCTGCATGGGTTTGGGCGGAGGCGCTGATGCTGAGCACGCGCTGGACGGGATCACTTGGGCGGGGGCGCTGACCGTGTGCTTCTGACCGGGATCACTTGGGCGGGGGCGCCGGACGGGGGCGCTGACCGTGTGCTTCTGACCGTGCGCTGGATGGGATCACCTAGGCGAGGGCGCTGATGCTGACCACGCGCTGGAAGGGATCATTTGGGCGGGGGCATGTGCTTCTGACCGTGCGCTGGATGGGATCACTTGGGCGGAGGCGCTGATGCTGACCACGCACTGAACGGGATGACTTGGGCGGGGGCGCTGACCGTGTGCGCTGGATGGGATCACTTGGGCGGGGGCGCTGATGCTGACCACGTGCTGGACGGGATCGCTTGGGCGGGGGCGCTGACCATGTCCTGCTTGCGAAGTGCGCAAGCCGTGGGATTTGCGCTGACGGTTTCTGACCCGATAGCTAAAACAAGCGCCATGTGTGAAACATATGCTCTTGCCTCGCAGGAGCCGGCGGCCTGCCAAGCAGCCTCCACTTCGGACGGGAGCTTGCCTTCCTTCTTGAGCTTGAAGAAGCGCTGCGCCTTGCTTCTGTGTCGCTTCTCGCTCTGATTCTGCAATCTGTGTGTTCATCCTGTATCCTTTCGCCCTTGTCTTCTTCATCGTTTTTGGGTGGTTCCTCAGCCCGCTGTGTCAGCTTCTTTTTCTTGTTTGGTTTTTTGCCCTTTGCGTCTTCCAGGAAAAAGGGCCGCCTGCTTTGGGCTCCTTTGCCGTGCTCTTTGCTTTAGCTGCTTGCTCTTTGCCTTGGCATTCACGATTACGCGCGTCGGGTTCTCCGCGTCATGTTCATTTGCCATTCTACGAAAAGTACCACGGACCACTACAAATCAAAGCTGGGCAGGAAATGCAACTCAATGCAAGCTCACCCAACCTGCGCTGGTCGTTGAAAGTGCATAAAGTGTTGCGCGGCAAAGGCAAACATCTTCATTGGGGTGAAAGCTGGTCAGCGCACTAGCCATGAGGGACTCCATGCACGCAGAAAGAAGAAGGGACAGCATTCAGAACGGGAGTTAAGCAGTGAGAACCGGAGTTGGGACTGTCCAGCTTCAAGAGGCTTGATAGCCTTCTCTTTTCGTTACAACCACAGCTGCCTTCATTTAATTCCACACTTTATAACACTTGCCTTGCATATGGTTGGCAAAGCTTCTGCAAAGCGCCTCCCACACCAAGGTGCCACCCGACCTTTCAAAGACATAAGTAAAAACTAGTTTGAGAAGTGGTTCTATTGGCCAGATGGGTAAATGTTGGCAAGCTACGGCTTCTTTGCTATGAACAATCTCAAAAATTGGATGAATCCTCCAAACGCCCTTCCCACCAATGGCCCTTGCCTCTCTAGCAAGCATCTGCGGCTCCAGTGGCAGTAGTAGCGCGTGACCGCATTCGGCCGAGCGCGATCACGCGTGCCCAACCTTTTGCGCACGCTTGCCGTGATATTTTGGCCCTTGGATCGGTTTTGTGTTGAGGCCCTGGCTTCTGAGGGTTGCTTCCATCGCGCGCGCGAGCGCGTTCTGTTTAAAAAGACTTTCGTGTTGTCGGGTGTGTTTTTAAAGTTCATTCCTTCAGGGTGATGTTTCTAGCCCTCATTTTGGAAAGGGAAATTAGTTTTTACTTATGTATTTGAAAGGTCGGGTGGCACCATGGTGTTGAAGGTGCTTTGCAGAAGCTTTGCCAACCATACGCAAGGCAAGTGTTACGAAGCGTGGAATCAAATGAAGGCAGCCTTGGTTAGCCTTGGTTGTAACGAAAAGAGAAGGCCATCAAGCCTCTTGAAGCTGGACAGTCCCAACTCCGGTTCTCACTGCTTAACTCCAGTTCCGAATGCTGCCCCTTGAAGTTTGCTTCAGATTTCAAACAGGCGCGCAAACATCAAGGTTCGGTTTGCCCTTCGTATGTTGGTCAAAAGGCGCCCACACTAGCTAAAACTTCCAAATAGGAATGGTCTTGTTCACAGAAAACACGTCGACCTAGTGGTTGTCACTCAAAGTGTGTGAGTGGCCTTGCGAATTTTGCAAAGAACCCATTGGTTTTCTGGGTGGTCATTGCACTTTTACATCGCAAAGTGCATTCTGGCGATTGCGCTGTGCGTTGTGAACGTTGCGCTTTGCAATGTCAAGCGCGATGTGGAGAATGCAAACTGCAATGTGTAGATTGCACTTTCAATACGCTACATTGCACTTTGCAACGCTGGCATTGCACTTTGGTATGTGTGATTTCACTTTACATTACCACGTTGCAGTTTGCAATGTGTTCATTGCACTTCACATTGTAAGCTGCAATGTGGAGATTGCACTTTGCGCTGCTCACGTTGCACTTTACATTGCAAACTGCAATGTGGGAGTTACACTTTGCGTTGGTCACGTTGCGCTTTACATTGCAAAGTACAATGAGCTGAGACACACATATATTCTTTCGTGGCTGGAATCACCAAAACGATCACACACACACATTGTTCAATTCTGTATGTTGCAGGGCACGAAGCTCTGGATTTTGTGCTTCTTGTGTGGCTTAGCAAGCCAACATACAGGAACGAACTGTTTCTGGGTTGGCTGCGTGCCTTGCAAGCCACGAAATGGTATCTCCTTAGATGGGGCCCAGTCGCTGCCTCTCAGGCGTTCCTCGTGTTCTCTAAGCAATCTCTCCTTTTCATCTCGCTCGCTGTCAAGAGACGGCAAGGTGACGTCCCGTGGGACGCTGTGCACCGAACCCTCCAGCTGTAATACCAACCACGTAGAAAGGTGTATGCAGTCAAAGCCGCTATAGCCGAACCCGTGTAAACGTTGTAAGGGAGAAGGAATAATAGTTACAACAGTGGTCCTGACAAATGCAGCGCAAGCGAAGTGTTTTCCGCTCTCAATGCCGATCACGTGTGAACGCAGCTACACATCAGATCTTGAACCTCAATTGTGTCTTGAGCCAAATGGCGATCAATGGAACTTAGTAAGCAACACTAACACGGACCTCAGAACTGCTTCCCAATTTAGGCACGGGGCCTAGAGGGTTTTAACATCCCCCATTTGGGTCGCATTGTTCATCATGCGGTCCAAACACCACAAAACGTTCCACTGGCCACGGCTTCAGCTACGAAATCGTGTCGTGCATTCTTTTACTTGCTATCGCTACACCGTTCATTCATTGTGAAACATGCCGGGTTCGATTGTATGAAAAGTGAAACATGCATCCACCAATCGAAGCGCATTCCCATATGCAGGTGTATACAATACACTATTGTCACGTCATTTGACCACCATTGAACATCCCAGCTGCCGCATTTGCGCATCGCGCAGCCGTCATCCATAGAAAATGGGTTGGCCATAAAAGTCCAACAGAGGCGCCTGCTCGTAAGCAATCTGCATATCACCGGCAAAGAAATATCGGTGAGCAATCAATGCAAATCATAGCCATTCCAGATACCATGAACAATATATATATAATGAAAAGGAAATCATCCATGAGGTAATAGTTCCATCCATGAATATCCAGAATGTCATAGTCGTCGGAATATGTAAGCATATACACATCCATTCATCTTGGACGCATGAAATCATATCATGATGTAAAGTCGTTCCATCGTAATGTTGATGAGACGCAAGCAACGGATGGGGACTAACCCACATCGTGCCGCAATCAGCATCTTCACTACGCATACCTGTCCCCAATGGACAGTCTGTGAGTGCGTCGACGGAACTCCTCGTCCAAGTTCTTCTGGGCTTCTCGCGCCCGGACACACTTCTTGTTATGATCCTCTGGTATCCAATGCCCTTTACGAAGGCACCAATCCAGCAGAGGTGTGTCGCATTTATTCGGGTCGATGGCCGCAATAATGGCGCTCACATTGACCGAATAACCATATTTGCCAAGGTTCAGGCCATCCCTCACGAATGATATATACTTACAGTTGAAAGCCAGTGAAAAGCATCTGAAAATAATATCACCCACCGGGCGCACGCGGTCCTTGACCAGGAGCTTCATTTCGTCCTTGGTGACGTCGAGGATTCTCGCTGCAATCCACAGCTTGTAGAATGTATATAGTCCCTCGCATTTGCACACCATCATACGAATGTATTCTTCACGCTCCTCAACCGATCGGAAGACCCTTGTCCGAACATTCTCTGATTGAGAAATCTTCAGTGCCGTTGATGGCAAGAGGATCCCTTCCTGATCGTGCTCAGTCATGTTGGGGTATCTCTTGAAGTCGTTGTGGTAAGGGCAGCCCGGCCTCCCCTCGAGTCCGGCGTTCAACGTTCTCTCCTCACCACCCTCGAACATCCCCCACATCTTGGACATCTGCAGTGCGATGAATCCCGCCATGTATTGAGCCTCGCGCGCCTCATCAAGGCAAATCGCCATCCGCTGGGAATTTATGATATCCCGTGATGCCAGATCAGTGTCGCGGTAATACCAACCGCTATCTTCCTCTTCAGACACGTAGCCGGATGTATATCCTTGTGTGTCCATGTCGTCATCTTCAGGAACTTCCTCCGCCTCGTCATCATCCTCCTGGGCTGCCGCATCATGATTGGCTTCTTCCTGTGCGCGCCTGGCATCACCGAGACATTGGGCTTTTGGTTGTCCTCATCGTCGTCGGAGTTGATGTGGATGTAGAACCTCCCGGTGGAGATCAGTTGCGCTTCACATTCCAGGCATAAGCAGAAGCATGTGGGGATTGCGGTCGCACATGACGGACATATCTGGCATCTCAGTCCTTCCCATGTCTCCTCATTCAGGATGACGACTTTGCTGACTTCGTCCCTGACCTCGTTGACCTGCGCATCGAACTCCTCCATCTTGTTGCCCCGATAAAGTTCGCACGCACGATCAACCATGTCCTTGATGTAGTGCAGATTATCGGCACCTGCCTCGGTCTCCGGCATCCTCTCGTTGATCTTTGCGACGTTCTGGAGGAACATCGCAGCCGACTCTTGGGATGAGCTGACGAAACCAGGACAGATCTCGTTCTCCACACATTTCGAGTACGCTCTCTTGATGTCAACGTACTCCAGGCGTTTCCCCTCGTTGCTTTTGCCAATCCAAATGGACTTGACCTCATAGAACGGGATCACGTCAAAGACCATGAATGTCCCATTTGCCGCGACTCCAGCTCCATACCGCGCGAGGGTTGCACTGGGAATGTAGATGATCGCAATCGGATCCCCTTTCCTTACGTTCCGTAGCGTCACCTTCGTTGCTACGTTCATCTCATCCCATGGAGCAAATGCTCCGAAGTGCAGTGCTAGCCTGTTCCCGCCATCGATTCCGCCGGGGACTAACCCACAGCGTACGATGCTTGGCAGGTTTTCCACATACGTCACATGGAATGCTCCTCCGAGAGAATCACCCATCCTTGCGGAATACCTATTTGCCAGTGCGGATGAGCTCATGAATCCAAAATCACTGTGACCAGTTGTGACTCGGATGCACCAAGGCCTGTACCATCCATCACATCTATTGAACATCCTGTCGATGTCATCCCGATCCAGGCCAGCCTTGGTCATCTCCTCCCTGGCCGCCCTCGTGTCATTCGGGTTCATGATGCTTGGAAACCTTGCTGCCAGGACCTGAAATCTCGATTTCTTTTGTCCGGACTCCTGCCACTTGATCACTTCCATGATGCCCATGTATCGTTTCGCTCTCGAAGTTGTAGGTGGGAATATGTCGCAATTTCGGTCGTCGATGACTGCGTCAATATCGACCCATCCACCCTCGTCGCATCTGAAAACACTTCCTCGGCAATTGCCGATTTTGTGCCGAAGGACTCTGCATAGGTTGTGAGATAGCTGGTTTGCTTGATCTTTCGTAGCAAATACCGAGCGATCATCGCCAATCCTGCATAGTGGAGCACCGTCAAAAGGAGCAACGCAAAAATTGACGCTCTTGCCAAGCTGCATCACATCCACCTGCTCAAGGTTGGCGCCTTTGGGAAAGTACCTGGGGTCAACAATAGACGCGTACGCCCATGGCATATGCACATCACTCATGTCGCTTCTTGAATGTCCTGTTGTCCCCGCACGGATTGTAGGTGAGGTCCACGCCACCGCATTGTAGCTCTCCTCCCTCAGCCGTGTCAGCCATCTCCACCAGGTTGATGGTATAGCTATACATTTCAATTGTTTCTTTCCCTGCTTGTCCTCCTCTTTTGCGTTCCTTGGACGTTGATGCGGACGGTTCCTCCGTATCCCCCATTTCTTCATCCGATGAAATGGGATCACTGCTGAGTAGTTCACGGATCTTCTTCATCGCCTTCTCATTCCCAGCAGCCTCTTCATAGTCCTTGCAGTCGCCGTCGTGGGCCAGGTTAGCGCACCTCATACAGATTCCCATTTCTCCCATGCACTTCTCCATTGATTCCAGGAATCCGAGTGCCGCTCTCCGCCCATCGATCACTCGCTGCTTCTTTTCTTCTTTCTCAGCGTTGGGCTGAGAGCTTCGGCTCGGGTCTGGTGCTTGACCAAGACCGTCACCTTCGCCCTCCGTTGCCTTTCTCTTGGACCCTTGGGCAGCAGGCTCAGCCATCAGGGATCGCGGATGTCTGGGCTTGATCTTGTTCATGATGTCCAACACTTCTTTCGTGGGCGCCCCGAGTTGTGCGGAAGGTTTATTCCGCTTTCGGTTCTGGCCCGTCGTGTGGCTCACGTTCCCGGCGAGGTGTCGTAAAATTGATTGCTCGAACTCCCTCTTGATCTTCCATACATCCTTCCACAGTGGTAGTTTGTGCTGGAAGTACGACATCACCTCAAAGAATCCCAATACCATCTCGACTATGTCTTTCAAGGGTTCCTCGTTTGAAGTCTGTCCCAGGAGGTCATACATCGTCCCCTGATCGAGCACGCTCTTGATCCAGGATGAATAGGCCACGTTGCCAAGGTCCTTGTCTATCATGAAGATGGATGTCCTCTCCTCAACTCCCTCGGAATTCTTGCACATGATCACATCCCGGGATGCACACAATTGCTTCCCGTGACCGTTGTTGTAGAACTGTGCTGCCTGATCCACTGTCATGCTCACGAAACCCACGTGGGATAGCTCCTTCTTCAGCTTAGAATATGCGAGTTCCCGTATAATCGTGGTCATGGCCTGAACATTGTTGACGTCCACCATGAGGTTTTGAAGGTCAGGGATTGCCGCCACGCATTCCGCGAAGAGCCGCGTATACAGCTTCTTCCCTTCGATTGATCTCGCAATACCGTTCGTGTCTGCATTCCAGTTCGCGCAACAGTTCACACAAGAAGTGGGATTGAATTTCGAGTTCGGTCCGAGCACCTTCGACTTGTTCACCTGCATTTCTCTAATGCAAAGTTCGCAGATCAACCCATTGAGCTCTGCGACCGAATACCATCGAAGACGTTGATCACTGACATCGGTGTTCCCAAACGCATCTTGTCCGCCGTGTCCTTCTTCCTGCTGTTCTTGTTTTCGCTTTGATTGTGCAGTGAAGGTCGGTTTGTACTCAAATTTCACCTTCGACTCCTCCATGTTCTTCGGGATGTTGAATCGAAGGTCGGGCTCGTTTATGCACGTCTCCTCCAGCTCACGCACAAACGCGTTGCTTGGTGCGATCACATCGATGGATTTCTCCACCAACAATCGCTTCAGGAGGAAATGTTGCAGGTTCGAGCTCCCAGGGATCTTGTAGTTCTTACCTGTGAGCGCGTGGGCAACGCGCCACAGGCGATCATTCTCGGTCACCAACGCGCCTGTGGGTGGCAGGTGACCGCCAATCCCATCATTGACTCCTTGCAAAAGGGGATATCCGACCTCGTCAACACATGCAAGGGCCTGGTCGTGGTGTGCGTGAATCGCGATGTAGCTTTCCATGGAGGAAGAGGGGACTTGGGGACGATCGCCCACCCTCTCATGCACACCCAATCATAGAGCGACATCCAAATGTGCACCGACACAGGTGAGTCATGCATGTCTCGCCTCCGTCGCTCGACAATGAGCCTTTCCAGCTTCTGTAAACGGGAGATAATACTCATCGTATCATTGGACGAGGAGACTTGCTCACTCGACCCATAGTATGATCTCTCCTCGATATTTGTCCACCCCTGTTCGTTGACCATCATTTGGAAGGTCTTCGTGCTCCCTTTCGAGTTGACAGCCCTCAGGGGCCAGTCCAGGCCTGGATCAACGCGTTGATGGCTTTGGCGCCCGGAAGGCGTCCAGTAATCAAGCATCCTGTTTGGGCACACAAGAAAGCATACAGCTGAAGCCATGCGGCATTCCCCTTCCCAACATAGGAAAGAATAATCTTCTCCGCGCTGGTCTTCTCCTCGAAATGCAATAGCGAAGAGGTCAGGCATCTCAGCATACACTCCCAATATGTCGCGTTCTTCCCTTCTGCAAGACACGGCCCAATTCCCTTTGTATGATTGGGTACCCTGTATTGTTGTCTATGTTGAATTTCACATTGACAGTCGCGCCGCTCAGAGTAATACCCCCTTCGAATGAGGTATATGTGTCGTGCCCAGCAGTTGGGTTGATGATTGTCCATCTGTCATCATCACCACCGGAGTTCATGCGGAAAATGGAGTCGATGATCTCGTTGTCGATCCTGATGGCATCGCTTGCATACGACCCCCCACTTGAAGCTCCCTGCTGGGGGACTGGCCCACCAGAGGTTTGGTTCCTTTGCCCGGAGCTCGACGCTGACTTCTGTTGCCGCTCCGTCTTCTGTGGCGGCTCTGTCTTCGATGAACCCATCACCCACCACGTCGGCTCCTCTCCGATCACAAAGTCCTCGGGGTACTTCTCCAGTTCCCTCTCGGCTTCGTGCATGGTGCAGTAGTTGTTCTGGTAGAAGTCGATCATGACGTCCTTCTCGGCTTTCTTTTCGATCTCCTTCAGCCAGCTTACCCACTTGCGCCGATCTTGGTTCTCAGCGGCCCTGTCAGCCGCGTGTGGTGCCAAACTGATGGAGTTGATGTTCATCGCAGGCAGCTTTGACTCGTAGATCATGTCCATGCACCACAGGAAGTTCCTGGCGAACTCGACCTCTCGATAGAGTTCCTTCAGCTCATTCTTGTCTTGACGGAAATAAGCTATGTACGACTGATCCCTAGCATGCCTTTCACCGAGCAATGGCTGCAACCTCCTCATGATGAAGGAAACGCACATAAGCGAGTTGATTGCCCCGATGCACGCGTCAGAGATGTCGCTGGGGGTTGACCCACAGATCATCCAGCGCAAAAGATTGTGCTGGTTGGCTTCTTCATCTCTTCTCAGCGCATATGCGAGGTTCTTCATCGATGCATGCAGCTCATTCTGGTAGATCAGCCCAAGGTCCCAATTCTTCTGATAGTCGTCCTTTGCGCCACGACCGAAGAAGTCAAGCTTGGGGGCCTTGATCACGCTCAACGTGAATACTTTCCCCCAGCTTCGATCTCTGAATTTCGAAATTCTCCGATCGTGCCTTTCAAACTCTGCAGTTGTCTGGAACTCCTCGGAGCTCCTCCACCTTCTTGACGACGAGGCTCTAGTTGGCTCATCGCTGATGAACTCTTTGTATACCTCCCCGACCTGGGTGTCCTGGTGGAATGCAGCTTTGAACGACCGTTCCTCGTTGTCTTCGGCCACACCCGACGCGAGATCCCAGATGTCTGTGATTGATCTCAGCATGTCTGCCCCTTCTATGCAGTACTTGGTGACGTTGAGCAATTCAGGGTTCTTCGCTAGCAGCGATGCCTCACCGCAAAGCTGGTTCAGCGCCGCCACGATCTTCTTCCCCTTGCTGCAGAACTCCCTCCAACCAAGCATACATTCGTCAGCAGACAGTTGTCCGAAAACTTTGCTGATAAACTCTAATGCAACCCTCATGGATTGCCCTTCTCCTTTCATCATTCCGCGGCACTTGGCAGAATAATACGCTGAGTAGGCATAGATAGCAGGGACGCCAATGTCCTCGACCCACTTTATGCACATGCCCAGGTCGCTGCCCATCTCCATTCTCTTGGGGATTCTTTTGCCCTCCTCGATGGCGTTCTTCACGAGGTTCCCCAAGAATATTGCCGCTTGTCTGGATTTCCCAACAGGCACACAGAAGAATTCATTCGTATTGACGACGTTCGCATTGGCAGTCATCTTGATGATATTCTCCAGAACCGGGAAAACCCAAAATAAGCAGCTGCGAATAAAGCCACGGAATTGTCCCAATACGAGCCCAGTTTCTGATTGAGGTGATGAACTGGTCCAACTCCTCTTCGAAACTTGGGGTTCGGGACTGGCCCAGCTCCCCGTTGGCACCCGAGGTTCGGGACTAACCCAGCTCCTCGGTGGTACAGTCGGGGTGGTGCGAATTTCACACGCAGTAGCCTGATGCTCCCGCGATCTCCCTCGCGTAATACAAGCAAGAGCGAGTTTCAATGGTGCCGGCTTGAGGCACTTTGCTCGAGCACGAAAACGGCGGAGGATCACACCCACAATTAACGACGTGTACAACTGGGTTTCTTTGGTTTCACGACCGGCACAAGGTCCATGCTCATGATTTCCATTGCATTTCTTAGAGCTACCAAGATCGAAGTTCCATGAAACAACTCTCCATGGTTTCTTGATTGGCATGGGTTTCTTAGCATACCTTTGCTTCAAGCCATAGCGCCACCCATCAAACTCGTGGCTAGTCCCATCATGAACAACCTCATGCAGTCTCTCGTCCTTCCAATAATCGCAACTCCCAGGCAACTCAAACAAAATCGCAGCTCGTTTTGTCATGGCATGCCGTTTGATTTCAACGAACCGTTCAAACAATCTCCAAAATTCCCTTTGTTTGGCCTCGATTTTCTCTGCGGTGTCAATTCCGCGAGTCTTGTTGAGGCGTGCCCATGATGATCCCCCCGTGCAAGGCCCGGCGAAGAACAACAAATCGGAAGGTTTAGTAAGCACATGTCTGGCGATTCTCCCCCCGTACTCGCTCAGTAAGTCATCGACCAAAGTTATGGTGACGACCTGCGGCCCGTTATGGCGGGCAAGGGCAGTGAACCAGTTACGCGGTTCGGAACATGCCATCAGCACAATAGGCCGAGCCAAGTCAACACTGTAAAAGTGACGACTGTGCGAGTTCTCATACCAGGAAGCGAGACACGCACAGGAGCGCGAAGCACACCACCGTCATGTTTAACCATCGCGAGTTCAATACCCGGCGCTAACTGTGGTTTGTGCTTCACCGCAATGCGATACGGAACAAAACAACGACCAGGGACAAGCTGCTCGTGATTGATATGCATACAACGCATAAGCAGCTTCAACCGGAGCAAAGTTTCCAAAGCAAGGTCGTTGACACATTTTAACTCTATGCGCTCGTTCGACAGTTCTTCAACGAATGCGGCCAGCACGGACTGCATGTCAACATCCCCGGACCCGACGTGAATTGGTCGTGGTCGTGGAGATCGTTCCCGTGCCGGTACGGCGACCGGTACGGGATGAAACTGCCAAACTGCGCGTTCAACCCATCCATCAATCCGCGCACACTGCAACCCAGGGTCAACCCTATCCTCGACCTTGAGCCATGACCCGTTCCTCAGAAACCAAGTGGAACGAAGCCACTTGCTCCCGAATGGTGTCATACCCGCGAGTGGAGGTTTCACACGCATCAATCTGGGCCCCTTGGCAACGACTACCGGATCATGTCCTTCATGCTCATGCAATCCCTCTTTGGATGTCAATCCGGACCACCACAGGTCCGGGGGCATGATCGGAATGTGTGTGTACGGAAACGTGGGAACTCCGTCAACCGTTCCCGATGCAGTCTGCATGGTCCCTTTTATGGGATCACACGTGGGTGTGAGCGCCTTGAGGGTATCCGGGTCAGACAGCAGGCTCGGGTCGAGCAGACCAATCTGCAAACATGCATGTTTCCATTTGCGTCCATCATTGAACGCCTTGGTGTAGATGTCAGCCGCCATTCTGTCGGTGACCTCATACGCCAAATACATGTAATCACGTGTGAACATCTCATGCATCCACGAAGTGCTAACACCATGGCTTCTCTCGAGGTGGCGCATCGTGGGGTTTCTCCCCGATCGCACGACACCGATCATAGCCTTGTTATCGTCATAGAACACAAAGTTCGGTGACTTCTTGAGAATCCGCTCTAACAACTTTAGAGCAGGCATACCCATCGATCTCATGGCAACATCGGCCGCAACTATTTCGGCCTCGGGAGTGGAATGACTCACACAACCCTGTCTTTTGGAGCTGCCAGACAACGGAAACCGAGTATTGGGCCCTTGTATATTCAAGTGTCCACCAGAGGTGGAACGTAGCGAGTCAACGCATCCTGCAAAGTCAGCGTCCGCATACAAGGCCAAGTGCACATCATCCATGGGGTCTCCAACCCAACCGACCATGCGCCAATGTTTGGTATGATGCACATAGCACATCAAGTGATGCAAACCCCGATCATCGGAGTCAGTCCACCTATGCACGTTCCGTGCTAGGCGATTCACTTGCCGCAACAAATCGAAGCGAGCAATCCGCGCACCGTACAGCAACTTCATCAGTACGCTAGCGGCATGCGGAGCAAGGTGTCCACGCACGGGCTCCTTCATGGCCAACTCAGGAGTCCCTCCCCGCTGGTCCGGCACTGTGGCAGAACCGTCGGTGGGCACAAGATTGTTACACCAATTGCACACGACTGACGGCCCCTCTCTGGCAGGCTTCCGTGAGACGTGATTCTTTGTTTCTTCATGCAACTCAGGAGTGACAACCTTATTCAACTTTACGTCGCCCGCCACCTCAAGATAGCGGTCGACACAGGAACGTAGGAACTGTTCCATGTCATAGGTCACCGTTGTTACGCGGTGTCCGTTCCCGAGAGTGACATTTCCCTTGCTTTGATTACAACCAAGGTACATGTCAAGTCCAGTCTCGGGCTCGATCTTCAAACGTGTACGCAACATGCTCCATCCTTGGGCAAGGTTCTTCTGTGGCCCTGCCATTTTGAAGTCGTCGACATACACAACCAGAACAAGCTGGAGCTTTTCATGAATGTACACTGAAGGCCATTCTTCGCCGATGGGTTCAAAACCAACGGCACGCACCGATTCATCGCAGTGCTGCTCCCAGAATGTTCCCGCATCTGGGTGTCCGTACAGCGCCTTCCTCAACGGGACGACTGGTCTTCTGTACTTATCCCATTTGCATTCATTCGGCACAGCCTCCGGTGGCAATTCGATCCAACACGGCGTGCCTCTCAAGGTGGCCTGGATGTACGCTTGAACAGCGTCGGCCATCTGCACATCCCAACCATCATGACAACCCAAAAAATCCGCCCAACGCGAGGCCTCAAACGAAGCAGGAGAGTTCCCCAAATCTTGAAACATCGCAGCTTCAAAGCTTTGATTCTTCACTTGGTTCCCCAGCAACACGCCTCTACCCTTGAACTTCCTCTTGGGATCACCAACAGGCAACTGTGAGTGCTTTTCAACGCAAATACCATGCGCGCGAGCCATGTGTATCTCTTCCCCTTTCGCTTTTGCCTCCTTGGCTACAGCGTCATATTCACGCACCGCGCCAAGATCGAAGACGCCCTGGTCGATTAATCCCGACCATTCTTTCTTCATCGATGCCAACGCATCAGGGTTGGTCAGCATCTCTTTCCGGCCAACCGGTCTGGACACTAAAGCGTCGAAGAATCGTACAACTTTCACTGCTTTCTCTCTGTGCTGTATTCGCTCAGAAGTCACGCACGGCATCGATGGGTATTTCTTGGCTTCACCGTCTTCGCCTATCGCAGGCATCGCGAGTGGCACTTTTCCAGAAACTACCTCAGCAGACTCCTCCCATTCATACCAGGTAAGATCCGTCGATTCGTCGACCGTTGGATCTGTCCCCGATGTCGTCTCAGCTTCGTCTTTCTGACGCTCCATGACTGATGCAACTGCCTTCGTCCAATTTGGAGTCGACTTTGATCGCTCCTCTGACTTGAACTTCCAGGCATAAATTACTACCAGACACTCAAATTCTTTCTCAAGCTGAACGTTTCGCCTCAAGACGTCTTGGGATTGCTTGGAGTCCATGAGAACAACCACTCCGTCAACAGGATTCACAACTATCCTGACCCAATCAAGTTCAGCCAAGTGTTTCCCATCCATTGGGTTCTTGATCTTTGATATGTTCTTCCGCAATCCCCAATTGTACTGCCATTCAACTCCACCCCAGCGGTTTCGAAGCATTGCTCGAATTCTCTTACCGCCGGGCATCTGCAATGTCTGTGCCTCTGCCGGCGCAGAAATCTCAGATTCTTTACTCTTGGGATCTTCTTTCTTCTTCTTGCCACCACCCTTCACCTCGGCCTTTTCCTCCTCAGAGTAGTACTTTCTCATCATTGCCCATTCATCGGGAGTGTATTCTGGAGGTCTCGTTGTCTATTAGCCTGAATCCATCTTTTTGGACAGGATATGGTCTCCCGGCCTTATCGATCTTTACCTCCTTACCATCATCGTTGACGTACGTGATGCCATCCCCAGGTAGCCCAGCTGACACATGTGGAAGGTCGGGCTTCTTGACTTTTCCATCGCCCTTGGCATGTCCATCTCCTTTCCCTTTTGATGAGCTTGGTCTAGCATCTTCCTCTTCTACATGGTCCCCCCGACCTCCGACAAGTACTTCCGGGCCATCGTCTAGCAGCAGACCAGCGATCTGATCGACCTCATCGTCGAGCAGTCGCTTCTCGTCACTCTGCAGCAGTTCAGGCTCGTAGTCCTCATCTTCGATCAGGCGGTCACGTGCATCTAGACCGATTGCATCGACGGACATCTCAATCCCTTCCAAAGTTTCGTTGGCAGCCTTGTACTTCTGTTGTATTGGGAATGTCAAAGGAGACTTCAGAATCATCCTCTCCGTCTGATGTGGCATTCTCAATCGAGGTGGAACCTTTGCCTTCTTGATGTTCAACTCTGCACCCGCAAACGCAGTGAGTGCCCAAGCGCGGTACTTGTTTGCCCAATTGCATCCCGGTGCTCAACACATATCCAGCAAATATACCAGTTTCCCCTCTTGGTTCGAACTTCTCCCTCTTCTCCCCTCGTGCTTCACTCGGCTTGAAGTCTACTAGCGCACCAAAAGGTATCTTCTCGCCTGTGAACTCCTCGCCACGCAGCCTCATCCAAGCACTCGATCCATTCACTTCTTCAATGTTCATGAGATGGCACAGAGTGGTGATGGCCTGCACCCAGTAGCACGTGGGTAGACCGGCATGTACAAGACAAGCCGAAGTCTGGTCAATGATGAATTGGTTTGTCCTTTCAGCAAGGGAATTATTCTGCGGTCGTCCAGGCAGCGATAGGTCGTGGTTCAGCTTCAGCTCCACGCACGCATTGATCAGTTCTGGGCCATCATCCGAATATACCTGCTTGATCTTCCTCCTCCCGCAGAAGTGCTTGATAGCCCTGACGACGGAGTCAGTGTCTCTTCTTGCGGTTGGATAAGCCATGATAATCCCGGTATATATGTCCCGAATAATGAGCGCATATCTGCCTTCCACTTCATGATCTCCTGATGCCGTCACAAAGTCGAACGTCACCAAGTCCCCGAACATCTTTACCTCCCTCTTGAAGGCTCCCGTTCGTGATCTGAAGTGTCTCATCTTTGCCTTGACGCATGATTCGCAGAAAGGATTTCGGTACCTGTGTGTAAGCAAATGAGCGATGGAGTTGGCGTCCCTCTTGAGGACTCCCACTTTCCTCTTTATTGATGATCCTTCGTACACATCAACTTCAATTCCGGCATCTGGATCATCCTCATCAACCTCTTCCTCGTGAGCTTCGGCATCACCATGTCGATGTGGGACTGACCCAACATCTATAGGTATTTCCTCAGCTACGGGAGGCGGATGTACCGGACCGGCTCCTCCGGGTGGTCCGAAGTCGAATGCACCATCATGGTGCCCGCCCTCGGCCTCTGCAAATTCACCGACAGAGGCGGGTGTGACTTCGTTGTCATCGTCGCCTTCCTGATCTGCCGCATCGTTCGTTACCATTGCCAATACTTCCGAAAAGTGCTCCTTGAGGTCGTCTATCGTAGGGCGATGCCTGTTACTCCGAAGCTTACCATCACTCACGAGGTACGGGATGTCGTCCTTAACTTGTAAGTGCACGAATCCCTGCTTTGGTGTAACCATGAAAGGTAGTTTACCAGGCATCCAATGAAATGCATAACCCATCTTCATGCATCTCCTCCCTACTGACAATACCGTGGGTGTCTCATCCAACACGTGCGGCTCGACAGTCTCGTCCAATTCGTCCACGACTATCTTGGCCACGTCGGACGTGGAAGTGGAACCATTCGCGGTCTGGAACAATCTCGTCATCATCTTTCACGATGTCGACGCCCAGGCTTTTCGCCTTGGCTCGTCCGATGAGATGATGACCACATCCGGTGTCCATCAACCATTTCACCCGTTTACTGATGCACGTTGACATGGCGAAAACGTTCTTCGGCAAACCATGCTGCTTCTTCCAGTCCACGGCCGATTCCCTGATTTCGTCCTTGCTCTGATCATATTCGAACATTATGCTGCTCTCCTTGGTCACCGGGAAGTAGTGTTTCTTGTATATGTCATCTACCACCTCTCTCAGTATTCTCGCTCTTACCAATGATCGTTGGACTTGATAGGCTGATAATTCTCGATGATCACTGCTCCTGAACTTCTTCTCGTCGACGTACACGTACTGATAAGGCTCATTCTCATTGTCCTCATAACCGTACCATTCCCCTTTTTGTTCCCATTGCCTTCTCTCGAGATAGGTGATCTCTCCATTCTCGTCGACATCGAGTACTTCCTTGAACCACACCATTTTCTCGGGGACCTCGGACTCGCCAGACCATCTCGATGATTCGCTCATCGCGTCGTCATCATGCTCGTGGTAGACAGTCTCGGCTTCATCCGGTTCGACCTGGTCAACGTCCTTCTTGAAGCTGACCTTTCCCGCAGGAGCCGATTGTTTCAGGACTATCGCAGGCATCGCGACGGCCCTTCTTACAATAGCTGGCGCTGCGGCCTTGGCTGCAGCTTTCGACTTGGCTTGCGCCTTGTCGCTTGACGTTGCCGGAGCTGAATTGTTCTTGATGAGCTCGTGCCTGTACTTGCAAGCGCTCCCTCTGTCGCACTTTCCCTTCTGAAACACAAAACATGCTCCATCATCCCTCTTTGGTGACGATGATCTGGATTTGGACTTACCTTTTCCCTTCCCTTTGGGCATGTTCTCCAGCTTGTGCTCCGTCTTCTTGCTGTGGGAAAATGTGCATTCATTCCCTTTCACGCATCCCTTCGCCGATTTGAAGTGATACCAACAGGGGTTATCTTTGCCTCCGCCCGGACTCTTGCCTCTGTCGCTGGCACCGTCGGACTTGCCGTTCTTGCCAGCGTGGCCCTTTGCTTTGGCCTTTGGGAGTACAGGAGCAGCATCAGGTCCACTGGGTTTCCCCTTTCTGCCTTTGCCACCCTGGTTCTCCTGTTTGCCAGTGGCTGGGGCTGCATCCCTGCCGCCCGACTTCATCATCGACTTGACCGATCTCTCCTTCATGTCAAGCATCAGGTCCTCCCGATCCGCCTTGATCTGATGGTCGATCAATGCCAACAAGAATTCGTACGTCTTTTGAGGATGCTTGTCCGGCAGTCTATGGTAGGCATTGAGGCCGAATTCCATCTTCTTGCTCCCCTTGATCTTCCTGTAGAGGATATCTCTGAGAGCCAATTTACTGGGTCTGTCCTCGCTCCTCATCTTTAGCAGCAAATCATACCACTTGTTCCTGAACATAACCAAGTTCTTGTCTCCAGGAAAGTCAAGGTTGAATAGGTGCTCGATGTGGTAGACAAGATCCGTTCTATCAGACGTTCTGAATGATTGCATAACCAATGCCACCAACTCTCGTCCCTTCACGATCACCCCTTGTTGATGTCGTAGTTCCGAGTGTCGCGTAGCGTCGAGGTACACGTCTTTGGCTTCGTCAGGTGCTTGTTTCAACATGTTCTGCATGCCCATGGCCATCTTGATATCTATCGTAGCAAATCTGTCGCCACCTGAATCGCTAAGCATATTCAGGTCTGGGTTTAACCCAAGAGCTTGTTCCAACCATTTCGTCCATGTGTCGGTATCTGGATCTGCGCATGCGCTCAGAACATTCATCAGCAGTTGCATCTTCCAGTTATCAAGTTGGTGGATCTTTGGCCAAGCAGGAATAGATACCCTCTCGGCTTCTTTCCTCGAGATCCTCGGTCTCTCGTTCTTGACCTCTCGATCATCCCTCGATCTTCTGCGCCTCCTCCGTGTTCGATTGTCATCTTCTTCCTCTTCTTCTTCCTCGTCTTCTTCATCCTCTTCGTCGTCGTCGTCCTCGTCTTCATCATCGGGTGGGTCATCCGGAGGTCCTCCTCCGCCACCTGTGAGGCTCAACTGACGTCGACTTGCTCCCTGCCTATTTCCATTAGGCGAGAATCCACCGTAATCCAATGGGGGTGTAGTACCGTTGTTTCCCCCTCCATCACCACCACCAGTCGTAGTAGTGGATTGTGGGACATGTCCGACAACCCCTTGCATCTGGGATAGGTGTGCATCGATCATTGGATCACCAAAAGACGGAAAGAGAATCGAACCTGGCATTAGCGACGAATTAGGGGTCAGATTCGAAGACGATGACGGGACTAACCCAGCCACCCTCTTGTCTACCCTATTTGAATTAGCTTGGGGTCCCCCGTCAGCGCGTTTCACTACTGCTCGTTCACGATGTCCATCTTTACTGCTAGAGGCTTCCTGTGTCTCCAGCTTCTTGAGTGCCCGTAGTTCCTCATTGTCAGCATCGAGTTGACGAACAAAACTCTCTTCTTGCTTGAGTGTCGCCTCCCTTTCCTTCAGTTGTCCCTGAAGCTCATGCATCTCCTCAAGGTACTCATCATACACTCCCTTAGCTGTCAATCTCCAGTACTCAGCCTCCTTCGACTTCTCGTCCATCGTGCACCGTTCTTCTTCTTTGACCTGGGCTAACTCCAAGATCGCATCTTGACGATGACCGCCCTCGATAGCAATCATCTGGTCCTTCATCGACACGTCGGATTCATACTGTTTGACGATCTCTTCCTTTTCACGAAGCAAGCAATCTGCTCTCTTTGATTCTTGTTCCGCGAATACTGTAACGTCGTTCAGTCTCGCCATCAGCTGTTCCCTGGAGTCCTCCATAGAGTACGTCTCGGGGCGTTTGACGAGTGCGTGCTCCAACTGTGATTTCAGACTTTGGACCATCTCCTCCTCGTTGAACTTCTCGATAGATGTAGACGATTCGATGCCTCTGATCTGTTGCTGATAAACTGATATCTGCTGTGAAGCTTCACGGTGTATCTGATTTGCATGTATAGCTAACTCCTGCGTGGCCGACTTCTCGCTTGCCATGTAGGATCTCATCACTGCAATCTCCCGCTTCTGCTCCATGATAGTTCCTTCAGCTTGTCTCATCTGTTGCATTATAACATTCGACTCCATGTCTTTCTTTTCCCCGTACTGATATGCGTTCATTTCCACCTTGCGCATCTGTTGGGCTTCCTCCTCAAACTTGCGCCATGCCTCAGCCATGTGGTGTTGGTGGTGACTCACTAGATGTCCCGACTGCTTGCTGGCAATCTCGCATCGTCTTTCCAGCTCCTGGATCCGGATGGTGCTCCCATAGTCTTCTTGATGAAGATTCGCCATCGCTGCCGACATTTCATCAAGTGTCTTTTGATATTCCCCGATCTCCACCTCCATCTTGTTCTTTTCTTTGATTGCTGCGCGAAACTCAGCACTGGTGGGCGATTTTGACCTCCCACCTTTTGATGTTGACCTCACGCCCTTCTGCGACGTCCGTGGTGTCGCAGGCGAAGATGACGATCTCCTCGGTGGTGATTCTCTTTGCTTCGACTCCTGATGAACATCGATCTGCTTCCATGATCTTGTGGGAGTGGATATGTCGCTGAATAGCGCGGATCCTCCGCTCCCAGGTCCATCCCGTGAATCTGCGATCATATCCATCACCGCAGGAAGAGCCATCAATCCATTAGATCCCTCTGAGCTGCTGTTCCCAAAAGTTGCAGTACTTGGGCTCGCTGAAGATGCCATTGTACTGTGTAGGTTATTGTTCCTTTATTGTCCCTGTACCCGCAATAAACCAGCTGTCTCTCTGTCCAGTGTAGAGCTTGTCGATACGGCTGATAACCTGTCAAGAGACGGCAAGGTGACGTCCCGTGGGACGCTGTGCACCGAACCCTCGTAGAAAGGCGTATGCAGTCAAAGCCGCTATAGCCGAAACCGTGTAAACGTTGTAAGGGAGAAGGAATAATAGTTACAACAGTGGTCCTGACAAATGCAGCGCAAGCAAAGTGTTTTCCGCTCTCAATGCCGATCACGTGCGAACGCAGCTACACATCAGATCTTGAACCTCAATTGTGTCTTGAGCCAAATGGCGATCAATGGAACTTGGTAAGCAACACTAACACGGACCTCAGAACTGCTTCCCAATTTAGGCACGGGGCCTAGAGGGTTTTAACACTCGCAAACATGATTGAAAAACTGCGGTCTCACCCCTGAGACAAGTTTGTTTGGAGGTTGGCGCAGTTAGAGTTGACTTCTCCCGCCGACATGCTGCGCATTTCCCCCCCCCCTCCAGCCGACACACTGCGCGCAAATACTCCAAATGCATTGATACAGTCATCGCAAAACGAATGCGTCAACCCATTTACTCGTCAATTCCTTGTAACTTTGCTAATTCACAACGCCTACGCGGTCCATTATGACTACACTGCGATGCTTTCTTTGCTAAAAAACGCACAAATCGCACCACCACACATCGCCACGATCGGCCTCCAACTTCTCCCCAGCTTCTATCATTTTACATCAACCCGAATCATGTCAATCAACCCAGTAAAATACACTACTTCCAACAGAAACCTCCCAAGAGTGGGAAGAAACCCTCCCAAAAGTGGGAAGACACCCTCCCAAAAGCGGGGGACACCATTTGAATTGGCACATGGTGTGTGTGTGTGTGTGTGCACTTGTTCCGCTACACCACTAAACAGTTCAGATAAGTTCATCAACTATTAGAGACGTTAATACTTACTTTTTCAAACCTTCAAAGCCTCTGACCTCAAATAGCGACTCGCCCTTTCAACAGAAAAAAAAAACTGTCCTAGTTTCTTCTCAATCCTTGAAACCTTGTCTTTGACACTGCTCCAATTGCTAGCTCTCTCCTTCTCACTGATCCCTTTCTTACGATAAATTTTGACCTCGTCGCCAACCCTAACAGGGGGATATTTACGGGTTTTCATTCCGGCCATCTTGACATCGAGGTGGTTCCTTTTTGCGGGCGTCGTTCGGAGTCATGCCGTGCGCAGAGTGAACCATTTTACTGTTATGTGTAAACATGATCTTGGGGATGTAATCTATCCGTTGTGTGTCACCCTCTCCCTTGTTCTCATCGGCGTCAACCCTGTTGAAAAGCATGTCCTTGAATGTGCGGATAAATCTCTCAACAAAATGAGGGCGCCCCCTAGTTTTGTAACTCTCTATTGCTTGATGTTTGAAAAATTCAACAAGATCCTGATTGTTAAGACTCCCTTCACCATCAGAGTAAATGAGTTGGGGCTTCCCGGGTTTGATCAAACCCTCCATGATCCCAGCAGTGATGTCGGCAGGCTGCTTTGACATGATAGGCACCACTACGGCTTTACGGGAAAAGACATCAGTGAGAGCTAAACCTGTTCTACTTCTGAGTTTGTAAATGGTTTTTGAAATAGAGAACAAATCAAGCTCAAACGCAAACAGAACATGTGGAACAATGAACGAATTGTATCCAGACAGTTGTTTTTTCCTTTGCGCATTCTCTTCAAACCACTCCTTGATGTCTTGCATTGTGATAGAAGGATCTTTTTTCTTACTGTCTACCAGAGTTGTTTTAAAAGAACCAAGCCCCGCACGGTCGTAACAACTATGAGAAATTATATCATTTTTGTTAGCGGTACTCATTATAATCAAGATGATATCTTTTTCCCCAAACAGCGTGTCTACACTAAGGGGTTCTTACGGTAAGAGAAAAGGCCTTGGTGCCAGATTGAGGTGCCCGCTCTGTCCGCGTGCGTTTTGCGTGGTATGTACTGCTCTTGCTTGATGTCGAAGTGCGTTTCGACTGCGCAGGCTCGCACAAAGTGAGGTGTCGACTTCTGTCCGCGAGCGTTTTGCGTGGTATGTACCGCAGATTCGTGCTCTTGCTTGATGTCGAAGTGCGTTTCGACTGCGCAGGCTCGCACAAAGTGAGGTGTCGACTTCTGTCCGCGAGCGTTTTGCGTGGTATGTACCGCAGATTCGTGCTCTTGCTTGGTGTCGAAGTGCGTTTCGACTGCGCAGGCTCGCGCAAAGTGAGGTGTCGACTTCTGTCCGCGAGCGTTTCGCGTGGTATGTGCCGCAGATTCGTGCTTTTGCTTGATGTTGAAATGTGGTTCGACTGCGCAGGCTCGCAGAAAGTGAGGCGTCGACTTCTGTCCGCGAGCGTTTCGCGTGGTATTTACCACAGATGCTTGCTTTGGCTTGATGTTGAAGCGCGTTTCGATTGCGCAGGCTCACACAAACTCGATTTCTTTACTTTTTTGGCGGCTCCAGGGACCGTGGGGGTTTTGTCTCGTGGTCCGGCGGCACGGGTTTCCGGCGAAAGGTCCTGGGCTCGATTCCCGCCCTGACCGCGCGAGCTTGTTTCCCTTCTTTGGGCATGCTTGGATGGTGCTTCTGTGCTGCGACGGCTTCTCGATGGTAACAACAACCAAACAGCAACAGCAACAGCAACAGCAACAGCGCCACATTCATAGAAAGAAAGAAATACAGAGACAAAACAACGAGAACCAAGGAAGAAGCTACCTAGCTAGCTAACTCACTAACTCAGGCACCCTGTTGAAACAAACACACAGATCTCGCCTTTTGTAGTGATGCTTGCGCAGCCATGGGCGCAATAATCTTGGCGACGTTGCTGGAAGCCGCGCCTGCCGATGCGCACGCGGAATTCGAGCATCTCGGGTCATGTGTCTTGGGAGACCTTGCGGCTGCGCAGGCGGGTGCTTTGTTGGAAGGTTTATCTTCGGATCGACAGGGCTTATGGACGGCGTGCAAGAACGCAAGGTGAGAGAAGTTTGCAGCAGGAAGAGCTTCGGGCGCTGGCGAAGGACAAGCTTCTCGCCGTGCTGCCGGCGGTTTCATTTCAGGCTCTTCTGGACTACGCTGTGCCTGGCGAGATGGGGAGGGAACTGGAAGAGTACGGAGAGGTCCTCGTGGCGGCGCAGGAAGCGGCCAGAGTGACAGAGCTCCTTCGTGCATTGCGGGTGCAGATGAGCTCAGGAAAGTGAGCAGTGTGTGGGGGATCGCAATACGAAATGCCAGTGGCAGAACACGCGCAGCGCAAAGTGTGCGCTCCGAGTTGCGCGGCGCCTGCGTTCGATCTCTGAAAGAAACGCCAGTCAGCGACGCTTCGGGTGGGGCGGAGCAGGGCATGTCTGCGTCTGCGGCTGCGCGCGCGGGTGAGGGCATAAGCCCGACGAGCAGTTCCGGCGCGTTGGTGGAGCAAAGCGTGCAGGTCACCTTGGCGATGCTGCTGGAAGCCGCGCCTGCCGATGTGCGCGCGGAATTCGAGCATCTCGGGTCATGTGTCTTGGGAGACCTTGCGGCTGCGCAGGCGGGTGCTTTGTTGGAAGTCATCTTCGGATCGACAGGGCTTATGGACGGCGTGCGAGAACGCAGGGATTAGCCGGAAACAAGGTGGGAGAAGTTTGCAGCAGGAAGAGCTTCGGGCGCTGGCGAAGGACAAGCTTCTCGCCCTGCTGCCGGCGGTTTCATTGCAGGCTCTTCTGTACTACGCCGTGCCTGGCGAGATGGGGAGGGACTGGAAGAGTACGGAGAGGTCCTCGTGGCGGCGCAGGAGGCGGCCAGAGTGACAGGCGCAGATGAGCTCAGGAAAGTGAGCCGTGTGTGGGGGATCGCAATGCGAAATGCCAGTGGCAGAACACGCGCGGTGCAAAGTGTGCGCTCCGAGTTCACGTGGGGCCAAAGGTTGTGGACGCACGCCTTCCCGGCTTACTTCAAACATCATTTCACGTGGAGCCAGTGGATGTGGACGCACACCAGGCCGGTTCCCTTGAGAGGGAAGGAAAGCGCCGTCGTCTGAGTTGCAACAAAGCCCTGGTCCTTTTGGTGTCCTCCAAGCGCACCGAACAACAAGAAGCTGCCAGCGGGCTCCGTTTGGTCACCAAAGACATCATCGATGGTTTAGCAGAGGCAGACGCTGCCGCGGCCGAAAAATTCACAGCCATAGCTTACTGCACTGTTCATAACTTGAAGGATTTCGTCTTGGACCCACCTCGGACGGGCAAAAAGTTGCAGTGTGCCTTGGCCATAGCGTGCTCCAAGTCTGCGACGGAAGGGCAAGCCGAGCTCATTGTGGAACAGCTGCAGCTGCTGCGTGAAGCAGATGTTGACGTGGCCACGAAGTGCATGCGCCAACTGCTCTGATGTCTAGCGTGACTGCTACGCGGACCTCCGCATGCTCCCTGGACAGAGTCGACAGCGCCCGCCTTGCAACAAGCCCTTTGCCCAGCTCTGAGCGCATACCCGCGTGGAGAGCCGTGGGCGAATGCACCTACAGCACCGGGGCGCACACGCCTGCAGCGACTGAGCGAATCTTGGAACCCTTGCGGCTGCGCAGGCGGGTGCTGGAAGTGTCTCTACGGATCCCTGACGGACGGAATGCAAGCGCGCAAGGAGCAGCTGGTTTTGTCGACGCAGACCCACTTCAGCTGCCGGGCTTTGCTCGCGGATAAAAACAGTCGCGTTCTTGCGCCCCCCGTACGTTGTATTTGCTGCTCCACACACTATTCACGCACGACTCCATGTGTTCCTTCCTCACATTCCTCGTGTATGCACTCAACGTGTCATGTTCCTTGCTGTGTAACTCGATAGCGTAAAAGGGCTGAGAGATCTTGCGTGGTGGTGGGTTGTTGCCCTACCTGGTTGTCCGCACACGTGCACTAGCTTTGCTTCGATGGCAACGCGGTACTTTGCCTAGAACTGCGGTTCAAACATACTTTCACAACTGCGTCGCGCCAATTCCTCTATGTGTCTGCATGTGTGCCTGTATGCACGTGTCCCTGCGCGTGTCCCTGCGCGTGTCCTTGCGCGTTCCGGCACAAGCTTGCACGTGCGCCGCTGGCGGTTGCGCAGGGACAGCCGATGTCCAACCTTGTGCGTAACCAATCGGTGATGCAGCGGATGCACTTTGTTGTGGTGGAACACAATAAGAAAAGTAGTTAGCCAGAAGCAAGCACAAGCTGGTTCTTTTCGACACAGCCCCACTTCAGCTGCCATGCTTTGCTCGCGGAAAAATGCAGTCGCGTTCCTTTGCCCCCTACTCTGTAATTTACTCATCCACACACTAGTTACGCACGAAGCCGTGTGTTCCTTCCTCACATGCCTTGTCTTACCTCCATGCTGCATGCAACAACGCTCCTGTGCGTGGAAGTCGTGTCGCTTTGGCTCAGCTCCGTCCTTTTGCCGCCGACAGTCTCCGTACTCATGCCTCGACGCTGCCTGACGCATCCGAGTATCGTTGACGCTGAGACCGCCGCGCTCTCGAACAACACTGCGGCTGCGCGTGAAGATGACGCAACGCCTGCTGGCCCCTTGGAGACACGCGGTGCCGCCAATCTGCCGGGCTTTGGACGAGCCCGCCGGAAGCACCCAAGTCGTTCGCCACAGTACAGCTCGCCCCAGCAGAAAGCGCACGTATTCGACCGCCTGCTGCTATGTACCCCGTGCTTTGCGCTCAGGCCGCGCGTCTAGGCGATGTCTGTTTGTTCTTGCGGCTCATGACGACCTGCTGTGCTGCACGTTGCCGCGTCTGGATGCAGCGCGCCCGTGCCGTACGCCAAGAAGTAGAAGCTTACGCAAATTTTATCCTGGCAACACGGCTGTGGCTGCCAGGGTTCTTGGCGCACGATGTCATTGACGTGCGTGTGTCTTGGAATGCGCCCGAGTGGATCCATGCACAAATCCGCCTGCCGACTTTCTTTGACAACTCTTTCCGCTGTGCAGACGAAGCTACCATGCAACAATGGGTCGACCAACATCCGCGCCTTCGCGGCCTGCCGCCCCTCGCAGCGCTGCACCGCATGAACTGCCTCGATAACATGGCGCCAAATGAGTTTGACGCCTTCTTGTGCGTCCTGCGATCTGGGAACGCGCGCTTTATGCACACGCCTGCTGTGGAAGGGTCCGAGCCAGACAGCCCAGTCTTTGGGCCTGCCTTGATAACGCTTCTGTGCTGCGAGAGCTTGCCACTAGCACTCTGCGTGCGCCGCGTCGGCTGTTTGCAGCAACAAGCTACCACGCCTTGACCGCAGCGCCTTTGCATCTACCAACAGACTGGCCTGCTGCAGTGCCACGCATCTATCCCAGCAGCCCTGTCCTGCGATTCTGCCGTCTCACCGATATGTGCTGCTCATGGAATAAAAAACGAGCATGCCTGCTGGCCATGCCTGTGCGCCTTTTTTCTTCTTGGTGCTGCATGTGTCTCTACTCCCACACACGTGTCCTCGTCTTTGTGAGTGTGCGCGCGAATACCGCAAAATGATGTTGCAGCTTCCTGACAACAACCGCCGTTTTGCGGCGCTGCCCGCACAATACTCTGCAGCGTGCGACCGCCGCCTATCACTGTTTGGGGTCTCGTGCCGGGGTAATTCTTGTTCTACTCGTGGTTCTTGTTCTGGTTGTTCCTGTAGTTGCTTGAGATAGTTCTGATGTCTTTGTGACTTATCACGTCTTCTGCAATAAAAACCGCACATACAAAGTTTTTGTTCACATAATTTGCCAATTTCTCGCACACGTGTTAGTCCCTTACTTGCTCCTTATTCCTTATGTGTCTCTCTGTCAATCCGCCGACCCCTTCTCCTCGAGGGGGAGGCTCGCGGGAAGGGTGATCGATCTTACAATCGCTATCATCATGGTCATCGTCATCTCTTGTTAGGCAGCGTTGGCGATGTAGAGGATGCTACGATGACAGCTATCATCACAGTCCTCATCCGTATCATCATTATCATCAAGGTTATCATCACCTCTTCTTAGGCAGTCTTGGCGATGCAGAAGATGCTACGATGATAGTTATCGTCACAGTCATCACCATCATCTTCATCATTCCGGTCATCATCATTGTCCTTATCGTCATCATCATGATGGTCATCATGATCACCCTTATCATCATCATCACGACGGTCATCGTCATCTCTGTCTTACATATACACTTAAAGTGTGGCGTGGGGCCCAGTTGATGATGCAGACGATGCTACGAGGGTAGTTTTCCTCAACCGTATCAGCACAATCGCTATCATCATCTCGTATTAGGCAGCATTGGGGATGTAGAGGATGCTACGATGATAGATTTCATGACAGTCATCATCCTTTCACGTGAAGTCCGGCAGAGCCGGGGGGCAAAAATATAATAACTACAGCTCTCTTTCTGTTTCCTTTCTTGACTCTTTTTCTCTTCTTCTTGCTTTCCTTCCCTCGTTCTTTCTTTCGCTCTCTCTCTCTCTCACTCTCTCTCTCTCTCGTAAAAATCAGTTGTTACTTTGCTTACAAGTGCAAGTGCTGTAATGTTCAAACAAACAGTCAACCAATGTAGTCTGCAGCTGCCAACCTTTTGACTCATGCGGAGTAGTAAGCTCAAGGCCTGCGGTAGTGAACATACATGCAACACGAGTGCAAAGTGAAGCATGTAGTTTGACACGGCCCCTCAGTTAAAAGGTCTTTGTAGTACCTTTTCAACTGAAGTGCAAAATGTGGATTGATAGTAGTGATGAAAACCATTGTTGTTCATCAGTTCTACTGTATTGACAAAAGTAGTGACCTGCGCTCAGTAGTTCACGCTGTTCAGGTTCCAGCTCGATGTAGGGCGCTGGACGGAAGTAGTGAAGGCAGGCACTCGTTGTAGTAGAGTAGGAGCTCAAAAATGTAGTCCCCATTTCTGGGTGCGGTAGGCTTGGACCATCTGTAGTCGACTGTCCAAGGTCGCATAGTAGTTGGTGGTGACAAAGGTTGTCATGTTGTTTGGAGCTCCCCGTAGTCGCTCATCATCAATCTCGGGACACGACATGTGTTGGTTGTAGTCCCGTAGAAAGCGGTGTCGTAGTGCTTTGTGGTGTTGTGTGAGGTTTGTCATTGTAAGTAGTGTGAATCCGTAGTATTGGATGCTTTTGCAGAGGGTTGTAGTGATTGCTTTGTGCTCGAAGTCGTGTAGTTGGTCTCGGTTGTAAAGGTAGTGGAGTAGTTCAGGTAGAAGTAGTGGCATGTGGTAGTTCCACACGTAGTTGTTCCTGAGGCTGTAGGTGTCAGTGAAGGTGGTCATGTTGTAGTTCACCTTGTAGATGGTTTGTGGCAGTGTTGTAGTCGGGAGGTAGTAGTTATGTTGTACCGACATCATGTAGGAGATGTAGTCTCTTGTGAAGTGTAGAAATTGTCCTGAAGTGAGGTACCTCAGGAGTAGTGGTTGTTCAATCTGGAGTTGGATGATGACGTAGTTGGTGTTGTCGCCAGTTGTAGTGTGGAGTGAAGTCGTGTGGTAGTAGTGGACGTTGGCTGCTTCAGGTAGTGAAACGCTGAGCAGTGTAGAGTTGTAGTGGGGCATCCGAAGATCTCCAGGGATGCAGTGAATGGGTCGTGTGTAGTCCAGTTGTGCCAGTGGAGTAGCTTGTTGTTGTGAGAGTAGTTGATACTCTTCAAGTGTAAATGCAGTGAAAAATTGAGTGTAGGGAATGTTGTCGGGCAGTGGTGGTGCAGTGGTTGTCTGGTGCTCAGTGATGTGTAGTTGGTCCATCACTGTGGTCGGGTTGTAGTAGACGGTGTTGCCGGGTGTAGAATGGTTGAAGTGGCAGTTGGAGTCGTTGTAGGTTTGAGGCGGTGGAGTTCCGTGGTCACTGGAGTCCGTAGTGACCGCCACCTCCGGTGTAGTTGCCCTGTCGGGCGTAGTGGCGTCTCCCATCGTAGCATCTGCAGTAGATGGAGCGGCCATGGCTGCAGTGAAATGCAAATTGTAGTGAAACGGGGCAAAACAAATGAGCCTAAGTAGTTGCTACCAGGCAGGCGGCGAATGCAGACATATGAAACAAACAACTGTAGTGTTGACTCAAGCCGCCAAAAGTGCAAGTGAAAGTACATGTAGTTACTGTTACTTACATACCAAAAGTGTCGTGTTACATGTAGCTACTTACATACATGAAATGTCCAAAGTCGTTGTTGTTGTTGTGAAACTGCTGCGCTGGTCGTTCGTAGTGCTAAATGCGTATTCCAATGCTCTGGATGAGCCTGTGTAGTGTTTCTTTGCTGATGTATTTGGTAAACAAATCTGCGCTGTTGTGGAGTGTGTTGGTCTTAAGGATTCTGATGATGTCGTGCTTGATGAGGTCTTGTGTGTAGAGGAATTTGAGGTCGATGTGTTTTGCTCGTTTGCTAGTGCCTTGTCGTGTAGCAATGCTCTTGCCTGCTGTGGAGTCTGTGTGCATGCGTAGGTTTAGTTTGCTGCAAATGTTGGTTTCAAGTAGGAAGTTTCTGAGGTGTAGTCCCTCATTAACTCCTGTGCAAATGGCGTAGAGTTCAGACTCTGCTGAGCTGAGTGCTATTGTAGCTTGTGTTCTGCTGCCAAATGCAGCTGTTGTTCCTAAAAAGATGATGTTGAAACCTGAAGTTGATTTCCTGGTAGTAGGGCATCCTGCCCAGTCGGCATCGACATGAACGTCGAGGTCCAGGATGTTGTTGGTGTTTGCTCTGAGTGTTGTTGTTGGTTCTATGGTGAATTTGTAGTGCTTGGTGCCGTGCAAGTAGCGTAGTAGATGTTTGACTCTCTTCTGTGAAAGTTCTGTAGGTGCTGCGAGGTCTCGTGCTAGTTCTTTTGTGGAGTATGCAATGTCTGGTCGTGTGTATGCTAACCATTGAAGTTTGCCAACAACTCTTCTGTACCTTTTGTGTTGTTCGTTGTCAAGTAGTGCTTCATCTTCTATTGTTGGTTTGTAGTGTGCAATTCCTGGAGTGTTCACTGAGTTGCAGTTGTTCATTCCAGACTCCTCGATCATGTTGTCGATGTAGGAGTCCTTTAGTCCAAGATTGCAGTAGTTGCCGAAGTGGTCGATGTTTCTTCCAAGAAATTGTTGTGGTTTGCCAGGTTCGAGGTAGCCGATGTGCTTGAGTAGGACCTGCTTCTGGATGGCCTCGAAGGTGGAGTCGACAGTAGTCTTGTCACCAAGTACCAAGAGATCATCCACGTGGACCATGATGTAGCAGTCGCGAGTCGCGTTGAGACGTTAGGTTCTGACTTTAGTCTTACAAAGCTGAGTTTTTGTAACACTTCAGCCAGGTAGTCCTGCCATGCTTTTGGTGAACTGCGTAGTCCATACATGGCTCGCACAAAGTTCTTTAGGTGGCCAAAGGTAGACGTCACGTTGTTTACCGTCGTGGTCTTTTGCGATAGGTGCGTGTAGAAATGCTGTAGAGACGTCACCTAGTCGCGCGATCCAGTTTGGTCGTGACATTTGTAGTGCGAGAAGTGTTCGGAGTGTCGTGAACATTGGTGTAGAGGCGTAGACGGAGTCTTCGTCCTCTATCTTCTCTGTGTAGCCTTTTGCGACAATTCGGCTTCGTACTCCTGGTCCTTTCTTTCTGTGTACCCATCTTGTAGGTATCGCTTCTCTGATGACGTTGTCGTCGACGGTAGACGCATCTACTTCGTCGTAGACGTCGTGTAGTTTCATTTGGTTTGACTCGTGTTTCATTCCTTCCAGTAGTTGTGTTTCGTCGTAACCTTCGTTGTCGAAGATTATGGGTTGGTCTTCTGAGGTGTCGTCGTTTGTGTAGGGAGTGATGGATTTTCCGTTGGGAAGTGTCACTGCGTTGATTTTCTGTCGTAGTGGTGGTGGTTCTTTGGTTGCTTGCTCCGTTGATCTGATTGTAGTGTCCTTTGAGGTCTTCTGTGCTTTAGTTGGTTGCATTACTTCTTCCGGAGTTAAACGTCGTAGCGTTTGTCGAGGTGGTGCTGGTAGTGGTGGATGTTGTCGTCCGGTTGGTGAAGTAGCCATAGGGCTATCGAGTAGTGGTCGTGAACTTGACGTCGATGTGGACGGAAGTCGTGGAGGTGGTGTAGCGCGTTGTTGTTTTGTTGCGGGTTCCGCAACGATGTCGTCCGTAGCGTTCGTTTGTTGTCCGAAATCTTAACGGTTGTAGTTGCGTATCCAACAGTGTTGCGAAGGATGGGTTGTAGGTGTTCCGTCAGTGCGAGGTCGTATTTGAAGTCAGGCTGTAGTCTCCGTACTGTTCATACCTTTTGTACGCCTGATTCCGTTTTGCGACGTAGTTTTCTCCGGTTTCGGAAACTTTTCCGAGCCAGATGCATTTCTGCATCCGTAGGTCTGCTTTCGGAAGTTTCTTGTGTTGTGGTGGAAGGTAGAGTAGTGTCTCGCCAAATTCGCAGATTGCTCGCTCGTAGTTTCTTCCCCAGCGGCGTTCAAAGCTTGTGTAGCCGTCTGAGTGGATGACGTAGCGATTTACCGTCCATGCTGCATGTCGTACTATCCAAGGTAGTAGACAGTGCTTTGTGGACATCGTCATGCTGTAGTTGCTTTCAACCTGAGCTTTGACGACGCGGATTTGTCCGAGAAGTGTTCTATGTAGTCGCTCAACGCTTCCTTGACTGTTGCTGCTGTAGGAAGGTGAATGTCGTACACTCATTGTGCCGACTTTTGCTGCTGTAGCTTTTAGAAGTGCGTTGAGTGTGTCTTCGTTGTCGCTTTGTAGTATGCCTTGTGTTCTTCCGCACTCAAAGATGAATGCTTGTAGGTTGTTGATCATGTAGTCCATCATTGATGATTTGTCTGGAACCAATACTGCCATACACAGTTGTGTAGTAACATCAACTGCTGTCAGTACCGGTGTGGTCTTTGGGTCTTGTTGTGACTTGATGTAGGCAAAGTCTACTTGAATGACAGGTTGTCGTGATTGTTGTTTCTTGTAGTTGTCTTGGCGTCCTTTGCCTTGAACGCAAATTGGACACCAGTTTCTGTATGGTAGATGTGTAAGGTTGTGTTCTGCTATTTGTTGTGGAGTGGGCTGCTGTGGTTGTCGTAGTCCTCTTGCTCTGTGTGCTTCATGATGCTCGTGTTGTTGTTCTTCATCGTGGTTCTCCTGGATGTACTCGTAGTCTTTCTTCACGGTGAACCTTGTTGTTCCTTTCCATTGAAATGGTAGTGCTGCGTTGCCCATGACTGTCCAGTCATCTTTGCGTTGTGAAACTTCTCCAAAGTTGTTGTGAGTGATTGTAGTTCTGTGAGGTTCAAGTGTGTTGATTGGTGGATGTCCTGGTCCATCTGTTGGAGTGAAGAGAGTTGTTCTAAGCGTTGTGTGGTGTCGTATCCAGTGTTCACCTTGTCTTTCCCAGTAGTCTTGGTTGTCCTCCTGTGCTGTGAGTGGTCTGTGTGTTGTCTCCTTTGGTTGTGTGGTGTCAAGGTTTGTAGAGGGTGCTGCTTTAGGTCTCCATGTCTTTTGCGGCGCTCGTAGTTGGATCTTTGATCTGGTTGGTGGTGTGTCCATTAGCCGTTGTGGTTGTGAGCTCTGCATTGTTGGGGCGGTCTTTGATGTTGCTCTACGTGTAGGTGTTATCTTTCTTCTGAATCTGGTTTCTCCAGTCCAGTTGTCACCTTCTAGTCTTCATTGTAGCTCTTGCTTGGAAAGTTGTGTTGGGTTCTCTTGTAGTTGTTCTTGCTCTTGCCCTTGTCTGTTGATGATGGCTAGTCGCCAACCATCTAGTTCTCCTTCTGGTATTGGGCAGCCACTGTTGTGTGGTGTGAACAGTGCTTTGCGTGGTCGTTTGTGTACTCTGATGGCGTAGTCACCATCAAGTTTCCAGTAGTCAGTGTTTCCACCAAGGATCTGTCGTAGTGCTTGGTCTGTGTGTGTGAGTGGTGCGATTTGTTCTTGTTGTTGTGCTGCTCTCTCTGTAGGTTGAATCACAGGAATGGATTTTCCATTGTGGGTAGTCATTGGGTAGATGTCGAATCCTGTAGGAATGTCGATCTTCTCTGCTCGTAGGTAGAAAAGTCCTGAGTGTCTTATGAGGTGTGCTTGTTGTTGTCCATGTGTGATGGTGCAGTGTCGTGGAGTGAAGTCAAGTCCATATCCTCTATCAAGTAGTCTTGATGCGCTGAGGATTGGATACTTCACATCACAAACGTAGTAGGGTGTCATGATCCTGAAGTTGTCCTGCTTGTAGGGAACGTACTTGATGCCGTAGACTGGAATCTTCTTGTCGGTTTGTGGAACTGATTCTCCACAAGGTCGTAGTGCGTAGTCCTTTGGGCAAACATGTGTAGATGCTCCTGAGTCGATCAACAGGTGGTGGTATGACTTGAAGTTGGAGTACATGATGTAGTGGGTGATAGTGTCCTCAATCTTCTTGTTCCTTTGTTGTTGTCTTGCTGCTGCTATGTCGAAGTGTAGCTTTGTGGTGTCTTCTTGTAGAAATTGTTGAAAGCTCTTGCTGTGGTCGTTCCATGATGTTGTGTGTGTTGTTCTCTTGCCAAGTGGTGATTTAAATTTATGCTTGTGTAGTCGTGTTTTTGCTTGTCTGATGTGTCCAATGGTGAGGTGTGACTCGTTGATGCCTCCAATGTAGTTTGCTGGTGTCCTCATAGCTGTTGTCATTCCAATCCCAGCTGTTGTCATAGTCGTAGTCGTTCCAGTTCTCCTCCATGTAGTTCACCTCGTGTTGTCCTTCTTCTCCTTGTCGTGATCTGCTTGTTCTTGTTCTAGTGGATGTACTTCTTCTCCTTCTCCTATGTGCCATACTGGCACTCTGCAGTCTTGTGCCCAGTGGCCGGGCTTGCCACATCGATGGCATGTTGTGTAGTTGTTGTTTCCTTTTCCTTTCGATTTGCTGTAGTTTCCTTGGCCTTTGTAGCCTTTGCTTGATCCATATCCTTTGGATCCTGAGTAGCCTTTTCCTTTGCTCTTGTTGTATCCTCCTTTGTTGTAGTTTCCTTTGCTGCCTTTGTCGAATCCTTTGTAGTGTCCTTTACTCCTGTACTTGCCTTTGCTCTTGCTTCCTTTGTAGCTGCATTTTCCTTTTCCTTTGCCTTTGTAGTTTCTTCCTTTCCTCCATATGTTGTCAACATCCATTGGTGCAGCTCCTCCATTGTAGTTTGTTCCTGCTGCTGAAGTAGATCTAGCGAAGGCTGAAATCGTCTTGTAGTAGTCCAAGATGAGTGCTCTGATCTCGATGTAGTTCGTGATCTGTCCAGCTCGCAGTTGGAGGTGTCGCTGCAGTGCTCCTTTGGTTTTTGTTGAGTAGTATTGCTATTTTGATTCCATCTGGTATGCTTAAATGGCAGTTATCATCACAATCCTCCTCCTTATCATCATTATCACCCCAGTCATCATCATCTCTTATTAGGCAGCATTGGTGCTCCAGAGGGTACCCTTATCATCACCATCATGCTGACGCAGAGGATGCGACACGGCCCTCATTCTTATCGTCACGATCATCATCATCACCTCTTATTAAACAGAATTGGTGACGCAGAGGATGCTACGATGATAGTAATCACCACAGTCATCATCCTTATCATCATCATGACGGTCATCGTCATCAGCGTTAGGCCCAGTTGGTGACACAGAGGATGTATGATGATAGTTATTATCACAGCCCTCCTCCTTATCATCGCTATCATCCTAGTCATCATCATCTCTTTCGAGGCAGTGTTGGTGATGCAGAGGGTGCTACGATGATAGTTATCATCACAGCCATCATCCTTATCATCATTATCATCCGTGGCCATCATCTCTTTTTAGGCAGCATTGGCGATGCAGAGGATGCTACGATGATAGTTGTCATCACAGTCATCATCCGTGTTATCATCACGACGGTCATCAACATCATCCCTATCATCATCGTGATGGTCATCATCATCTTTCTTTTACGCATTTCAAGTGTGCTCCCTCAATCATCATCATGATGGTCGTCATCATCTCTTTCATATGTGTCAATTTGCAATGTGGCGTTAGGCACAATTGGTGACGCAGAGGATGCTACGATGATAGTTATCATCACAGTCCTCATCCTTGTCATCATTATCATCACGGTCATCATCATCTCTTCTTGGGCAGCATTGGTGGCGCAGAGGATGCTACGATGATAGTTATCATCACAGCTATCATCCTTATCCTCATCATCATCATGATGGTCATCGTGATCATGATGGTCATCATCATCTCTTTCTTGTATTAACATTTCAGGCGTGGCGTTAGGCGCAATAGGCGATGCAGAGGATGCTACGATGATAGCTATCATCACAGCCCTCATCCTTATCATCGCTATCATCATCTTCGTCTCTTATGAGGCAGCATTGGTGATGCAGAGGTTGCTACGATGGCAACTATCATCACAGTTCTTGTCCTTTTCATCATTACCCTCATCTTCATCTCGTATTAGACAGCATTGGCGATGCAGAGGATGCTACGATGATAGCTACCATCGCAGTCATCATCCTTAGCGTCATCAACATGACGGTCATCATCATCACCCTTAATCATCATCCTTATGATGGTCATCATCATCTCTTTCTTATATGCATTTCAAGTGTGGCTTAGCCAAACTTGTGAAGGAAGAGGATCGGTCACACCTTTTATTCTTTCCTTTTGGCGCCAACGCATCCTTGAGCCGAAGCGTCCTCCCAAAACTACGTAGAGGATATTTCCCCAAATTGGTGAGAGCGTGCTGTTTCAAAGCTGCAAGAGATGGACAATGATGATAAGGGTGCTGACTGTGATGATAACTATCCTCCTAGCATCCTCTGCATCACCATCATCATGCTTGTCACCATGATCACCCGTGTCATCATCATCGTGACGGTCATCATCATCTCTTTCTTATACATCAATTTGCAATGTGGCGTTAGGCACAATTGGTGATGCAGAGGATGCTACGATGATAGTTATCATCACAGCCTTAAGCAAAATAGGCTTCTAAGACAGGACTTCTTATATACCCCTTTAAAAAAACACATCAAAACGAGAAAAACAAGTGCAAGGAAAAACAAAGCGAGAACAAACAGCGCAAGGGGAAAAAATCGAGAAAAACAAGTGCAAGGAAACATGAGGCGAGAAAAAAAAGAGTTCAGAAAAAGTTCAATTGTCAAAAGCTGACTTTCCAAAAGTTCAGAAACAGGTCAAAGGTCAAAACTTGATTTCTGAAAAAAAACCAAAAAAGGCCAACGGTCTAAAACCTGTTTTTCCAAAAGTTCAAAAATGTCAAAGGTCAAAACTGGTTTTTGCAAAACTGCACAAAAATGTCAAAGGTCAAAAGCTGATTCTTCAAAAGTTCAGAAAAGGTCAAAGGCCAAAACTTGTTTTTTTCGGAAGTCCATGAACAGGTTAAAGGTCGAAAGCTGATTCTTCAAAAGTTCAGAAAAAGGTCAAAGGCCAAAAGCTGACTTTTAGGATGTTCAGAAAAAGGCCAAAGGTCAAGCACTTCGTTTTCCAAAAGTTCAGCAAAGGGCCACAGGCACCTAACAGTGGCGATTTATAAAACAGCAAGCGGCGAAATGCCGAAATCCAATGTTCCAAGCGTTCGGACAAAGGCCAACAGTCCAAACTTGTTTTGTTAAGAGCTCAAAACGAAGTTTGCGATTGCCCGGTTGCTTGCGAAGTTTCAACCAGAACAGCGCAGGTCAAACGAACATGTTTTAAAAGCATAGGCAGTGAAGCAAATATCCCAGAGGGCCCCAGAACCGCAGAGGTAAGAAGTGACATACGCATCTCATGTTGAATCGTCCACAAGCCAGCAATGTAAGAGAAGCTCCCTCTCAAACCTGAAAACAGCTAAATGTCAGCAGGCGAGGATGTTCCGAAAATGCCAGAACTGCCTTTTGAAACACCGGGATTTTCCTGCTTTGAGCTTCCGGCTGGCCGGGCCCCAGGCTCGAGCTTTAAGGATTTTCCTGTTTTAGCTTCTGGCTGGCTGGGCCCCGGTTTCCTTGCGGTTGGGCTCGGGCCCGTGTGAAGGACCAGTCCCGCCTCGCACAAAAGGGCTGCCTCGCGCCGGTTCCTGTTGGCTTCCCGCAGTCACCCGCGCAGCAGGCCCCACTCCAGAGGCGGAGCGCGGCAAAAAGTTGACGAAACCATCGAAAGTTGAAAAAATGAAAAAAATGGAAAAATGAAAAAAACCATCGAACATCGAAGAAAGGTCAGGAGGAACTCCCCGTCGGAACTCATAGGTTGCCGCGACGATCCCCGAACTTTTCGCGAACTTTTCACGGACGTTGCGCGGACTTTTCGCAAACTTTTCGCGAACTGTTCGCGGACATTTTGCGGAATTTTCGCGGACTTTTCGCGCACGGGCCCGAGCCCAACCGCAAGGAAACCGGGGCCCAGCCAGCCAGAAGCTAAAACAGGAAAATCCTAGCATCTTACAAGCTCGAGCCTGCTGGGGCCCGGCCAGCCGGAAGCTCAAAGCAGGAACATCCCGGTGTTGCAAAAGGCAGTTCTGGCATTTTCGGAACATCCTCGCCTGCTGACATTTAGCTGTTTTCAGGTTTGAGAGGGAGCTTCTCTTACATTGCTGGCTTGTGGACGATTCAACATGAGATGCGTATGTCACTTCTTACCTCTGCGGTTCTGGGCCCTCTGGGATATTTGTTTTAGGCGCCTGTGGCCCTTTGCTGAACTTTTGGAAAACGAAGCGCTTGACCTTTGGCCTTTTTCTGAACATCTCAAAAGTCAGCTTTTGGCCTTTGACCTTTTTCTGAACTTTTGAAGAATCAGCTTTTGACCTTCGACCTTTTTCCCCCTCGCACCTGTCGTTTCATTGTTTTTCCCTTGCGCTTGTTTATTTTGTGCTTGTGTTTCCCTTGCGCTAAGTTTCTCCGTTTGTTTCTCCCTTGCACTTGTGGTTTTCACTTTTTCCTCCCTTGCGCTTGTTTTCCACTTTTTTCGGTTGTTTTTCCTTGGGCTTTTGTTTTTCACTTGTTTTTCCTTGGAGTTTGGGTTTTCACTTTTTTGCTCCTTGGACTTGTGTTTTTCACCTTTTTGTTCCTTGGGTTTTTTCACTTTTTGTCCCTTCCTTGGATTTTTTCCTCGCTTTGGACCTTTGCGCGCACTTTTTCATGAACTTTAACTGTTCCTGTCTTATAAGCTATTTTATGTCATAATCACAGTCCTCATCCATTTCATCATTATCATGACGGTCATCATCATCTCTTCTTGGGCAGCATTGGTGATGCAGAGGATGCTACGATGATAGCTATCATCACAGTCATCATCCTTGTCATCATCATCATCATCATGAAACATGCGAAACATAAATCCAGACGCAGGGAACTCCTGTGTCCGGTTTCGCCTGCGAGGCCCAAACGCAAGACAAACATGCGAAAATGCCCGGGGATCATCATCATCATCTTCGACGTCTTTGACAAGAGAAGCAGTGGGTGCGCAGTCATGATTATCATCATGGCTGCTGGTGACGCTGAGTTCTGAGGATGCGTAGTGGTGATTATCATCGTCGCTGATGCAACGGATGAGTAGTGATGATTGTCATCCTCCCTGCTGGTGATGCATCATCATCACGGCGCTCATCGTCATCATCACCGTCGTCAGTCATGATTATCACCATAGCTGCTGGTGATGCTGAGGACGCCTCGCCTGTTCCTGGCTGCCTGCTCGGCGCAAAAGCCTGAGGCAAGTGTTGAGAGTTCACGCTTCAGTTATCTTGGATGATGAACTCGTTGTATGTGCGTTGCGAAGACTTGATTTCGGTCTTGTTTATCCCGTGAGCACGTGTTTGTGCTAAACAAAAAGAAACTGGGAGTCTCGACATGTCCATCTGCAAACGGTCAGACTGGCACCAAGGACACCTTTTCGCACAAACGGCGTCATCCAACCACTTCGCGCCAAATCGCATCATGTTCGCAGCAACACGCATCATCATTGCGGCGACACGCATCATTTTCGCGGCAAATCGCATCGTTTTTCGCAGCGAAACGCATCATTTGCCACAGACGGCAGCAGGCGGCGTCGTCTGTAGACACGGTGTGCAAAGTACACCGTTGGATTGTCTCGGTATAAAGCACATTGCTCTGAAGTACCAGATACGGAAGCTATGTCCACCCACTGGTCAGCGAAGCATGAGTCCAGACGCAGGGAACTCCTGCGTCTGGTTTCGCCTGCAAGTCCCAAACGCAAGACAAAAATGCGAAACATGAATACAGACGCAGGTAACTCCTGCGTCCGGTTTCGCCTGCGAGGCCCAAACGCAAGACAAATCTGCGAAACATAAATCCAGACGCAGGGAACTCCTGCGTCCGGTTTCGCCTGCGAGGCCCAAACGCAAGACAAACATGCGAAACGGCCCGGGAATCATCATCATCTTCGTCGTCTTTGACAAGAGAAGCAGTGGGTGCGCAGTCATGATTATCATCATGGCTGCTGGTGACGCTGAGTTCTGAGGATGCGTAGTGGTGATTATCATCGTCGCTGATGCAACGGATTAGTAGTGATGATTGTCATCCTCCCTGCTGGTGATGCATCATCATCACGGCGCTCATCGTCATCATCACCGTCGTCAGTCATGATTATCACCATAGCTGCTGGTGATGCGAGGACGCCTCGCCTGTTCCTGGCTGCCTGCTCGGCGCAAAAGCCTGAGGCAAGTGTTGAGAGTTCACGCTTCAGTTATCTCGGATGATGAATTCGTTGTATGTGCGTTGCGAAGACTTGTTTTCGGTCTTGTTTACAATAGCGGCCTCCCGTGAGCACGTGTTCGTGTTAAACAAAGAGAAACTGGGAGTCTCGACATGTCCATCTGCAAACGGTCAAACTATAAAACACGTTGCTCCCAAGTACCGGATACGGAAGCTATGTCCACCCACTGGTCAGCAAAGCATGAATCCAGAGGCAGGGAACTCCTGCGTCTGGTTTCGCCTGCGAGGTCCAAACGCAAGACAAACATGCAAAACATGAATCCAGACGCAGGTAACTCCTGCGTCCGGTTTCGCCTGTGAGGCCCAAACGCAAGACAAACATGCGAAACATGAATCCAGACGCAGGGAACTCCTGCGTCCGGTTTCGCCTGCGAGGCCCAAACGCAAGACGAACATGCAAAACATGATCCAGACGCAGGTAACTCCTGCGTCCGGTTTCGCCTGTGAGGCCCAAACGCAAGACACAAATGCGAAACATGAATCCAGACGCTGGGAACTCCTGCGTCCGGTCTTGCCTGCGAGGCCCAAACGCAAGAGAAAAATGCAAAACATGAGTCCAGACGCCTGTGAGGCCCAAATGCAAGACACAAATGCGAAACATGAATCCAGACGCTGGGAACTCCTGCGTCCGGTCTTGCCTGCGAGGCCCAAACGCAAGAGAAAAATGCAAAACATGAGTCCAGACGCAGGCAACTCCTGCGTCCGGTTTCGCCTGCGAGGCCCAAATGCAAGACACAAATGCGAAACATGAATGCAGACGCAGGGAACTCCTGCGTCCGGTTGCGCCTGCGAGGCCCAAACGCAAGACAAACGTGCGAAACGGCCCGGTAATAGCGAGCGCTGGAACGGGCTGAGCTGAGCACCTTGAGCAAACAGCCCGCACCGACTCATCGCAATGGCTTTCTTCAGCCTAACGACTGGCCTCCTTCAGCTCGTCCGGCACAGCCTCAGGTGGAAGTTCAACCCAACATTCGGCACCTCTCAGTTCCGCCTGGATATATGCCTGTACTGCATCTGCCATGCGCACACCCCAACCCTCGAAACATCCGAGGAAACCAGTCTGGATGCTTCGAACGTGGCAGGTGAGTTGCCAAGGTCTTGGAACAAAGCCGCTTCGAGGATTTGACTCTTCACTTGGTTCCTCAACACTAGTCCACGAATCTTCGTCTTCGAGCTGAGAATGCTTCTCCACAACCAAACCACGCGCTCTAGCCACGCGCACGTTCTTGTTCTTCTGTCTGGCTTCGCGGGTGACACCGAAGTACTTGCGTATTGCAAGCAGATCAAAGACTCCGTGGTCAGTAAGTCCTTGCCATTCTTTCTTCATGGATTCCATGGCTTTAGGATTGGAACACAGCTCTGCCCGCCCCACAGGCCTTGATACCAAGGCGTTGAAGAACTTCGTGAGCTTCACCACTTTCTCCCTGCGCAAGAACTCAGCCGGAGTGCAGGGCGTGCTGGGGGTACAATTTCTTGCGCATGAGGAAGCCGGCGCAGCGTTGCAGGGACACTTACCAGCTTCGCCAGCGGTGTGAATAGATCACCTAACGTTTCTGGATCAATTCCTCCGGTTTCAGAGTCACTACCGTCATCATCTTCCAGTCTGACGCCCGGCATCGCGACGCGGTCAATCTTTGCGGTAAACTCAGGATTTCTCTTGCAAAAGAATTTCCACGCGTAGGTGACGATTGCCTTCTCAAGTTCCTCCTCAAGATCGATGGCGTTACCCCCCGGATTCTATGCTTTCTTGACCTACGTGCGTTTCGTCGTAGACGCGCCAGTTGTACTGCAATTGGTCTTCACCCCACCGTTCTTTGATCATAGCACGAACCCTCTTTCCGTTCGGCGCCTTGATCTTTGTCTGCTCGGCAGGAGTTGCTTCCTTGGTCTTCCTCTTCGGAATCACCTTGCCCTCTTCATCCACATCGACCCACATCGACAGCGTTCCGCACCATTGCCCATTCATCAGGTGTGAAACATCAAGGTCTTCCGAGTTTATCGATCTTCACCATCTTGCCAGCATCGTTGCGATAGATTATCCCATCTTTGGCCTCCCCTTCTGACACATGAGGTAGGTCTGATATATCCTCAACAGCACCTTTGTCAACCTCCCCCCGGATCAGCGACTTCAGTGTGCGGTTCTTCGTGCAACCCCAGCGATCGTTTCGAGGTCGTCCTCGTCGTGTCCCTGCTCAATATCAATTGGAAGATCATCCGGAACATATTCATCATCATCAGCCAGGCGATCGGGTTCGTCGACGGCAGGAGCGTCGACGCTAGTTTCTATTCCCTCAATTGTCTCGTTTGCAGTTTTGCACTTTGCCTGCAATGGGAAACTCAATGTTATCTTCAAGACTATCCTTCGGACTGGTGTGGAATCCTCAACCTCGTTCGCCTTCTTCAAGTTCAGATCGGCTCCGACAAAGCTGGTGAGAGACCAGGCCCTGTGCTGCCGGGACCAATGAAGTCCGGCGTTGACGGTACTCCCTGTTCTTGTTCCTTGCTGTGCTTGGCTTGCATTGAAGCCGACTAGTGCGCCAAAAGGTATCTTCTCACCCTTGAAACGATCACCATGGACTCGAAACCATGCGCTGGAACCATTGATCTCCTACATTCATGAGGTGACATAGCGTTGCGAGGGCGTGTGTTCAGCAGCACATCGGCAAACCTGCGTGCGTAAGACAGGCGGTTGTCTGGCCAATGATCAACATGCCAGGTAGCGATAGAACATGACTGAGCTTCAGTTCCGCACATGCATTGATGAGTTCTGGCGCATCATCCGGGTAAGCTTGCTTTATCTTTCGCTTAACAGAGAAGTGCTCTATAGCCTTGACGATGGCATCGGCGTTCTTCCTCCCCGATGGATTGGCCATGATCATCCCAGTAAAGATATCACGCATAATCACCACATGCTTTCCATCGATATACTTCTCACCTGATATCGCCACCAAGTCAAATGTAATGAGGTCACCGAGTGTCTTCACTTCTCTCTTAAGTGCGCCAGTCTCCGTTCTGAAATGTCTCATCTGACTCGCAGAATGGGTTTCTACACCTGTGAGTGAGCAAGTCATTCAATGTGTCCGCGTCCTTCATGTAACTCCATTGGCTGTTTGGAAAACCATCTCGTCTGCCCCTTGCGCAATCTCCTTGCCCAGACTGGTCGTGTCCGCATCCTGTATCCTTTTGCCACTTCACACCACGGGTCTGACTCGCCGAAAGTGCATCAGATTGATTGGCTTTCCGTGGCGCCTCTCCCATGCGACAATGTTCTCGTCCATCTTGTCTTCCTTTCACTTGTGTATGAAGACGGGCGCGCTTTCGTCGTCCGTAGGCAGGAAGTGCGGCTTGAGTACATCGTCTGCTGCGTCCTTGATGACTCCAGCCCTAAGGATAGCTCTTTGCCTTTGGCGCGCAACCATTTCGCGATGAACGAATAATTTGAATAACTTGGGATTGGTGATCTTCTTTCTCTCTTTCTTGGTCTTGCTCTTTCCTCGCCATGTCTTCTTCTTGCGCCACTGCTCATCCTCATCTTCCAGTTATTTGAGTGCACCATCCTCAGGATCGTCGATGGCTGCTTGCAACCACACTGTCATAGTTGGTGCCTCGGTCTCGCCGGACCACCAAGATGATTTAGTTGTCGCGTCCGCATCGTCGTCGCGGTAAGTGGTCTCCGCTTCGGCATCACTGTCAACCCCGCAACTCTCATCTTCCTTCTTGCTGCAATACGCGAGCGACTTCCTTACTGCGATGGCGGGCATGGCGATGTTCACCTTCCTCAAAATAGCTTTTCGGCGCAGCCTCTGTTTGAGCTCACTCTAGAGGAGGTCGTTACGCTTACCGTGGAACAGCGCAGCCTGTCCCTTAGCTTTCGCTCGTTCGCGGTCGGCCTGTGTCATCGCCTCGCCGTTGTGGAAGACCGCATTGTGCTCATCAACTGCCGCCCGTGCAACGCTCGCTTCCTGGTTAGCGTATGCCAAAGCCTCATTTGCCTTTCTCGCAAGCACTTCTGCAGATTCGCTTGCGTCGAAGGATGGCGCATGTTGCTTTTCAACCTCTTGCCGTCGTCTTCGCAAACTAGCCGCGAACTAGCCGCAACTTCTTCTTCACGGTTATTTTCTAACTTTGCCCTGACCTCACTACTTTGTAACGCCTTCTCCAGGTGGGATGCGTGCGTGGGAATTTGATGATCAACCTCTTCTGCGTGTGCGTGATGACCTCGTTGCGTGCTCTTCCTGACACAGTGCACCTTGAAGGTTCTTCACAGTCCACGACATCTCCTCCATTTCTCTCTCAAATTTCCCGATGACCATCTTCGCGCTCTCACCCTTCTCGTCGCGCGCTTTCACAAGGTGCGCCGCCTGTGCTTCCGAAAGAGTTCTCTTCCTTGCTTGTTCCCCAATATAAGCCTTAGCCACATTCATTTCTTGACAGTGTCTTTGTAGTAAATGCCTGACCTGTTGGTCGGTCAAACTGCGAGCTCTTTCGGTCTCTTCGGTACGAAGCGAGCTCCCATAGTCCTCGCGCTTCATCTCCTCAAGCGCGTACGTGAGATTGGCAATGGTTCTTTGCTCCATTTCTCGCTTCATATAGGCGTTCTCCCCCTCAATTGCCTTGATTTTACTTGACGTAGGGGGTGATTTCAGCCTGTCTTTCAAAGCAGTTCCTTTCAAGCTCTTCTTCCTTGCGCTCGTGGTAGATGGCGATCTCGAAGACTTCTTCTTGCCTTGGGCGTTTCCCAAATCTCATGTCCCTCACGGTTCCATGATGCATTTGATCGGCCTAGACTATGCGTTGAACTTGCGCTCGCATCTCCATCAGGTGTATTTGCAATAGCCGGAAAAGCAATATACTTGTTGGAACTATCTGATGAACCATGACCTAATGTTGCAGTACTCGTGCCCCCTGAAATATCCATTGCGCCGCTTGCTTGGCAACGTAGTCGATAAGTAATCCACTGCGTGTCCTTGATATTGCAGAGCCGCTTACGGCTGATAACCTGTCGGGGACGAATAACTGTGCGCCGTGCCTGTGCGCAATAAAGAAAGTACTCCAGTCCTCTCCGTAAGTGGGGTTGGATCGACACCGTTGGTTGTAACACCAGCAAGTATCAAGCCAGGGGCAACCGACGTCCAGTAATCCCTTCCCCCTTGTAATAAACCCAGACCCCCTGTGTTTGTTTTTGACACGTGTTGATCTCCCGCAATCGTTTTGGCTTAGGCCCTTCTTGTCACGTGTACATATCACATCAAGCCGTTGCGATCGAGACACAAAGGAACCATTGCAGGCCGCTTACAGGATTATATAATCCACCAGGGACACTCCTTTTTTTCTTATTTAACATTGACATATTGGACTCTCTCCGGAATAGATCCAGGGACCACATAAACGACCTCTACTAGCTTACCACAAGGTACCAGTTCCCTTCTGGGATAGGTACCCCAGGCAGTGGGCCTCAATTGTGGTTGCGAAGCAGGCTTTCTGCACAGGTCCAAAGAAATGTCATCCGATGGGGAAGGCTTCATGGAGGCCTATTCAAGTACAGCCAGGCTATACAGAGGAGACACTCAATTTATCGATGACTGCCAAGCAGCCGCCATCGTACGACGGAAAAGTCAGCTGGTTCAGATATGAAGAACTCGTGGACGACTGGGTAACAATCGCAACGGTAGAAGCACCCAAGAGAGGAGCGCTCCTCAAGAGCAGACAGTCCTCCAAAATGACCTTTTGTAAGATCTTGAAGAAGGAGTCAACTATTTCAAGAACACGCTGAAGATGTATTTCCTGAAGGGGGCAATCAACGTGTATCTGTACAGGCTCCTCAGTTTCTTCAATCACAGAAGGCAGAACCAAGAATTCCTCATTTTCACATCCAAATTCGAAATCTCATGTCCCACAATTTCGACAGTCCGTACAGGACGCAAACAACAGAACAATTGCTCGGCATCAGCAACAAGCCGGTGCCAGAGCACCGCTTCCAACCCTGCTCAACGAGGACGATGCAGCAGTCCTCAGACAATTCATCACAGGAATGCAGGAGAGACAGCGGGAAGCATTTTTTCGGGGATAATCTCATAGCGCAGTTTTTCATTATACAGAGTGAATTGACAGATCAGCAGAGAGAAAGACTGACCAGCGCAATGTCATTGAGAAACATTTCACTTGAGAACTACTCCTATGAGACGCTGAAGACGCATTACCATGAACTCTTCATCACGACGAGAACAAACGTCCAAGATCCATCCATCCGACCTCAAGGAGGCAACCAAAGCAACACATTCTTCATCCTCGAACAAGGAGAATACGGAGGAGAAGAAGGCGTTTGGGTTGAAGATGAAGATGGGTTTGAAGGATTCATGTCGAATAATGATGAAGAGACATTCTGGGTCCTCGAAGAGAATGATGCTTTCACAGCAAGAAAAGTGTCGGGGCGGAGTTTCAAAGTCAAGAGAAGAAAAGGAAAAGCAAAATCCGGAAAGAAGGGCAGTCACCAACGAGGTGGCTTCAAACCCTTTCGAAAAAGCGGTTCTGGCGGAAAGGCCAATATGGCAAACGAAAACTATGATCCCTACAACCAGGCATACTGGGGAAAAGGCAAAGGAAAGAAGGGAAAGAAAGGAAAATCCAAGTTCCAATATCCCTATGATGGAAACAAAGGTTATCCATCCTTCGACAGTGGCAAAGGAGAAGTAAAGGAAAGTCCAAGACCTTCGTAGCCATTGCAGGGAAGCCGGAGGAGCATCCTGCCACACCGCAAGTTGCTGAACTCCACGAGCCTGCCTATGCCGGTTGGACAGATCAAGTTTGGGATCAGCATGGACGTGGAATGAACAAGGCTGGTACTCATCCCGTGAGACATCCAGCACCGGACAAGCATTGATGGCATTCCATGACGCAAACCAGCAGCATGAGAACAAAGCCATCCACAGGAAGCTGATCCAATCAGATACAGTTCCCGTAACAACAAAACAAAGCCAAGCTGATGGCGCCTGTCATCAACCCTCAGCACAATCCGACCTATGCGATACTGGACAACGGATGTACCAGATCCATGGGCAGCTGGCATGCAATCCAGCGTTTTGCTCAGGCCATCGAACTTCTTTAAAACCATGAAACACCTCATCTCCTATCAGTACATCCCGGCCGAGACCATGTTCACTTTCGCAAACGGAGAAACAGCCAAGGTAAATTGGACCTTGCGTCTCCATGCAGTACGAACATCGACGTCCTTGAACAAGGCACTGTACCGATCCTCCTCAGCATCAGTCAGATGCGGAACATCTACATGAACATCGAGCACACACCTCAATGTGATAAGACCACATGCAAGGCCTTTGGCATGGACCGTCAAGCAAGTATCCGGGATAGGACATGCACTCGTCGACCTCGCTGGAGTGGCAAGAGTGAAATTACACGGAGAAATTGCCATCAAGGGCCTCACCAACTACGTCTACGATGATGACAACAGCGTAAAGTTTCCCTCCGGGAGTTTTTCCAAGAGTGAAACTGTTTGTGCATCCAAGTCATCCGAGACGAAAGAGGACCTAGCAACTCCTAAAATCATTGGGTCTCAAAAGCAGGACCATTGGATTCTTGACAAGAAGAACAAGCAGCTCATCCGTGTGCGCAACACGCCTCGCAAGGCGCTGTTCACACCAAATGGAGCAAAGGAATGTCCAATTGATCCTGACAACATCAGCCGAGAGCGTACCACGAAAATCATTGATGCATCCAAAGGTGGCGATCCAGAAATCCTAGAAGGCAATTGGCGACTTACACCCCAGGCAAACAAACCAATGATTAACCTGTGGAAAGGTAAGACCATTTTCACCTTCGCGGACAATTCGCTTAAAGATTAAGAAGCAGGTTCAGGATCGGCAGCAAATAGGATCATCGACAAGAAGGGCAGGCCGACCATCGAGCCAGATCCTTTCGCACCATCCACAGAAGAACCAACATCGCTTGCACTTGCCGTAGGCAGAATCCACAAGCGATTGTCAAATCTCGAAGAGTTGAAGAAGCTCCACCTCCAGCATCATCACATGTCAATTTCGATTCAGAACTCGTGCGCTTCACTTGCCAAAATCAACATACGATCTATTTGATAAATTCGAAGTGAATGCGAAGTTTGCCAAACGGCAAAACACGCACCTTCGCGTAGCAAGACGAGTGGACTTAGATCGGACACCTTTGGAGACATGACATTCATTGATCACTGCCAAGTTCCTCTCGGAACAGGAGAACACATCATTGTCTTTGTCATCCTGGAGGGAGTACCACTTGCAGCCCAAATCAGTTGTCGCAGATCAAGCCTTCATGACGGAGACATGGGAACATTTATATCAACGATATCCTTGGGACCGAACACACCATGGCCAAATCAAGCTGAAACTGCAGTTCGGCTTCGGAAGGCGCAACTCAAGATCATGCTGAGTTCCATCAAGGTAGGCACAGCACCTGCAACACTGAAGAAAGTGGCATACAGACAACTAGTGAAGGCAGCTGCAACTGATCTCACCCAACTTGATGTAGCAACTCCACCCAGTTGACGATCGACAGGAATGATGAAGAGCTTACAGCCATCCAGATCAAGCAGCTGTCCAAGCAAGCATTCCAAGAAGCTCGTCAATCCGAAGACATCCAACAAGACCTTGCTCGGAGTTCCCGTCTAAATGTTCTATACCTGGAGATTATGAAGGAGCAAGCACCTGATCTCATCCTCATGGCGCCAGTCTGTGGACCATGGTCAAATATGCAGAACAACCAACAAGACCAACAGAGAGTTTGGGAGAAGCGGAAACGCTATCTTCCTATGGTTGAGTTTGTGGCATCCATTGCGCGACAGCTGAAACACAGAAGATACTTCATCATTGAAAATCCTCAGACATCCAGGACCTGGTATCTAATATGCACGCAACAACTATTTTCAGATCCATCCGTGACCTGGAGAGACTTCCATTTCTGTGCATTTGGAACTGAAGGATCCTGAATCCGGAAGTCTCAAGCCCACAAGCTTGATGCACTGCTTACCTCCCGAGGTAATGAGACCAATCTTCAGAAAGTGTAAGAACTTCACCAGCACCCCTTGAGGGAAATGCTGGCACTTTCGGAAGCAGAAAAACTGGCACAGGTGTATCCGTACCAGTTCTGTCAGGATCTCGCGCGCATCATCCTGTGACACTTGAAGGTGAAGCCGCTTGACAATGAGGTGTGCCTCTTAGAAGACATCTTCGAACCCTTCACCAACAAGCAGGTTGATTTTCTCAGGAAGGAGATGGAAGCCATTGACCAGGAGTTCAACATGACCAGCAGCAGTATTACGGTCAGAGTTCAAGAACTCCCATTCAACAAGAATGTTCAACCATTGGTCATCCAAGATCCACTAGTCCAGAAATTTCAGAAGAGAATGAAGCAGTACCCTCCGGGGACTGAAATCGATATCTTCAAACAAGATCCGAATGACTGGCGATGTCCGAACATGTGGAATGGTTGCAAGAAGTTGAGACAGCTGTGCATTTCATCCACTCAGTATGATGCATGCGCAGCATACGTTCACACAATTGCCATGAACATGCCAATCACATCGCCTCCGGACGATGCGATCATATCCTTCTGGCAACCAGATCAGCTGAATAGAATTTGGGTCTTGCCAGCATCCAAGTGCAATTGGGAAAACTATAATCCGAAGACGTGGCACGCAGTGATGTTTTCATCAGTTCATCACTCATTTTCCGATGCGCCAGCCATCTGGCCAATGCCCATCGAAGTGGATCCAACGCATCCTATGAGTGACACTCAGCAACCTGATGAACAGCAGCCACCAGATCAACCTGACCACCCCATGCCTGATCCAAGACCTCCAACACCACTGGACGAGCACATGTCAGATCCTCCTCCGAATCCTCCACATCAGCCTGATCAGAACCGACCCGATCATCCCATGCCGCTTTGCCGTCACAGTCGCAATCATCTCAACCGATTCTTCCGACTGTCGTGGTACCTTTACCACCTGCAATTCTGACGAATCCCGAAGCAGAGGACCATGATGAAGATCTTGAACTGCCAACACTTGAGCAAGAAGAAACAACAACTGCACCATTGCAGAGCAGTTCACCTAAGAAGCAGAAGACTGGGAAGAAGAAGAAGAACTCACCAGAGCCTTCTCCCAGCAACGAACCTGCATCTTCATCCAATTATGAGAATGAGACTCGGATGAAGAAGAAGAAGCCCGATGACGATGAGGAGTCACTGAACCTGCGTCTTCATCCAGTTTCAATCCGAACAATCCATTCTCGATGAAGCGCATTGGTCACTCATGACAGCAGAACAGAAGATCTGTGCAAACACAGGATCCTGTACGGTTCCGAGGGATATCGAAGGAAACCCTGTCTTTCTTGGACGTGCAAAAAGGGACCTTCAAACCATCGCCTCGATGTGTGTTCTCTCATCAGAAATACACAGATAAGAACCATGTTGACCGGTTATGCAAGAACATGACCGACGATGACCGTGCGCTCTTAGTCTTGTACTCATCCAAGCAAGAATCCTTGAAGGCTTCATCCACATCCGCACTCATTGGAAAGAAGCGGAGCCACTGAGACAAGAGCTTATCAGAAGCAATTCCTTGAAGCTAAGCTTCTTGAGTGCAAATCTTGGCTTGACAATGAAGTGTTTGACGTAGTCGATACACGCAAGATTCATCTCAGGAACTGGGTCACCGGTCGCTGGGTAAGGACCGAGACAAGGATGGTAACTTCCCAAAGACCAAGGCTCGCTGGGTTTTCCGGGGCTTCCAAGACAAGCAGAAGAATGATCAGCAGACAGACAGTCCAAGCAGCCGCAGACAAGGGCTGGAATATATTTCATATGGATCTGAAGATAGTATTTCTCCAAGGCGAAGCATGCGATCAGAATCGTGACATCATTTGTCAGATCCCTCCTGAAATGGGATATCCACCACACATAGGAGCACGCATGAAGAAGCCTGCTTATGGGCTACATGATGCACCCCGCAGATGGTGGAACATCCTTGATTCGGCACTCCGTTCTTACGGATTGGTGCCAACCAGGGCAGATCGTTGTACATATGTTTACTACGGTAAACAGCTTCCGAGACCAGCAATAATTAGTGAAAAAATCATCCAATACTTTCGATCTAGAAGGAGCAGTTGATTACCTTATGGATCCTGTTTCCGGCAACAATGCCAAGAATCGATAAGTTCATGGAGCACTTTCTCTTCATGTTGATGATCTTCTTATGAGTGGTGACAATGTGTTCGAGAAGGAAATCATGGGACGACTTTATAAAGATGTTCAAGTTGGTTCCGAAGATAAATATGAGTGCCTTTTCGTAGGACAACGCATGCAATGGAAGCACGACGACAAGCACGGTTGGTATATCAATGTCCATCAGAACGTTGCCATTGATGAACTTCAGGAGATCACCCTTGACAAGTACCTGAAAGATGGCACACCTCTCACTCCTCAAACGCACACTGCATACAGACGTGTCTTAGGTCAGATCAACTGGTTGCAATCGCGAACACAATTCCACATTGGCTATCAATTCTCCAGGTCCGCCTCCAAGGCAGCATCACCGACCATTGAGGATGTTCGCGCTATCAGTAAGACAGTCAGAACCATCAAAAGCATTCCGTTCAGTATGAGATTTTGGCCCCTTCGTGGCAAGACACGCATAGTTGGTTATCCAGATGCATCCTATTGCAATAATGAAGATAAGTCATCCCAACGTGCGCATGTTATATTTCTTGCAGAACAAAGAGATCTTCGCCAGGGCTCATCGAACTCAAGAGGCTCATTGGTCGACTGTGAGACGCATAAGATCACCGCCACAACCATGTCCACAACTGTTGCAGAATTGCACGGACTGATTCGTTGCTACGGTTCAGCATTATTTCTTCGCGGTCTTTGGTCAGACATAACAGGCGAAATCGCAGATGTTCACATTCGCACTGACGCAAATAATCTTGCCACAACAGCATCCACAACCCATCAACCGGAACAGAAAGAAACAATGCAATTGATCCAAATGTTGAGAAAGGAGAGCAATAGCGGACAGATGCATGATCTCGCACATGTACGAAGTGAAGATTGCCTCGCAGATTCGCTGACTAAGCATTCAGCTAAAGCAGACGAGCTCATCAAGGCCGTCCTGACAGGCAACCTCATGAATGTTGACGCACGTCCACCTTTCCGTACTATGTTGCAGAACAAAGCATTTTTGGTTGAGTGGCTAGCACACAATACAAAGCACGGACCCGACATCATTGCCTTTGCAGGAGTCGGTAAAGCAGAATCCATGTTTGCTTATGGGGGAACCTGGGCATGATCCGCATGTCCATGAATTCTGATGCGTGAGTTTTCCATTTTGCGCCTGTTCAATTCCTCAAATCCGTGATGCTTGTTTTTGCGCTTGACCAATTTTGAATCTCAAGAAATATGTGTCTGCATCCGCAGCCACTTGGTTTACGCATCAACTCGGCCTTTGCGACCTTGCATGAGTGATTACCTCTCCGACATGCCATTGTTCAGCAACATGGTTGGACGATCAAGCTCGGCGGCTCCTTCGCCGAAGCCGGCAGTGAAGAGAAGGGCATCCCCATTGAAGGAATCACCTGTTCGTGTCAAAGAAGAAGAGACATCCGATTGCCCTATGGAGCAAGTTGTTGGTGTGAAGCCCATAACTTCGAATGATCCCGAAGAAGATGATGTTAACATGGAGAAGGTAGACTATGGACGAGAGACCGACGACGATGAAGAGAAGGATAAGTGGAGCTACCTCCCGCAGGAAGGCCGAAGTCAAAGGTGATGCCGAAACCAAAGTCACCTCCACCGACATTGAGGCTGGTACCCAAGATCAAGCCCATTCCAAAGAACGAATCCGACAACCATCCTGGTGAACGACCTCCTCTTCCACGACGACCAGAGATTCGGCCAGCTACGCCATCCAATGACCGATGGATCACATCCGGTGAATCCGCGACCGGCATCTACCTCCTGAAGGAATCCGTCAACCACCAGAACAAACGATTCCTTTCCTTCGTGTCAGAATACTACTCCGAGCGCTCCACCATCCTCGATCACTGTCCCTACGTTCCTGAGCAAGGTAGAGAGAAAGGTGATAAGCTGTTCTGGGTGAAAACCAGATTCAGTGACTACTGGCAGCTCAGGAGAAGGCCAGCATGCAGAAAAACAGTACATGGAGTTCATCAAGAAGATCTACAGCATTTGCTGCAACACCCATGCACAGCCAGACAAGGTCAATACCGAGGTCATCCCAATGGTATGTCGCAATCGCATGATCGACCTTAACAGAATCGTCAAGAATGTAAAGAAGATTTGCACCTACCTCAACTTGTATACATCCAAGGCAAAACAGATCACAGACTTCATCCTCTGGCGCATTGGGCGATTGAGTAGATTAAGATTGTTTTCCGGATCTTTGCGTCATGATCCGCGATACAGGACCACCAAGCGCCTCAGGCGAGACGTTACTGCGCACAGTGATGGATCTTGCGAACTCTACGACGCATAACACATGCGAGGAACTTCATGAACAGTAAACCAAGACTTCTCCTGGTGACTATGTTCCCGACATACGGAAAGACACGTTTCGAGATTGCTTTTGTGTATCTATCCGTGGACGGGACACACAAGGAACGCACGCAGAAGGGAAGCCCAGTTCCAAGGAACCGATGGATCGACAACCTCACATCCAATGATTGCAGCACACGAGGCACTCAGACCTGCTGGCCACGCATTCCTAAATGATAAAGAGATCTATGTGCGATGCGCCAGGGGTCATTCCCATGATGTCGATATCACTTCCGTTGGACGCCCCCTTTGGCATGGACAGGAGGATGAGAAGCAACAAGAACCGGACTACGATCTTCCTTCGGAGATGATTCCACCAAGTCCGCATCCTTCAAGAACCAGCGCAGCTCATGAAGAAGAAGACTCAGCTCAGGCGAAGTACCAAATGCGACGGCCAGCACCTCAATCCATTGGACCCAAGGCAACCCCTCGGGGAGAGTACATACTCATCTCGCCTGCATCGATGACATCATTCTCGATGATGACCCACGCGAAGCAGCGATGAAACATGTACCAGGTGGTCGTGATGCGTTGTTGATCATAGCGATCCTCAAGAACGATGACTACCGCATCCGACTCAACGAGGAGCGAACTGCGTTGATCGAGCAGACCGTCGAACCAAGGGGCATCATAGCAGCTTTCGATACTGAGGGAAATCAAATCCTGAACAACAGCTGGATCATGAAGAAGCATGTGTCCCGAGAAGATTCGGAGATGTATGACACCAAGATCCGTGAATTTGCTCAGAATTTCTTCACATATGTAATTCCAAGAACCCAAAGCAGGAAAGATCCGAATGAGATACACCCACCAAGGCCAAGAAGCGACGGCACTCCACCGACAAGGACGAAGAAGATGAGGAGACGATGGAACTCTCCGGGGAGAGATCCGTAAAGTCAAAGGCCACGATGGAGTATCATGCACCGGAGAACGTGGACACCTTCGTCAGTGCGTTCAAGGAAGAATGCCTGGAAATTGAAATGACCAAGCAGGATGCCGAGTAAGAGCTCGAGGAAACCAAGAATGCGAACGCGCATCGTTGGCACATGTTGATCCAGACGTCAACTATGACGAAGAGGAGTTCTGTTTCTTCCACAAGGCACGCATTCAGGTATGAGCAGCCAGCATCCGGATATCCGATCAGACTTCCTATGGGGTTGAAGAGCCTTCGAACATCATCCAAAGCTCATCCAGGAATTCGCCGATATGTTGGGATCGCTGATGCAGCCAACTGACCGTCCATATGTTGATCACCTCAAGGAGCACAACTTCACCTCCTGCATGACAATCAACATGCTAACCATGAACCACGGGAACCTTACGAGGAATCCAAGGCTCTGCCTAAACGAAGCGGACGCGTTCCTCCATCCTGGTGATGAGAGGTCCAAGGAGCTCATCAAGACGTTCATCCGATTCAGACACAAGGGCATCGTGACCCAGCAATGGTCATCCAGACCCGTCGCACGCTTTGTCCGCGGCGGACCATCGGCCAGAGTTGAGCTACTGGCACGGCACATTTCCACGAAGCGGCAAGACTGGGGAACTCGTTTGGTATGTTCAGATGTTTCTTTGGAGTTGAACAAGATTTCGTTGATGCCGAGTACGGTGATCCCACTCGCGACTGTTTGGCCACCACAGGACCATTTAATGATCCTCAGAAGTACATTGGAAAGAGATTGCCGCCACGAACCACTGTTCAAGCATACGGACGCAACAGAGAAACCGTTGTCATCCAGATTGAGCAGAACAATGAACTCCGTGGATTGTTTCCGAAATCATCCAATGACGGAACTACGACTTCGACAGCCGCCATGTCACGAGGGCAGATCTTCCGTATGCGACGATTGGAGTTTTCCATATCCATCCGTCAATCACACATGGAGCAGCAAGGGAAGATTTTCAATCAGTGATCCTGCCACTACAAGCAAAGTACCAATGTGATGCCATCACAGGAGATGCCAACATACAGCAGACTCCAGAGCGTTTACAATCCAGCTAACAGACTCATGAACATCCTCATGAAGAGCTTCCAGAGATTGTGGAACGACATGGAGGAATTGCCGCTGTTTGACAGATTGGAAAATGCCATGGAACTCATGCACCATGAAATCCATCGTACGTCATCAGCTATTCATGACGACTGGCTCCGGAAGTGATAGAACCTTCCCTGACGTCATGATGACATTCGTATATGGGTGGGGCAAGACGAACATCCAACAAGAATTCCGTGACAATGAGATTTCCATGATGACTGATGAACAAATCCAGGACATGCGAGACAATCCTGCACGAGCCGTGTTCGACTATCAGAGCGTTTCAAGCATTTGAACAACGAGATGTTCATGAACGGCTCGCAAGACACCGACTCCCATAGTCCATTGATGGTATACATCCGAAGCCGCCATGCCACCAAGCAAAGGAATCACCAAAGCTCCCAAGAGTACTACAAGAAGAAGGCATCCTGGGCACAGCAGGATTACAAGGAGTACAACAAGCAGTGGGGCATGCAGCAGAAGCAATGGAAGGACTATAGCGACTCGACCTGGCACGACTATGCAGAACATGGCAGCCAATCAGACAGCAGTTATCATTGGAACCGCAGGAACTGACTAGCTGATGCAGCCGCCACCTTTGGCATCCGTCCGAGTGATCTGCCAACACAGGAGATTTTTCTGAAGCTCGACTGAGATAACACCGAGAACAGCACCACAAATCTCGACCAATTGATCCTCACCAACAACAAGACTATCCAGTGAGAGATCAATAGTTTCACACCAGTCCCGCATGTACATAGCGTTGTGCATCATTCTTTGATACAACTAGGTATCTCAAGTGCAGAACATTTTGCAGTCGTCACAAACATTTCATCCGCGCAGAAAACAGGATGAATCCAGTATTTCAATTGACAAGAAATAAACATTATCTGTCACAAGTAATATACACATGGCTACGGCATAAATCAAGGCTACGGCCAAAAGCCAAGAAGCCAAAGGGTACTTCGTATTCCAGTGCCGGAGATCAAAAGAAACGTGTGTCTGTTTTTGTGTTTGTTTTTGACACGTGTTGATCTCCCGCAACCGTTTTGGCTTAGGCCCTTTTTGTCACATGTACATATCGCATCAAGCCATTGCGATGGAGACACAAAGGAACCGTTCCAGGCCGATTACGGGATTCTACAGCAATATAATCCACCAGGGACAATCCATCCTCCAATCATCCACATTGACCCAGGGACCACATAAACGACCTCTACTACCACAAGGTGCCAGTTCCCTTCTGGGATAGGTACCCCAGGCAGCGGGCCTCACCCCCCCCCATTAGCTAATAGGGTCCTTTTGGGTCGACCGGATTCCCTCTTCGGTCAAACCCTTCCCGGACACGAAAAACGTCAAAACCGCAATTTTCCGAGCAACGAATTTTAATAAGACCGTTCAAGGTTGCTTTTTGGTTTTTGCGGTTCAAAAGTAAAGGGCGCAGATAAATTTAGAACTACAATTCAAGAAATAAGTGTAAATTAGTAAAGGTAAGTATTGGGTTGTTGCAAGTAGCTTGGGTCCTGGACTAATGACCCACCCCCTAATATGGCTGGGGCTGGTCTGGGTGAGAAATCCGAGAGTTTAGTATTGGTTTTGAATTAGCCTATTCTAAAAGTAGTACGGTCTGGGGAAAATAGTAGCTATTAATAGGGTCCTTGTATAGGGGCGACGGATATTGCTGCAACGGCACTCTTTTCTCTCACTCTTTTCAAGTGGCTGATTGTTGGAGTCTTGGGCCACAGTGTGAGTGCCATGAGCAAGCATAACATCAGTTGTTTGGGCCCAAAAGAGGAAACCAAAGGGAATGCCATCAGAACATGACTGCAAATATGGCACAGGGCCTGGGGCTTTCACACACTAGACAACTTGACTACGCATTCGTGAACAAATTTGGGTGTGATTTAGATGCGGGCAGCAGCCAACGTTGGTGGGGGCACACCCTTACTTTTCTGCTCTTGCAAGCCGAGGAGTGTACACGTGACACGCGTTTCTTGCGACTGACATTTGATCTTCGATCGCCCATCACGCGAGCACTCGCCACCTGCGCGTGCACATTGCCAGACACAGCCCCGTAGCAGCTCCAAAAGTTCCACACAAAGCGCCTGTGAGATTGAACGTCAAGCTGCCGGTGAGACAGCTTTCTTTCACGTTGGCCGTCCTTGTCAATGGAGGGTTACGCGTAATTGACACACTCGGGGAACTGCTCGGTTGCAATGGTGCACCACTCCTGGGAGCCATCATCTCTTCAATCGTATCAACGTCCTCCTCTAAACGCTGAATCTTCTCCGGACATAGTACTTGCACCCCAGACACATCTTCAACGTACCTAGCCTGCCACTTGAACCGCTTCAGAGCGAGGCGGAAAATACGCTGATCTGTTTGCACCATTTCGGCCATGGTCTTTTGGAGCTCGTCTTCGACATCTCTCAGCTCATGCGCGGGCACCCCGTGGGCATGATGTGTCACGTTGAAGTGGGCGTGGGTTTCGCAAGCACAGCCCTCAGGTAGTGTGCTCGACGCGAAGAATCCAAATAAGCAGAGTGACTCGGTGTACCTTGGGCACAAGCAACACCATCCTTTGCGACTTGAACCCAGAAACCTGGAATGGAAAACATCAGAACAAGAATAAACATCAACGCAACAACAGTACTAAGTCCTGCGTAGTACAAGTCCACCATTCCGACAAAATGAAGCTCGTCCATGTGCCTTGCTGCCTGATCGAAATCCGGATGCCGTTGCATCAGCGCATCAAAGCCGTTGCAGTGAAAAGGGTGAAAACTGTTCGCAGATGTCAAATGTCTGGTTTGTTGGTTCCAGGGGTTGTAGCAACCCAGTACAAAGCTCCGTGTCAGATTTTGGATGACTGGCCCCGACCAGTTACCAAGCCACTCTTTCAACCCCCCGTATAATCCATCAAACGCTTGCCAACTCCACCTGGTCATGTAATTCCTTCCTTCATGCTTGCAATGTAGGAACTGCGAGAGTACATGCTTCAGCGGATGCCGAAAGAACATAACAAGGGCTTGACCTTCTCCGTGGCCGCCTTGCCAACAATCCTCGCCGTTTCCCACCAAAGTGCTGCCTCGTGGCAGCACACGAGGAGCATCTTTGAGGAAGGAATCCCCGGCAGCCTTGGGTGTATGAATAAGAAGGAAATGCTTGGCGCCTCGATGCGCAAAAGTTCGTAGTTTGCCTGGATATAGAATTCCATCCCGATTTGATAGCTGCCGGGAATTGGTGGCCGTTGCTTGTAAAACGCTTCCCGTGTCAGCGCCTAATGTGCAAACAAACGAAGAAACCATCGCATACCAACACATGAACAAGGCCAAAGACGAGCGCCGATCACGCACCCCGAGCATTGCCATGACGCGCCCAAAGACTCCGGCGAGTGTGTCAATACCTCAACAACTGCACCACGCTCACGTCATTGTTTTATGGCAAACGCATAGAATGACGATGTTGCTGGCTAGCTGATGTTTGGTTGTTGCCAAAGAGTGAGGCTGCCTCACGCACAGGAGCCAAGAGCGTCCAATGCAAATACGTGCCAAATCAACAGTGCAAAAGCGTTCCAACATCAAATGCAAATAACGTCAATGAAGGAAACGGTTAAGCAAGGCACAACTGAATCAACCATGACAGCACGCCGGCGGCCCTTTCACCGAATAGCTACTGTAGATGCACGCATACCATAGTCGGCTTTGCGGGGAACACTTGCCCTTCTGGACTTGTTCGGTAATGAATTTCTTGATCACATTTACTGGCAAATTCCAGCACGCCATGGCCCACTGTCAACCAAATGCGCAACGGGACCGCTGGCAACAACACTGATGTCGCACGGTGTTGGGGTTCACGGCGGTTTGTCTGCCTTTCGCAGCGAGCAACGCCACTCCGCTGCCTGTTTTTTGAACGTTTGCCCACGTCCACACGCGCCCTCACCAGTGTGAGCGCGTGTCCCTTGAGAGTGACAGCCAATTACATATTGCGAGTTGAGCAGGGTGAGGTTCAGGCTCAACGGTAGGGGCCCGAGCCCCCTGTGTCTGTTGTGGCCCCCAAAGAAGGTGAGCAGGGCCAGGGCGCGCTTTTTCACTGTGCGCGAGGCGAAGCGATTGGCTAAGTAGCCCGTGCACTGGAGTCAACCCCTAAGTCGAGGAAGCCAGCCCACCCTTGCTGCGGTGTGCGCATGCATGTTTTGCTGTGCGAAACTCACACCGGTGGGTGAGGGGAAAGATTCGGCCATGCGCATTGTGCACAGTCTGCGTTCGCGCGCCGCATTCCGGGCTGTCGTGCCAAACTACGCCATGCGGGGCTGCATAGATATTGTCTATCGGGGCATTCCGTGCACGGATGCGCTCGCGCAGCTTCTTGTTGTTGTCCACGAGGTGCTGGTTGCGGTAGTCCATGTCGTAGAGTTGGTTCAGCAGCACTTTCTTCTCATCGGCAAGGGCCTCGATCTGCCACACGAGCTCATCCGGGCCATAAAGCTCCTCGGTCTGCGTGGCCTGCGTGATGAAGACCTTGGGCTTGCTGCTGTTTCTCAAGGCGCGGCAGATGGCCATGCCCGTTCCGAAGATCATGATCAGGAAGAGCATGAAGAGCGTGTAGAACTACAGGTCGCCGACGAAGTCGTCCAGCTGGGCTTTCAGCGCGACCGCGTCGGTCGAGGTGGCCTCAGAGATGGTGGGGCCCATCATCATGATGGCCATCTTTGCTGCTTCGCGGCGAGATGCCGCATATGTTCGCGCACTTGCGCAACGGTCTGCAGGCGCTTTCTTCTCTTCTTCGCCGCCTGGAAGTCCAGGTCCTCCTTGATTCGCAAGGTGTGGGTCCTCAGGCGATCAGCAAGCAGCTGGGCGGCTGAGTGCTTCGTCAGTCATCAGCAAATTGCTGCTCTAACAAAACCCAATCTGTCTTTGCACCAGCCTGATGAAGTTTGTCGCGGGTGACCAGGACCTCGATGGCGGATCTCTTGTCCAAGGCTTGAGCGGCTTGGACCTTGTCCTTGATGAGCAGGTTGTAGAGTGCTTTAGCATCAACCACCAGCGCTCCAGTGTTCTCCATCTTGAAGGTGTTCGGGCCCTGCAGCGAGAGGCGCGGGTCCAGCATGAGACGCCAGAACACGGTGCAGTAGGCCAGAGCGTCAGCAGCTTCCGAAGCTGCCTGCAACTCTGCAGCTAGCAAGGACCTTGCGATCCTTGGCAACTTGAATGATCGCCAGTCCAGAACACAGTATGGCGACTCAGCTGCGATGGCCTTGTGGGTCATCACGACCTTGGGGCGATCTTAGCCGGAACGAATCTTGCTTGGTTCAATATAGCTGGAACTGAAAATAACGCAAAGCCTGCAAGGGGGGGGGGGGTTTTCCCCTGCAAACAATTCCATCTAAGTCAGCATCAACGATGGCTTTAGAGTTCAACGTGATCAAACCTGCAAAGGAGTCCTTGCCCACAAGAAGGAAAGCCGTCTAAGTTCTGCGCAGACAAAAAGATCTTTTTGCGTCGCAGAGGCGGCGGCCGGCTAGAATCCCTAACAGTGGCCAGCTCGGCGCCCGCAGCTCACCTGGTACTCATCCCATGAGACATCCAGCACAGGACAAGCAGTTCCCCAGAAGCAAGCCAATCCCCGGTCCCAAAGATCAGGGTTTCCCACACACAAGAGAACAACAACCAGAAAGGAAAAACCAAAACAAGAATGCAAATACCCGCAACCTTGGTCGATGATGAACCGCACGGGCGGACCCCGCCAATCTGCCCCGGGTCGATGTGTCTTTCTCCACCGACACGTGGGGGACCCGGCGACGCTCTTCGGACCCGCAAACTTGAGCCAAACACCACCGGTCAGTCACTATCGCGACATTCCTGGCGATGCTCCAAAACATGGCTAATCACACCCCCCTCACGAGGAGCCCGTCATATGATGGGTGGAGCGTGCCGACTGATAAGAATTAACTGCTCGCATACGTCCGCAAACAGCGGGACACTGCCGCCATCAGCGGTGGAGCAAACCCACATAAGCCGTCACCACCCCGAATTAATCGGGGTAACGCTGTCCAACAAACCCAGTGGAAAAATAGGTCACAACTGTTTGCATCAGAAATGCAAGAAGTTTATTCTTATCAGAAGCCATGAAAAGATAAATTTGAAAAACATACTAATTCCGCAAACCCGGAGTAACCTCCAGTTTGCTTCCTCTCTCACTCAAACTACTCAATGATGACCATCACCGGCAGCCGATCAGCGGTACGGAAGAGACATGAACAACACGCCTCACCCCGCAGCGCCGACCATCAAAGAAACGGCTGCAAGCCCGTCGGCCGCAACCCTCGTGATCCAGCCTATCGGCTATAGTCACGCCTCCTCCGTTCATGTTCGCCCCGCCGCGCACGGTCTCGGTCACGATCCCTGTCTTCCTGTCTGCCTTCTGCAATCGTCCCTCCTCCGATCTCAGTCTCTATCAGCCGATTCATCGCCGCGACGATCCCGGCGATCGTCCCTCCTTCGGTCGCGATCATCGCCTCTCTCTGCGCGGTCGATAGCTTTGCCTCGAGAATCTCCGGTTTCCGGCGTCCTAACGGACCTCCGGGAGGGCGTGTGTGAAACCTCCGTCCTTCGACGCGCACGCGCCGCAATGGAGTTCGCCACGATCTGGCTGAACGCTTCCATCGCCGAGCCATCCTCGCCGTTCTTGATGACGTCTCTGACGCCGGTTGAGCTCCCGGTTTCTGGACATCGACAGGAACGCGTCCATGGATGCCTCAGGCAGCACGCTCCCTGATTGGAAGCTGTCGAGGGCGCTATCGCGTCCTGAACAGACCTGCCGAGTGCGGAGCGAAGGTCATCACCACTCGCCTCCCTGGCCGCTGCACCTGCTATCAACATCGTCGGGTCTCTTCGACGCCTCCCGCTTCGTTGATTCCTTAGCAGGCTCCTCCGTATCCCAACGCGACTTCCTCTGTTTTTTGGGTTTCTCCTCCGAGCCCCGGCTCGCCAGGAGCATTGTCCGACTGGTCTTTTCCTTCTTGACCTCGGTCTCGCGTCAGCCTTCTTCTCCTCCTTAGTCTCAACCCTCGTTGCCTGACCGCCTCCAGACTCGGGAGCCTTCCCCTTCAGTTCCGCCTTTGGAGCCTGACTCTCACCAGACTTTGGATAAGGTGCCGCCTTCGCCTTCGCGCTTGGTCTGGCTCCTTCAACCGCTACCTCCATCCAGGTCCTCCCGGCGCTGCGTTGGGCGGATTGACATCGATCCTGCACCAGTCTTGGCCTTGGGCTTTGCCTTGGGAACGTCAGGGCTAGCGCCCTTACCGGACCCTTTTCACCGGATTTCGGTTGGGGAACGGGAGGATCCGATCACCTTCGTCGCCTCCTTCAGCCTCTTCTTCTCATCGTACCCGGTCGATGACGCCACGAAAGACCTGATCTTGGACATCAGCCTATGACTAGCCAGGATGTCCTCGTCCTTCCGACAGAGTGGGTACAGCGGTGTCAAGTGACCTGCTGCAGCGCCAATCACGTTACGTGTCATGGCGGGCAAACTTCCAAACGAAAGTCGTCATTCGCCTTCCCTATTGGGCAGCATGCGTGGGGTTCGTGCGGAAGTAGTCAGACACCGACTCATATCTATCTGGCCTGCGCTGATAAGGCGCTTCGCCACCCACTTCTCGACGAACGCGTCCGACGTCATGATCCCCGAAACGTGGGAATACTGGAACAGCACCCTTGCCATCTCATCCCCGCTCTTTTGCTTCTCGAGGTAGGGTGGCAACCTAATGCCGCTCTGCTCTGCACCGTCATCCTCAAGTCCGAGCTCATCGAGTAAGAAATCAAGGTTTTCTTGATGACCCCAACCTCCTCATCCGCGATCCTCCTGGGGCTGAACTGCCTCATGTCCCTCACCCAGTCAGGGACAATTGGACTCTGAGCGAAATCGGAACGAATTCCGGGTAGAAGATCGGGAGCGCACATCCGGCGCACAAGTGCATCCCGCAAGGAGTGATCTCAGCGCACCTCAGACAAAAAGTACTGCTGACGTTCAGCTTGATACCCTCCCGCATCCGCTTGTGACTCCCCCTATCGGGTGTGAAGTCTCCATAGGATACACTATCGTGCAATCATCGAACACGCGCGCGGCTTTCCATGCACCCATCTGGATCGCATCCCTAACAGCAAGAGTCTTCCTTCTCGTCAGGAACGCAGGGCCAGTCAATGACCAGTGTACTCAAAGATCCACCATGATCACCACGTACCTAGCTGAGTATCCCTTACATAACTGCTCCGCAACCGAAACCAGGCCCTCATCATTCCTACCATCACCAATCATGTGGTACTCATGATCAATATCTCGATCATGGCCCTCCCATTTCGCCGCATCCTCTGGACGAAGTTGTGCGTCGCCTTCCTAGCCAGGTTTGCTTCGGCGGAACTTCCTTCTCTCATCAAGCTGATTGGGAGCGGAGCGTTCAGAGACGGGGTTCCCCTCCTGTAGCATAGCTGCCTCTTGTGGAAGTTCGTCAGCTGCGTGAGGGCATGCGAAGCACTCCTCATCCCGGCTTCAGTAAGCCGGGCTTCCGGCTTGTCGTAGCTGGCCTTCCCACCCCACATCGAGCAAGTTTCCCAACCATTCGGGCGTCCCCACGGATTGCCTCCATCGCCGTCCTCTCGGCCTCCTCGGCTTCCTCCTGTGTGGCCACCGCCCTGGGGATCAGTATCGCCGCTTCCGCCGGCAGGGGCTTCTCCATGTTGATGGGAGTGTTCTTGGGGAGGAGACTCTCATTGTCACCCTCTCCACTGAACACATAGCCGGGAGCGGTCCTACGGAACTCCTCGAACTGCATCCTATCGGCGCTTAACTGCCCGACCTCGGTGTCGTGAGGCTTGGGCGCACATATCCCTGACGACCACGCCTTTGGGTGCCCTCGTCCACCTCCATTTCATCCTTCTTCTCATCCTTCTTCTCCACCATGAACAACTGCCCAATGTCAGGAAACCGCCCCTATCGGGGCCCTTCTCAGCTTTCTGCTGTCCTGATGACCTCGCCGGCACCAATCTGCGGCCGCTTTCCTCATTGGATCTTCTTCGGCTTCAGGGGAACTGCAACGCCTCCGGCCATGTTGTGTCCCGGCCAAGTAGCTCCATCAGGCTCATCCTCAAACCATGACCTCCCATATGGCTGGCCATCTCTTTCGAGGATCTGCGCCCTATCGGCGGCAGACCCTGAGTGCGACAATGCCGAAACATGGGACAGCATGATCTCGACAGCAGACTGAGCCAGCGTATCCGACATTTGCTCCCTGGCTGGAACAGTCAACTCAGGAGCAAGGTGACCTGCAATCATGCTGAATGGCGCCGTGCCCAGCCGCTTGCCCAAGACTGCTTCGTTCAAAGCACTGAAGTACTTCTGCAGCTTTTGCAGCATCGCGGTCGCCGCCATCAGCTGAGGATGGAACATCGGCATTCGCCACGCGCGCCCAAGAGCACAATCCACATGTGACCTGATCGTGGTGATCATTGCCACGAGAAGGTGCGATGACGCGACTTCCGGGACCCAGGTCGGATCATCCAGCGGAATGCACTGACCTGTCTGCGCGTTCAGCAAGGTACCTAAGCTTTCCGGCTCGGGTCACTAACGTTCCCCTGAACCATGTAGTCATACCTGTCGGGCATATCTGCCCAATCTCCAACGGGTGCCCGTCCATGGTGGTGCTTTGCCGGAATGTGGGCAGCATCAGTCGCCATCTTCTTCATGTTCCACTGCTGATCAGCCCATGGTGCCGACCTCCACGCGGGTTGATGTACTCCTGGTCAATCCTCCCAACCACCCGGATTGCATGCAGTACATGAAGTCGTTGCGCACAGCCCGCTCCAAGACCGCGTTCCACTCGCTATCGCAAGTCGGGAACATGATGTGCTCTGTCTTGCGAGCATTTCCCACTCCTCGGCGGCAACCCGCTCCCAAGAGAGGCTAAAAGACACTAAACTACATAGTTTAGAGCCCGAGGCGCCAATGTGTCGCTTTTGTGTTTGAGTCGGTCCAGTAGCAAACTCTTGGGATCCTGCAGATTGCGCCAAAGGGTCGTTATTCGGTGACTGGGCGTAATGGATGGGCCAGCTGGGTTCCAAAAAATAGCAGCCGAGGCGCGGCGCAATGACAGTTTTTAGGCCGCAGCCGGCTGCGCCGACGCAAGATGACGTCATGCAATTTCCAAGGCCGAACGTTTGTCAAGCTGGATCTAACCGTGTCGTGTAGGGCGCGCCGAGTTCAGTTGCATGGGTGCAAAGCTGTGAGCGCAAGCGAGCAACGCAAGTATACCTTTAAACTGCAACCTTGGCAGCCAACAAAACAAGAACAGGCGGGAGGGAGGGGGGGGAGAGGTTGAGGGAGGTTAGCTCGCGCACCTGCCCTGATAGCTTGTGTCTGCGAAAAAGCAAGCCTTGGGATCAATCGACACAATCCTCAGAAAGAATGGCGCGCGGACATTCTAAACATTTCTAAAGCAACTCGCCCGCCTCATTTGCCTTTAACTTGCGCCATGGACCCTTTCGATGCTTTTTGCATTTTTCCCAGCCATTGTCCTCAATGCGTTTCTTCTTCTCCAACTGCCATCAAAGGTACTCGTATCTTTGATTATTGACGCTAAAGCCAAAAGCCATCAACTCTCGCACTGTTTCCTTGGATAGCGCTCAGGCCGTCGGCGCTTTTTCTAATAGAAAAGACGCAGCTCAAGACAAGGGATTGCTACGCAGTTCCCGGGCTCACGATTGGGCAGTCATTCATCTCTAGAAATGGGTTTCACGGCCATTTGAGGTTTTCAAGGGTTCGCACGCTGAGGGGAAATTCCGCGAATATCCGTACATCGGCCGCGCAACCCCCACAGCTGGCCGCATGTTTCTAAACAATCGAAAATGCGAATTCCAAGGTTCACGAAAGTTCACGCAAGCTCACGCCAAGACACCGTAGTTTAGAGTCTTTTCACGCAAGTTCACGCAAGTTCACGAGCCCCCGCCCCAAAAAAACGAAAGGCCGAAAAACAGAATCGGGGGTCGCCAGTGCTGAAATTTCGTAAGTTCACGCCCAAAATCGGCCAACCACAATCCCAGAGATGGTCCCCTGAAACTTGAGAGCTTGAGGCACAAGAGCCATGTGAACTTGCCGCTAGCAATTTGTGAAGCACGCCTGGGACGAGCGCTGCATGCCACTGATGACTAAGGGTGTGTTTGTGGGCACCCGAAGAAGTGGAAATTGATTTCCAGGAGCACCCCGGCTTTCTTTATGTTTGGCTTCTTTTCCGGGTTTTAGTGGTTGGCAAGAACATCGTTCCGGAACGCGGAACGGCGGCGCGCGAGCCCCTAAAAATCGTTCGCGCGTGTCCAGGACATTCACACAGGCCCTTGCAGGTCTGAATTGACCACCGGCTGACAGACTGCGTGGAGTTCTGCCAGGATATCTTTTGGCTGCGAACCGGGGTTTCGTGAAATGCGGCCATGCAATCCACAAGTGGACGTGGAATCCCGCAAGCGCGACTCGTGAGGGCCGAAATGCCTTGAAAACCACTTTTTCAAGGTCGAGAAGCAATCGCCACCCAGTAGCGCGATCAACTGAATGTCTAGGGTTGTCAACACTGTTCCCTAGCAGTATGCGTCCCACAAGCGCTGTAGATCCGTTCTGAAAGTCTTTTCCCGCAATGGCCCTGTGACAAGGACTGACCCAGGAGCTCACCCCGATAGGGACGGCTCCGCATCAGGTTTCGGGCAGGAGCCGTTGAACTTCATCAGCGTGGCGATGGACGTGGCCTGTGCGCGTGTAGACGATCCGAGCCGTTCTCCAAGGGCTCTTTTTCCGGGTGAGTCGCAGGCTCCGGAAGATTTCGCGGACAGGCCACGAGGACCAGGAACCTTGGTCAGGATTTTGAGAGATATCTCGGGTCGACCAACTGAGGCTCAAAATCCAGATCAGCTTGATGAGGATGAGGAGCGGGCTCTTGCCGGTATCGGACACGATGCCCTCTTGTCTTCAACTGCAGGGTGGGGCAGTGACGTGAAACTCGAATCCGATGCCGATAGGCACAACGAATCCTGACGAGCGTGGTGACGATCAGGAATATGCCGCATTTGCAGATGCACAAGAGGAAGCAGACCCATCACCATCAGGACTCCCGTGGAGGTGTGCAATTACGCGAACACGCCCAGCGGGAGAACTAACTCACGGGCCCAAAGCGAGAAGGGGACACCCGAAGTGTTCGAATTTTGTTTTGTCGCGCCGTGCCCAAGAAGACCTTGCTCGTCATCAGTAACCTGACAGAAAATTCGGTCATCACCATCGTCAGTGTACCTGCCACGGCTTCGGGGTGTGTCCCTGTCGGATCATCACCCCTACGGTCCTGACCTGTCGAACCTGCTTCAAAGCGCTTGTAGTCAAAGTCTTCCAGGTCCTCACCTGAGCGGGGGCCACCTAGGATGGCCTCCTCATCCACGAAACTCCTCCGAGATCGTGGGGTCGACGCTTGTAGTTGATGGTCTCAAGCGCGTAGGAAAGTCCTACGGCTGATAACCTGTGATTCGGGCACGAGCCTGTGCCCAGGCGAAGGGTTAGTTGGGGTAAACAAGCCACAAAGAAAGGTTCCCCAAAAGCAAACCAAATCCCGGTCCCAAAGATCAGGGTTTCCCACACACAAGAGAACAACAACCAGAAAGGAAAAAAAAAACAAGAAGCACATACCCGCAACCTTGATCGACAATGAACCGCACGGGCGGACCCCACCAATCTGCCCCGGGCCGATGTCTCTTTCTCCACCGACACGTGGGCGATCGACGCGGGGACCCGGCGACGCTCATCCGAGGCGCGACGGACCCGCAAACTTGAGCCAAACACCACGAGTCAGTCACTATCACGACATTCCTGGTGATGCTCCAAAACATGGCTAATCAAAGGCAATACTAAGCGAGTGTTAGCGAATCGTAAACGAAGTTGGGTCAGTGAATGCAAAACTAACAAATACAACACTGGTGTCAGCCAGCAAAAAACTAAAATTTGCAACTACTGACTGGCATTTCAGCCAGCATAAAACAAACCGTCATCGTGCCAAATGCAAATGCAATCAATCCAACACAGCAAATACATGCGAAAGCCTGAAAACAGGAAAATTTTAGAAAGCCGGAAGCAGCGCCAAGTGGTTGTTATATTTTCGCAATTCCCACCTCCCAACTCTGCGGGACACTACTGGTATGGCTGATAACCCGCGTTCGGATGTTCCTGTTGGAAATTACTATGGCGGCGCGAACTCTTTTGTCTGGCTACGGCTCGGTGCTGTTGGGACTTGAGCCAAACGGTTGCGGTTTCCATGAAACAAATACCAACTAGTCTACGGGAACACATTAAACACGACTCTCAAGCCCTACACTGTTCGCATCTTTTGGGTCATTGCATTTGGAGGACTAATTATCAGACATCCCGGCTTACAAGGCTGGCTAAACTGTTCAGCGGCACGTGCATCTTTTAGCACAGCTGCCCAACACTGATCTCCCCGACTATGGATTGATGCGATCTGCTCTGCCAAAGGCGTGTTGGGTCGTAGGAGTCATATGTCTCTGTCTGGTGTGTCCCATGTGGACACCCTCTGCGAGACCCCAAGCAAAGGTACGTATACTACATCTGGAAGCATAAGGGAAAGGCGCGACTCAATGTCATCATGAAGAAAGGTCGCCATACCCTGAGAAATCAACTGCTTCAATTCAGAAACTACACTGGACAGCGCAGTGTGAAAAGCCTCCGTGTGCGTATAATGAATATTGAAAAAGCACGTATATGCATAGTATGGCTTTTGCAGCTCAACTGATTTTCCAATTGCGGCACGCTTGAAGATGTTGTGCGAGTTGTCAAATGTCTCAAAATGAAAATTGGAATTCACCAAATAGCGACCCGTTAGCTTGAACAGCTGCTCGTACATGACCTGATATTTTTGCAAAGCATGCAATCCCTGAAGAAGAAGCATGGCCTCGCCTAGTTGCTTGGCGTCACACTTGTCTGTCCACTGACGCAAGTCTTGGTTCTCCGCATCATTGACGAAAATGTCAACAACACCTTTTAGGTGCTTCTGGTGGGTTTTGTCCAGGCGACTGTTGTCAATCAATACAATAAAGCTCCGCGGAATAGCATGTCGGATGGAAGAAATTGTGCCTAATGTCTGTTCAAACCTTTCTTGCGGTGAAAAGCGGCTTCGCTTCGGGTGGTACCATAGCGGCTGAGTACCTGCTGGCAGCCGGATTCGGATCATGCAGCGATTTCTCACTCTCCAAGGCGCACCAAAGTGGTACATTCCGCATGGCTGCCGCATGTATTTCGAGATAAGCTCACAACCGCAAACAAACATCGTTTGTGCAACACCACAAACGCAATTGGATGTCCGGGCCTAGACACAAACAGAACGCACGTGTTATAATTACCAATTCCCTGAAGGATGCTGAGTGCGACCTGCCTGACAACAAGGCCAAGAGTTGCAACCACTACGTAGCCAAGCTGAGGCAAGGACTTGTGACGATCTTCGAGGCCACCAACACCACGTTGTACAGCGATGGGGTCAGCAAATTCTTCCACTGTCGGGGGACAACCAATTCAAAATTAACCTTTGTGAATGTGTCACCTTTGACGCGATTTGCCAAAGCCAAGACCTCCTTCATGTCATTGAAGTCGTGGAAATGCGCTCTTGGATACTCTTGTGCACGGGCAGATATCGCTGCTCGGAAGTCGATGAAAGACTGTCGTACAATGATAGGAAGGTTCGTGAGCATAGCCAGTGTCAGTGTGTAGGAATATGTTTCTGGCCAAATAGCTGGTATGAGAAGCACGTTGGGCCTGAAACGCAGGAGAAGTTCATTGAATTCCTGAATATTACCGAAAGCCTGCTTGTGAAAGTTGCCACCCGCTTGGCACATGCTTGCAACGTTGCCAAAAACAACCACCTTCACCTGATGCGATGGTGCAAGAGATGGGAATGGGCAGCCCTGCTGATCTGGTTGCCGCTTAGAATGGCCAAGAGCATCAGGCTGTGCAGCAGTGCCATCAGCTTTCAAACTTAAAGCCTCCCCAAAGCCGTCATGCAGGATCAAAGTTTGGGGAGTCTGAAATAATGACCAGGAGCCTATCTGCATAGAGTCAGCCCAAAAAACAACGTTTGAAGATTCCGTTGGCAAGGCCCAAATGTCGAGCGCAAAGTTGTTGTCTACGCGCTGCACTTTTCCGGCTGTTAGTATGCTTGGATGTGAAGCATTCAATCTGTGCGACACCACAAAATGCTGAGACATTGTTCCCATGCGCCAGTCCCCTATCTGCACAAAATCACGCCCAGAAGTCACAATCAGCTCTGAACACATGCCATCGCGAGTCCAAGCATTGAAATCTGTTCGAGGACCAATGTGCATAGTGCCGTCTGATCTGAAGATCAACGGAGTTTGTCCGTTCCGGTGTGAAATGGATAAGTGCAAGTCATCAATTGGAGCGATTCGCCATTGACCAAGCTGAATATAGCTAGAACCAGCAAACATGTCTTCGCACTTGCCTCCGTCTGGAATGAGGCGCGACAAATGCAGAACAGCCTCCAACCCCTTGATCCAAGACACATCCCCAATCACTCCAATCACAAGATCTTTTGACGCAGCAGTCGGTTGGCCTTCGCTCAGGTGATAATCCGGCATGGGGACAGCTTGAAGCGACTTGAAGTGATCAAAGAGTGCAAAATTCTGGCTAGTGGCCGTGGTCTGCGCCTTCATCTCAAGTTTGGGAAGCAGCTCTTTGAATGCATAATTCCTTCTCGCTCCCTCTGCTGTCCGCAAATCCGAAAAAGTGGGTTGAACCTTGTCGAAGACCCACACGTAGTCATGCGTCATGGAGATGAATCGCTTCTGCATAGCAAACAAACCTGTCATGAAACTGTGCGAGAACCCAAGCGGGTGGTTGATGAAGACCTTGCTAAATTTGCACCTGCTCAATGCGAGGAGCAGCTCACTGGACGCCCAGTTGGCGGTAAAACTACCCACCTTCACCTTGAGGCTGTCGGTCGTGGGCGCCAGGCTGTAGTGCGACACGATGGGGGCCTTCAGGACGGGCATCACCACCACGCAGTCGCTATTCAACACGGACTTCAAAAAAGTTGCTGTGCCTCCCTGCAAGTTGGCCTGCAGCACCAGCACGAAGGGCTCAGCAGCCTGCAGCAGACTCTCCAGCATGCTGACGTCCCCATCCAGGGCAGTCACTTGGCCGAGCCCGAGTTCGAGTTCAGAATTCGGTTCGTTGGAATCCATGGATGGAATGGTCAAATGGGAGGACGCCAAAGGCAAAATGTCCATCCACCATTTCAGAATTGCTGCAACTGCAAGCAGCAGAAGCAGAAAAAGAATACCGGAATGCCATCGCGCCGTGTCTCGCATGCCTTGCTCAATGGTTGCTGAAAACGTGTTTTTGATGATGCTGCAGGACTGGAGCTGGATGTCTTGGCATGCTTCTCACATAATGTGTTTTTTGACCAATGACCCCTACGCGGTTTGGTGATGTTTTGAGAACATGTGCTTGCGCGAAATTCGTGCAATTGCTTAAACCAAAATTCCCAACAAGCGAACGTCAGTTTGTGTTGTTTGACTATGCGTAAAACTCATGGGGCACAGTTTTTGAAACTGCATCATGGCTGTGCCCGTTTCAAGTTGCGATCGACGCAGACCCTTCTATGGATCAAATGGAAAAGGTCCTCAGGGTTTGCAGGTTATGAGCCCAACGCTTTGATGGCTAGGGGCGCCATGGACATCATGAGGCGCCGGCGCCGTGTAGGCCCCGGTGACGGGGAAGATGATGAAGGATGGTGGCATTTATGAGGAGGAGGAGGAGGTTGGGTTGGCCGAAGGGGGCTCCGAAGGTGGATCGGAGCTGGGGGCGGATGCCCAAAGGTCGGAATTGAGGAGACGCTGTTTGGTGGCCCAGGGTTCTACTTCGGAGTCGGGGCCGTTGGTGGCTTCAGGAGGCGGGTCACGAAGAAGCCCGTCGGCATCTAGGGATGACGCCTGGTTCCGGCGAACCTCGTCCTGTGGGGCCTCCACCTTGTTCCGGCAGATCTTGCAGGCACTGCTGGACACCGCAAACAGCTGAGCCAGGAGAGTCCGAGTCGCAAGTTACTTGGGGGCGTACGAGCTTAGAAGGCTTTTGCCAGCGTGAAGACAACTTAACATAAAACGTGAAATTTCACGAGTTTTCATGGCCTTGTCACGGAGTAGTCACGGTTTCACGTTTTCGTGGCTGAGTAAACAGGGCCGTTAAAGGCCTAGTGCACTGCTTCTAGCCTAAATTCCCTTGAGTTAAGGACCTGTTGCGCTGCTCCTAGCATGAACTCAAACCAACCCTCAAGCTGGACGACTCGATGCAGACGCACCTCTTTTGCCGGGTTGCTGGAAAGAAGCACTGTCACTAGGGCACGCGGTGCACCTATAGTATCGGGCTAGCAAATAGAATATAATTTACTCCGTCCGATCCTCACTTAGAATATATTTTACTCCGAAAATATCCCAAAACATCAGTTAGAACATTTAGGAGCACAAGTGACACTTAGAATAATTCACATTTGCGCAAATCCTTGAAATTTGAACACCCTTTCAGGTGGCCAGCAGATAGAATATGCTTTGACAGATAGAATATTTCAAAAGAATCCTGTTCTGATAACAACACACTTCTCCAAGGTTTTAGACTGCCAGGACTAAATTAGTATTGCCAGAACTTAAATTAGCATTACCAATATTTAAGGTTAGCATCGCCGATACTGAATCTAGTGAAGGTTTTTTGGCTTAGAGGGGGGGAAGCTCGAACGCTTTCACGAAAAGCTCAAAGCTAGAAACTTTGGAGTTGCACGCGGGCGGTAAAATCAGGTCCTCCGAGCCAAGACTAATTTTAGCATTGCCGGTACTTAATTTTGCATTGCCAGTACTAGTTTGAGAATAGTACATTTATTTTGTCAGTACTAATTTTAGCATTGCCAAATAGTAAATTTAGTATTGGCAGGACATTCTTGCTATTGCCGGTACTGAATTTAGCATTGCCAATATAAACTTTGGATTGCCAATGCGCCTAGTAAAGCTTAGCAAGGATTTGAACTCTAAAATTCTTTACTTAAAAACGAATCCTGGAAGGTTTGTTGGCTACCAGAAGAGGGGGTAGCTTTGCCGCAATAGTCAATTTAGTATTGCCAGTACTCATTTTAGTATTGCCAATAGTAAATTTAGTATTTTTATCAGATAGAATAATTCAGCAAGGGCCGTAGGTTCTCAAAATAAACCTGTTCTGATAACACACTTCTCGACTTGCTTTGGACTGCCAGGACTAAACTTAGTATTGCCAATACCTCCTTTCAAAGGTCATTTTCCAGACCTCGCAGCCTTTGTATCTGACACAAATTATTCTATTTGTCTGTTCCACTTCCAAGGATTTGCACAGGAATGTCAAGATTTGGGATTACTCGAACTGTCTCAGTTATTCATATGTGGTCTCGGTACTGTTAGGGGTTGGGTTAAAAGGAAGGGAATGCCACCCCGTTTTGGGACATAGTGGGGCACCCTCAAAAACTAAGCAAACACATATTTACTTTCTCTACATACAATATGTATATGCTTCTATATTTGCATACGATTGAACGCATGATGAAGGTTTCCTGGCCCAAACACAAAGATTCTAACTGTGCCACCCATGGTGGTCATTTGTCTTTTGGGCTCGGTACCGTTTGGGGTTGGGTTAATGGGAAAGGAAGGCCACCCTTTTTTGGAGAATAGCGGGGTACCCTCAAAACAAGCAAATCCATATCTACTATGTATATATATATATATGTTTATGTGCGCATACGATTAAATGCCTAATGAAGGTTCCCGGCCCAAAAACAAATATTCTAACTGTGCCCCCCGCTGGTGTACAATGTATAGCTTCGGCTCGGTGCCGCTTGGGGCCACGCTTTTGGACCCAAAGAACAACAAATCAAAGTTTACTATCTCTACATCTTTTATTACGATTCATCACCTGATGAAGTCTTGCCAAAAACACATATTCTAACTGTGCCACCCCATGGTGTTCATTTGTGTATTGGGCTCGGTACCGTTTGGGGTTGGGCCAAAGGGAAAGGAAGGCCACCCCTTGTTGGAGTGTACTGAAGTGCCCTTAAAACATAAGCCATCCAATGCTTGCTATCTCTCTCTATATTATATATATATTAAAGTGTGGCCTGATGAAGGTTTTCCGGCCCAAAAACAAAAATCTATCTCTGCCCCCCCATGGTGTTCATGTATAGCTTCGGCTCGGTATCGTTTGGGGTTGGGCTAAAGGGAAAGGAAGGCCACACTTTTGGAGCCTCAAAGAATAAACAAATCAATATTTACTTTCTCTATATCTTTTATTATGCCTAGGAATCACCTGGTCAAGTTTTGCAAAAAAACAAATATTCTAACTGTGCCACCCCATGGTGTTCATTTGTATTTTGGGCTCGGCGCCGTTTGCAGTTGGATTAAAGGGAAAGGAAGGCCACGCTTTTGGACCCTCAAAGAATATACAAATCAACATTTACTATCTCTATATCTTTTATTATGGATGAAGTTTTGCCAAAAACCAGTATTCTAACTGTGCGCCCCCATGGTGTTCATGCATATTTTCGGCTTGGTGCCGTTTGTGGTTGGGTTGAAGGGAAAGGAAGGCCACCCCTTCTTGGAATATACTGGGCTACCCCCAAAAAATGAGCAATCCAATATTTACTATCTCTATATTTAGCAATTTAAGCATACGATGAATCACCTGATGAAGGTTTGCCAGAAGCAAATATTCTATCGAGTCATTGCAAGGAGTCATTGCAAGGTGTCATGGCAAGGAGTCATTGCAAGGAGTCATTGCAAGGAGTCATTGCAAGGAGTCATGAGAGTCATTGCAATGGAGCCAAGTGCATGGAGTCAAGTGCAAGTTCCAAGTGCACGGAGTCAAGTGCAAGTTGCAAGTGCACGGAGTTAAGTACAAGTTGCAAGTGCAAGGAGCCAAGCAAGGAGCCAAGTGCAAGGAGCCAAGTGAAAGGAGCCAAGTGCATGGAGTCAAGTGCAAGTTGCAAGTGCAAGGAGTCAAGTGCAAGTTGCAAGTGCAAGGAGCCAAGCGCAAGTTGCAAGTGCATGGAGTCAAGTGCAAGATGCAAGTGCAAGGAGTCAAGTGCAAGTTGCAAGTGCATGGAGTCAAGTGCAAGATGCAAGTGCAAGGAGTCAAGTGCAAGTTGCAAGTGCAAGGAGTCAAGTGCAATTGACTTGCGAGGAGTCAAAAAATTTCTTCTTCGGGCGGCGGGGTAGTGCCGACGACACTACACGAAAATCGACCCTTTGCGGGGATCGGCGTGGTCGAGGTGCAAAAACTCGAGGTCTTTTGCGATTTTGTTTTGGCTCGCGCGACCCTCTGCGGGGATCGGCGTGGTTGAGGTGCAAAAACTCGTGTTTTTTGCGCTTTTGTTTTGGCTCGCGCGACCCTTTGCGGGGATCGGCGTGGTCGAGGTGCAAAAACTCAAGGTTTTGCGATTTTGCTTGGGCTCGCGCGACCCTCTGCGGGGATCGGCGTGATCGAGGTGCAAAAACTCATGTTGTTTTTGCGATTTCTGCGGTGCTCGCGCGACCCTTGCGGGGATCGGTGTGGTCGAGGTGCAAAACCCGAGGTGTTTTTTTGCGATTTTGTTTGGGTTCGCGCGACCCTCTGCGGGGATCGGCGTGGTCGAGGTACAAAAACTCGAGGTTGTTTGCGATTTCTGCGGCGCTCGCGCAACCCTCTGCGGGATCGGCGCGGTCGTGGTTCGCGCGCCTGCTCCCGGGACCGGCGGGTCGCGGGTTCGATTCCTCCCTGGTCCGCGGGCGGGCGTCGCAAGATGCAACTTGCATAAAGCAACTTGCGCAGAGCAACTTGCATAAAGCAACTTGCGCAGAGCAACTTGCGCAGAGAAAGTTGCACAGAGCAACTTGCGCAGAGCAACTTGCGCAGACCAACTTGCACCAACCAGTTTGCGCAGAGCGCCTTGCGTAGAGCAACTTGCGCAGAGCAACTTACGCAGAGCAACTTGCACAGAGCAACTTGCACAGAGCAGCTTGCACACAGCAACTTGCAGGGAGCAACTTGCACGGAGCAATTTGCACAGAGCAACTTGCAGGGAGCCACTTGCAGGGACCAACTTGCACGGAGCGACTTGCGCGGAGCAACTTGCGCAGAGCAACTTGCACAGTGCAACTTGCGTAGAGCAACTTGCGCAGACCAAGTTGCACCGACCAATTTGCGCAGAGCACCTTGCCCAGAGCAACTTGCGCAGAGCAACTTGCACACACTGCAACTTGCACAGAGTAACTTGCGCAAAGCATTTTGTGCAGAGCAACTTGCGTATGTGCCAGGCCGGGGCTAAACAAGTTTGCCGCACATCGTGGCGAATTACGCTTTCAGGCCACTCGTCCTCTAGGAGTTTGACGCAAGGAGTTCTCATCATGAAAGAAGTTGCGGGAAGCCTGCGTTCATGAACGAAATTCCATTCTGTCATTTGCTTTTGTGGTCGAGGCGTTGGGTGACAAGAGGCATATTTACGGGCACGGCACGCACGGCTGGTTGTCGTGTGGCATCATGCGGATGACAGTTGGCTCAAGCAGAAGTCATGGAGCTCGAAGTAGCTAGGCTTCAGGCTGGCGTGGCCCAGCATGGCAAAGCGTGGCTGCAGCAAGAGGTGGCGGCCAAAGCCCAACCCCAACTTCGCGCGCTCGCCCGACAGCTGGATGTGCGCCAGCGGGTCGCAGGCAGCAACGCGTCAAAGGCAGACCTAGTTGCCGCTGTCGTGGAGCTTCTGTGCCCACAGGCCAGGATCGAAATCCTCAAAGTTTTGCTGGTGTTTGTTTTGCTGTGATGTTTGTTGGCAGGAGCCAAGCAGTTCTGCGCCTTCGGCGACGCAGGTGTCTCGACTTGGTCATAGTCGGTGTTTGACGTGTTCTTCTTCTTGTTCTTGCGATTGTTCTGGTGGTGTAGATGCCTTACCTCCTCCGAATAACTCAAATACGCTCTTATCTTCTCCGCCTAAAACTATGTTTCTTAATGACCTTATTTCTCGGCTTTCCCTTTTCTTTGTCTCTTGCTCTGCCTCGGATGATGATGATGGTGTTAAATGTCCTCCTGCTTTTCATCTTTTGGTTTGTCTTTTGGTTCATCGTTTCGTTCGTCTGACTTTTTCTTTTCCTCAGCCCTACCTGAAATAGCATCACTGATTTGTTCATTGATTAACTCTTTTGCTACATATCGTGTTGCGTGTGCGTCTGCCTCGTTGTTTTCATAATAGTGAGGTCGGTGCTACTTCATCAAACATTTCCGGTAACAGCTCGTGTAACAAAACTTGCTTATCAGTTTGAACCCTAAACCGTAGTCTCCTATCGTATTTTGAAAGGTCAAAACCGTCAAAGTCCATATTGTTAATTGATGTGTCAAATGCCTGTCTTTCGGGGATGGTTTCAATTATAACCTGTGTGTCATCGCTTCTTTCAGCATTTCATCAAATGTTGGGTGAGGTCGTAATCCGTAATATTTATCAGTCATATGAAATATTATAGATTATTGTTTATGCTTCTTCTGGTACTTCTTTTGGTATTCCAAATGAACCTTCCATCACGGTGAGACTATCTTATTTTTCCTTCGGTCGTGGGTGGAAAATTGAGTAATACACTTTGTCATTGTAAAACACTACTAAGTTCAATCTGTTTTCCTTCTTCATATAATCACCATCGCTATTAATTAAAGTCTTATATAATTCAAAGAATTCTTCATAAACACTGTCTTTAATCCTGCTAAATCCTTTCAGTCTGTCCATGACTTCTTTCATCTCTTCTGGTCTGCTTGCAAGATAAGCGGGTGTTAGTTCGGACGCTCTTTTCTTAAACTCGTTGTATCCATAAGCGTCTTCTGCTTTTCCTTCTACTTCAACAACTGGGTCGTCTTCTCGCTCTTCTTCTTCTTCCCCTTCCTCTAAGGGTTCTAATTCTGGCATTTCATCGTCTTTTGACATTGAATGAACTTCCACACCAGCAGGTATTGAACTCTTTGAAACAGCACTTGCCATATCTTCATGTTGTTCTTTCCAAAGTCTCATTCGCTCTTCAAGTTCTTCTTTCTGTTTGTTCACTTCCATTAATCTTTCATTAGTGAAAGACTGGTGTTGTTTCAGAGTGTCAGCAAGTTTCAGTTCATTATCAATTTTAGCTCTTACACTACCACCGACCGACGTTGCTCCTTTCATAACTTCTTCTCTTCGGTTCAGTTCTTGTTTCTTTTGAATATCTAAGGCGCCTTTATTATCAAATTGACTAACATATTGATTTAATCTGTATCTTGTCACTTTTCTGTCTATTACATTTTCAATTGATGGGCGGTTCTCATCTCCTCCTAATGATTGTTTCAGCAGTTCATCATATGACGGTTGCATATGCAATTGAGTTTTTAATCGTTTAATCATATTATATAATAATCTGAGGTTTTCTCAATCATTTCTTTTAAATGCTTCTTTCTCGCTGTTACTTGTTCCTTTGTGTGTATTCCGACTAGTGACCGTGTATTGTCTAATATGTTTCTTATTCTGTCTAACTCCTTTCTGTAACTTTCGGTTCTGTTGCTTTCAACTACATCATTTCTATACTCTATTAATGCTCCGTGCGATTGCTTCGCTTCCAGTGTGTCCTTCAATTGTTTAAAGTAATTCATTCTTGAAGCAACACCCCATAAATCTGAAACATCATAATGGCATTCTACTTGTGGCGCTCTTTGAAATTCTACATTTCTATGACTTCTCACAGGCATTATTGTTTAATATTATAATCAGATTATTATTTAAAACATAGATGAAGATAATGTGTTTACTTGTTCTTGTTTGTCTTGTTTTTTCTTTTGTTTCAGTTCTTCGTAATGTTGATTTAATAGTTATGTTGCCGTAGGTTTCTTAATTGTTTCTTTAATCACTTCTTGTTTGATTTCACTCTTAATCTCTTCTTTCACTTCTGGTTTTATCTTTCGTATATGTTGTTGAGGCTTAACAGGTAATGCTTCTGTTGATGCTCCCCTACAGTGTTTTTTATGACTAAATCTTAAATTCTTTGGAAGCATACGCTTACCACAATCATCACACTCAACTAGTTCAACTGAAACCCTTGGTTTAGTTTTTGCTTTTGCTTTTGGTTTAGGTATTTCTTCTTCCACTTCTTCTTTTGTTTCTTCTTGTTTCCTTTCTTCTTTTGTGTCTTCATTAACTGCTTCGTTAGTTTCAACTACATCATTAACAATAGGTGATTCGCGTAGCGACGCGAAAGCTTTGCGTCCTTCTGTTTTATTTTCATCATTAACATCAACTGTCACAATTTCTGACATATAAGAAATTCTATATATTTTTCTTTCATAGAACATTTATTGAATAATATCGCTTTTCACGAACAATAGTGAAAATGAACAATTACCCCCGTTCAAAATAATTTCATTACCTAACGAATTAGACAACCAAAAGTCTAACTGCTTAAAGGTTCTATTTGACACATCTAAATAATCTAACGGGTTCATCTCATTATCAAAGACAATTCTTGCGTGTGGTGCTGTAACTGGCACTGTCTTAACAATTGTACTATCACCCGTTCTCAAATTTACCTGATTATAATTAGACAATTGAGAAAAATGAATATAACTATGTCTAATGGGTTGAAGATTCACGAAACCAGAAACATCAGCATTAGCATATTGATAAACATTCATTTGATAATTTCCTAAAACTTCATTAACTGACTGTAAATGAATTTGTCAAAACTGACGTTCCAAATATAATCGCCATATATTATTTTAATCTGTTCATCAGTTCATACAGCGAACTTTCTATCAGCATACTTTGAAGAAATTGTTATTTTATTAGTTTTTACACTGTAAATAACTTCAGAAGTATTTTCAGAAATTAATATTATCAACAATACCGTTAATTTGTGTTTTCATTTCTGTCGCTAATTCTGTTCCTGTACAAACACCTTCGTTTAAATTAACTGCCATCCAACGGGCATTTGTATTATCTTCATCTGGAACTAATAGGGAAGAATAAACAAATATAGTATATTATTGAATCCTGATTGTATTGAATACCAAGAGTTAGGCAATGTTACTTCATGAATGTAGCAATGAACGCCATTATCTGCTTGTAATGTTTCAGGGAGTCCAACTCTAAAACTTGATGATGAACCACTAATCCTATGAGCACTGTCAATATAGACCTTCTTATATGTAAGCATTATTAATTAATTGAGAAATTAATTTATAACTTTAATTAAACGGTGAAAAATTAAAAGTTAATTTATGAAACGAAACACGGCGAAGCCCTGAGGGGATTGATTTATCATGCACCTCACGGCAAGGTTAAACATTTTAAACCTTATAAGAAAACAACTAAAATAGCTGATGTTATGAAACAAACTGACGAAATATTAAATAGTTATTACCCTAATTCAAATTTAACTGATGCTCAAGGATTAAGTAGAGCATATGGCAATGGTAAAGGTTTTTATCTTGATGGTAATAAAATGTATGTAGCAGGAACATTTGGAAAAGGCACCTTTGGAGGTGCTGTTAATGACATTCTGGCGGGTGTAGGACTACCGTTTAAAATGCTCACAACGATTTAAAGACACATCAAAAGCATTGGTTGAAAACAATGAAGTTAAACACCTCATAACGCATAGTCTTGGTTCAAGTGTAGGGGCACAAATAACAAAAGGTTATCCTGAAAGAGAATTAAGTTTAACCACTTTCGGGGCACCGTTTATATCGGGAAGGTCTCAAATTACCGATGATTACATTAATTTTAGAAGTATCTTAGTCCCTGTCAGTATTGCTGACCGTGGTGCCATAACTGTTTATACTGGTTCGTGAAATCCATTTACTAACCATGATTACATAACTGGATACGGAGACCAAGGAAAAGATGTTTCAACAAGCCTTGAATCGGTAAATAAAATATTATATATTTTTTATAAATAAATACATAGTTAGATCATATTATATATATAATCAGTTGAGTGAACACTTGACAGGAAGTGAAACAAAACATAAACCATTAACAATTGAAGACAGGTGAAAGGATTTACACAGAGATGATAAACGAACATATGTAAAATGTCAATGCGGGTGTTTCATTATTAGGAGTGTCAGAGTCAGACCTGACTACATTAATAACTTGGTTACTACAATTTATGTTTTTGTACCAAAATACGAAAATGGTCATTTCCTCATCAATGACAACAGAAACAATTGTAATCACAGTCAATCAGATATTGGTAAAATAGTAGAAAGAAAAAACTATAAAACTATTTTCATAGTGTTATTAATGATGCAACATAAGAAATACAACAATGAAACAACAGAAGATATGGTTAAGAAAAAAAAAACACAATATAAGAAAAGTTCTTATGAAGAAATTAGAGAAATAGTGTTAGATAAAGAAAAAAAGTCAAATAATCCTGTTGAAGAAAAGTTTGAGAAACAAAACATGAAAATTATGAATAATAATTCTAATAAGAAAAATTACAAAACTATTCAATTTAGTTCAAATTGTTTCTAAATTAGACTATATATAGTAATGGAAACTTTTAGTGCTGAAGATATTCTAATTGACAACCTCTTATTTAGATTACATAAAGGTGCTAGTTATATCAATGAGCGTCGTTCTGAGTCATTCTTTCCGTCTGGTTCAAATGTTTATAAACCTTCGTCTGGTAATTGTGTATTGAAAATCGCATAAAATGCTGAAGATAATACTTGGCTTGACCCACAGAGTGTAATGGTTTATTTCAATGTTGAAAACCTTGAAACATCTAATAATAAACGCCTACGACCTTTGTCTCCTGCTTACGGCTTTTTCAAAAGGGCACGATTAATTGCTGGTAATCAACTTGTTGAAGACATTGATTACTACAACAGAAATCATCAAATGATGAGTTGCTTAATGTCTAAGGGTGCTCGTGATAATGCAAATGCCCAGAGTTTTGGTTATAGATTTGATGATGATTTAACACAAAGAGTAGCAAGCACTACATGTGGTGCTATTGGAACTGCTTATGACAGTGGAACTATTCCGGGCTTTCAAACAAAAATGCTTGTCGGATTTAAACCGATGCTTGGTTTATTTAACCAATTTAAATACCTACCATTGAAAGCGTGTCCTCTTGTTTTAGAACTTGAGCTCGTCTCAAACTTCCTTGATTGTATTGTTGAACCTGATGTTTTTCCTGATTTCACGGTTGCCGAGGTGACGAACGCATATAAAAACACTTCTGGAACTTGGGAAATTAACAATGCCTTTTTACAATGTGATGTAGTAAGTTTGGATAATGACCTTCATAATAAATATGTCGCCCATCTACTTGATGGAAAAGAATTACCAATCACTTAGAATACTTATATTTGTCAATCAAATTCTGTTGTCTGTCAATCAGCAATTAACACTACTGTTGTTCGTTCTGTGTCTAAACTCGCTGCCGCTTTCATCACTTTCGGTAAAGCAGACCTTTTAGGAGCAAGCGCCGAAGTCCATAAGGATTACAACAGATTTTATCATCCTATGAGCCGTATTACATACTCAACCAGCGGGAATTACAATTATGACCTTGGTTTAGAATTTCAATTACAACTCGGTTCAAAACTGTTTCCTGAATACCCCTGTAAGAGCATAACACAAGCGTTCTATTACGAAAAGCATTGAATTTACCTTTATTTCATCAGCATCATGTATCTATTGAATTTAACCAGTATAAATCAGATAAGTTCATCTTTGCTCTGAATATGGAAAAAGTGCCAGATAGTAGTTATACTGGGATTAACACTAAATCAGGGCAACAGCTTCTAGTTCGTTGTAAGCCTGTTGGAAATATGAATGTAGCAGTGATGCCTGACACGATTTATAAAACAATAGTGCCAGAACAAATTTTAAGCATTCGCGATTCTGGAATTCAGATTATAGATTAAACTCATTCAAAAATGATAATATTAAGAATATATTAATATTATCATTTTCTAATATTAATATATAATGCCTTCAATAAATTTCACAAATTTTGAAAATATAGTAGCACACACAATTAGTGAAATCAATTCTACAAGCGGGGTGACGAATATTACAAACATATACGCCAGTACATACACAAAAGCACAGATTGACGCTAATGTTTATGACATAAAACAATCATATAATATAACAGAAGTAAATGTATTAGCAAACAAAGTTCAAAAGCTTTCTTCATTATGAATAACACAGCGACCATAGCGAGTAATTTAGTTAATGGTTCATCAAATACATTTTTATTAGGTAATCAGACAATAACTTCAAATACAAATTTCAAAAATATTTCATCAAATACACATTTAATAAATAGTCTACATGCTACACCAACAACTAGTTTTAATAAAATTTCCTCAAACACGAGTTTAATAAATAACAATACTAATTCAATAAATACAAACAGTAATAAAATAAGTGTCCAATACTCACTGAATAAACAATGTAAATGCTACATCAGCGACACATTTAAATAATATCAGTTCAAATACATTTTTGATAAGTAATTTGAATTCTACAAAAACAACTAACTTTAATAATATCAGTTCTAATTCTAATTTAATAACAGGATTAAATAGCACCGTAAATTCACATAATACAGCAATAGCAGATTTACAGAGTGGAGGTGCATTTAAGGAAGCAGACTATTACAACAAAATAACAACTAATAACTTATTCTCAGATAAGTTAGATACATCATTTTTAAACAATACAATAATTCACAATATAACAATCACAGCAACATTTAAAATAGCATTTTTAACTGTAATTATTATCACGAATTATACAAAGATCTATTGATACTTATGTTTATGGAAGTTTAACAGGTTCAACGATGTTTTTAAATCAACGGAGTTTTGGAGATGCAGAAACTCACAACAGTGCTAAATTTCAAAATGATAAAATATTATTAAATCATACTACAACGAGGTTATCAAATTTGCAGGCAAATGGTTTATTTCATGTTCGTCCGTTTTAGATATTACAGGTTCTGATGCTCGTTATGTTTTGCAAAGTGATGGATTAAAAGGATTAATTACAGGAAATACAAACACAATTAATTGAATAATTACTGTAAATGATGCACAAGATATATCATTAGGTCACAAACTAGAAATAAGATCTACTGGTCAATATTAACATTAAGAAACCCCGACACTGCAACATTAAATTTTAGAATATATGATACGGTCAGTAATACAAAAGAATGGATGTTGAAAGGGGAAAATTTATTGATTGTCACCTTGGTTTAATTGATGATACACCGGCGCCTGTTTATCTTGGATGGTATTGTAAGGATGTTAGATTAGGTAATTCACAAAGTGGTAGAGATAGTATAAATAACCACCCTTTCGGAAGTTATGACACTACAATTCACGGTTCAACGATTTTAATGGATACTGTATATTTTAGTCGAAACTCTACATTTAACTCTCAATGAACTGTTAATGGTTCATTCAAATCACCTAATTTAGAAAAATATACCCCCGCGGTAACTGAAGCTTTTTATGTCCATCATCCTAAGTTTGTCGCTGTCAGTGTTGGTGATATTACTAATGCCTCTAATCAATACTTTATGGCAGATGGACTAGTTAACAAAACGATGTTTAGCAAACCTATTGATGTGTTAGGAAATGTTTGGTCAAATGGAAATTTAACTGCTACTGGTGATGTAAATTTTAGTGGAACTGATAAAATTGTCCATGTAGTCAATAACACATATTTGAATTTTAATAGTAGTGCGTGGGTTAGAAAACATACACTAGTGCTACAAGTAGTTTATATTTGATGGATAATAACCAGATTACATTTCATATTGGTAATGACCCGTCAATTGGTGCTAATGCTTATATGTTAGTTGATGGTAATAATACTAAGATATTTGTTTATACAGCGATGGAATGTCAAAGCACCTTTGCTACTAATAGTATTCAATCATTCAGCGGAAGTGATATTAATAATAATAGTCATTTGAATGTGAATACTGCTAATACAATAAAAAATGGAACAGGATTTATTAGTTATTATGAAAATGTTGGAGTTATTAAAAACTTGGAAATAACAAATACTGATAAAGCATTAGGTGCAATATCTTTTGATTGTGGTTTAGAAGGAACAGATACGGATATGAATGTTGGTACTATGTCTTGGGATAATGTCAGTGCTTTTAAACCATCTTATTTTTGTGACCCTGTTGTCATTAGTGGTGGTTCTTTAACAACTGAAAATATTATTACTGGTGCTTCTAATAAATTGAGTTTAGATGCTACAGAAATTGATAGTGAAACTAATGACACAATAGTAAGAAATACAAATACAGCAAACTCTACAAGATTTGTTATTCGTTTAGATACGACTTATGCTGAAAATAAAGTAGTCTTAAATAATGGTAGTAATAGTGAATTACGAGGCGATTGGACTATTGACGGTGATATGACATTTGGATTTTCAAACAAAATTAGTTTAAGACATTTAAATAGCGATGCTGTTTTGAGAACAGAAGCATTAACATCTATTGATAGTTATGTATCAGGTGTAAAGTATTTACAATTAGATGATACACAATTTACATCATTTAACGGTTTTAATTTATGTAGTAATGCACGTTTAAAAACTGAAATAGAAGATGTTGAAGACAATTGTATAGAAGCAGTTAAGAATATTAAGGTAAAACATGTATTAAAAACCATCAAACAAAGAAACACGAAATAGGATTTATAGCACAACCCTGTCAGGAATTTACACCTTCAAAATTTGGTATTGTAAATGATAAAGATGATGATCTAACAATGAGTTATGATAAAATGACAGCAGTATTATGGAGGTCTTTACAAACTATAATTAGTCGTTCATAACATTTGGAAAATGAAGTTTTTAAGCTAAAAAAAGAAAGCTCTAAATCACATAATATGTGTTTTTTTCAAAAGTAAAACTAATGATATTGATAAGACACCTCTTGATAAATTAAATGAAATTGATGATGAAGACACACATGTGAAAACACTAAATGAACAAGCGATGAAACTGGAAGAAAAAGGTATGATAAAACCTATTATAAATTACCTGCTCTCAATCTTTGTTTGTATTCATTATTCTAAATTGAGAATATCAACAATAGATTTAATATTATTGATTAGTTATTTAAAATTTAGATTGAAAATTAGTATAGAACATACTATTAACATCTTTTGAACTTAAATTTAAGAAGAAAAAAAACGAATATGGAGAATGCTTTATCGCTGTGTGATACACTTCTAAAAGTTTGTCCTTATCAACTACCGCTGCGTTTTCTTCAATAAAACTCATTAACTCCGATATATTATTTAACCTAACAATGTATAATGAACTGGCATTGGCACGAATTATATTGGCGACTGTTTTATATTTTTGAAGACTACATATGCAAGAAATGGCGTCATGTCTGCCTCTTGTCAAAAGTCCGTGTAATATTTTTGAATATCTTAAAAATTTAGGGTCATCACTGAAATCATCAATGCAAATTAATATTGAGTATAATTTCTTCACTTTATTATCTTTCATGTAGTGAATTACCTTCCTTTGTGTATTAGCATTATTTTCTAATTCTTCCGGATGATATTCTTGAAAGTATACTTGTTCTTTTGTATCATCTACTTTCATTTCTTCTCTTTGGTATTTTTTACTTCAACAAAAGTAGGGTCATTATGAACGGACGGACTAAATATAAAAACATGACTAAAACAATTCCTATATACATTTAGTATTAAACTTTGAATGAGGACACTCTTTCCTCCTGTCGAACTCGCAACAATAATACTACGAAATGGAATGCTTGGAACGTGCGGGTATTTAGATTGTTTATATTCATATTCAGTGATGTTTATTGGTTTTAATTGGAACATCAGGCATAATAAAGTAATATTAAAGATATTTAGAAAATATGTTATATTTATTATTGAATGGAACATCTTTTTTTGATGATATGATGGTGGCGAATATCAATGAAAAATGGAACAGGCCTTCCATTGCTTCAATCATAAGCATTGAAGATAATTAGATTGAATTAGTTTGTCTCCCGCTTGCGTTGCCCAGTGTGAAGAGCCCCATTACCCCACGGAGAAGAGACGATGGCGAACCCCGAGTATTCTAACATGCATGAAACAATAAAATGAATTTTATTAATTTATGTTTTTTCTTATTATTTAATATGGAAAGGAGTTATTCGGATTATATCAATATAATAGATGAAGTAGAGAAAGTAGAACAAGTTGTAATAACTGAAAATAAAGCTAAAATTATTGTTGTTATTCATTAGAATTAATTAAGGTAGGAATTCAAGATCAAAAATATAAATGTAAATGTTAAAATAAATGGGAAGAAAGAAAAACAAAAAGAATAAGACGGAAACAACTATTTCATCAACAGATGAAGACAGCGAAGAAGTTATTAACCAGACAGCAGTTATTGAGTTCCCTTGTCCAATGTGTAAAAGGATGTTAGAACTTAAAAATGAGTTAGAAATACAAAAGAAGGGAAGTTGTAAATGTTCTTGTGTCTCTATCGGGTTTAAGGTAAGTAAAACTGATTTAAAAAAATGAATATTGATAAAAGTAAAGACGGCGATATTGACTTGGAGACAGATGCGCATAATATTGCTATACGCTTTGGGAGGGATGTCACCCCTTCCGATAATGGTGAGAATTAAACACAGGCAACCATACGAGAAATGATGAAAATAATAATTAAATTATTTGTATTACTATTTATAATGCAAGATGTTATTGATATTATCAAATTTATTGGTACAAATAGATTGAAATTGAATAACTTGATTGAGACATATAATGAAAATGATATATTAAACAAAGCTTGATTGTGCTGATTTATTTGAACAATGATATTAACATGTTATTGTCAAAGAATATATTCATATACTTTAAAATGTATTGCTAATTTTGATAATAAAACTACTATTCAGTTTTATGAAATCACATTGAGAAAGTTAAATAATATTTCTACGAATAGTAACATTAATGTTGTTAATGTTATTGAATGTATTAAGTGCTTAATAATATATATTACTGATAATATTGAAAAGTTTCATAAATATTCAAAATTTAGAAAATGTATTATTTGTAACTTAATTGGTAAATTGAATACTAACTTAACGAGTTATACAATAACTAATTTTGAATTGACTTACAATGATATATGAAATGTTTGTGTAATATACAAGTTTAGTTTCAAATGTTTATTTTATAATCTAGTATATATTTACATGGATGAAGGATTAGATAAGATTGTTAAAAAACCTGAACAAGGTTTTGGAACAGAAAAATAATATTTTACAAATCTTACAAGAAATGGAGAAGAAGAAACCATTAACAAACAGTTATCAAAGTAAAGAAGTAGATAGAACCAGTGGCGAATATAGAAACAAAATATTAATTTAAACAAACTCAATAACAAAGAGATGGCGTTTTGTCAAATTGGCTGTGATGAAGATACAGGGGTTTATTCCTAAATTTTAGTATCTAAATAATTCTGATAATATGAAGTTATTAGAATTATTTCCTGGCACTGGTTCAGCTGGAATTGTAGCGAGCGGTGCTGTAAATCCAACATGGTGCTATTTCTAGACACGAAGCATGGAAAAGCACTTCCGCATGTTAAATCAACAACAGACGAAGACCGCAAATAGGCATGGTGGAAAGAAAATCTGTGCATGGTGGAAAGAAAAGACGTGCATGGTGGAAAGAACATACGTGCATGGTGGAAATGCTGTCTTTTACAGGGTTTCCACCGACGGTGGAAGCAAAAACGCACATGGTGGAAGTGAAATTATGTTTGTATCACGATGCAAAGTGATTGAAGAACAGTAATAGTCCATAATGTTTAATCATACTATATATATTTATAACATGTAAAATCGTATATGTTATAACTATACTTTACCTATGGCTTATAAATATTGTAATATGTTGCTTTTTCTTAATTTGCTTATCTCTTTCAAAGTGTGTTGTTTGAACTTGGTATGCGTCTTCAGTTTTTTCGTGATTTGACTGTTTGTTTCTATTTTGTTTGCCACTCTTCTGATATTTTTGTTGGTATGGTGCTTTGTTTTTTGTTGGTGTGTGTTTTTGAGTTTGGGTTCTTTGATGGTTTTGAGTTTTGCTGTTTTGTTGGTACGCTTGTTTGATTTAATGAATGTTGTATGCGTTGATTAAATATTTTGGTTGGGGTTGTTCTATTTTTTGAGTTGCTTGGTGGTTCTCATTTTGTTTTCTGTGGATTGCGTGTATTTTTGTTTATGCTGTTTGATTATTTGGGTTTGATGTTAGAAGTGCCGTTGTACATATTTTTTAGGGGAGGGGAGGGAGGGGAGGGGAGGGGAGGGGAGGGGAGGGGGAGGGAGGGGAGGGAGGGGAGGGGAGGGGAGGGGAGGGGAGGGGAGGGAGGGAGGGAGGGAGGGAGGGGGGGGGGAGGGAGGGAGGGAGGGCGGGAGGGAGGGAGGGAGGGAGGGAGGGGTAACACTTGCACGCTTGGGGGTGTTTGCGAGTCCGCCAAATCTTCTCGAAGACTGCCGACACTCGAAAATAAACTAGATTGAACCGCAAACAAGCACACCCAAATCATCTGAAACGGACATAGCTGCGCTGGATGCCCGTTAGATACATTGCATTCTGTGCGACTGAGCACCTTTTCTCCAACGAACAACTTTGGTCATTTCTTTATGTACACCGCGTTCATGAAATTGGCCTCGATGGCACCAGTGACAGCGCAGATTCGATCCAAGGCCCATATGTGCTGGATCCAGGCGAGATCTTCCGGGTCAGACTCGTTGTAGTTGTGTCCGAAACCTGAGAGAAAGGGGCACGCACGAGGCGCTCCACTGTCATGTCAGAATGTTGTTTGATTGGGCTGTTCGAGGCTTCTTGCCTTCGACAAGTCTCTTGGTTTCTCGTCCAACACCAGTAATCTCCTGCAAAGTGAGGGGGCGGAAGTTTCAAGAAAGAAGGGCCTAGAGGAACAAGGCCTCTGTTCCGCGCTTTGATTTTGGCAGCGGATCTCGCTTGGTTTCTTTCACTCTCCTCCTCCAATCTTCTTCTCTCCTCTTCCCTCCTCTCTCCTCTCTCCTCTTCTCTCTTCTTCTCTTTTCTCTCCGCATCCTCCTCTCTCCTTCCTTCGCTCCTCTTCTCTCCTCTCTTCTTCTCTCCTTTATTCTCTCCTCTCTTCTCTCCTGTCTTCTCTCTTCTCCTCCCTTCTTTTCTTTCTTTTTCTCCCTCTTGTCGCCTCTCTTCTCTCCTCTCTTCTCCTCCTCTTCTCTCCTCTCCTCTGTCCTCTTCCCTCCTCTCTTCCCTCTTCTCTTCTCTCCCTCTTCTCTCCTCTCTTCTCTCCTCTTCCCTCCTCTCTTCCCTCTTCTCTTCTCTCCCTCTTCTCTCCTCTCTTCTCTCCTCTTCTCTCCTCTCTGCTCTCGTCTTCTTCTTCTCTCCTCTCCTCTCTCTTCTCTGCTCTTCTCTTCTTTCTTCTCTCCTCTCTTCCCTCCCCTCTTTTCTTCTGCTCTTTCCTCCTCTCTCTTTTCTCTCTTCTCTTTCCTCCGCTCTACTTGCCTCGCATCTCTCCTCGTATCCCCGGCTGTTTTCCTACTGTCATGCGCCCGAGGTTTGCAGGACCAGGCGATCGTACTGAACTCTCATTTCCAATACCATCTATTCCGCCAATGATGCGACCGTGATCCGAAACCGCCACCAGCTAGCTTACAGCACGCTCCAACGCCACTTTCTCCCGCGAATACAAGCATTTCGCGCAAATCTCTACACTCATCCCAAGCGCGCTCTGCCCTACTCCTCTCCTCTCTACCCTACTCTTGTCTCTGTTCTCTGTTCTACTCTTCTCTACTCTTCTCTGCTCTACTCTTCTCTATACTTTCCGTAGCTCGGAAGCACGCTCCACAGCGCCCAACAGGCGCAACAGCATGCTGGTAGCCAGAGCGGACACAAGGTCAGGTGACGTTTCTTGGTTCATTGGCAGCGCGTGCCGCAACCCCAGTCCAAACCATAACGAGGCAACACCTACATCCCAGCCGCGAGCCACACATTTTTCTTTGGAGAAAATCAATGAAGCAAGCCACAAAACTGAGGACCCTTCCACTCGAACAGTGTAGGAAATCTCAAACCCATTTGTGGCCCAAACTGGCTACTTTCCTTCAAACATGCCCCGTTTCAGTGTTCCAACATCACCCCGCTCCTGCCTTCAAACATAGGGTACAAAATGCCCGCATAAACGCATTGCATCCGCTTCTCAAAGCGCGCGTCCAGCACGTCTTTGATCTCCTGGCTTCGCACAGCCTCGAATGGCGACAAGGATTCCTTGGCAGGCACCACAGGCTCGGAATGAACGATCCCCATGTGGTCTGTGCGCCACTTGGCTGGCATATGATGCCAAAGGTTGTTCATCACTGCTAGCTGTGCTGGCGTCCGCTGCAGGAAATTTGGCCCAATCCAATCGGTGATGACGAACACACCTGAGGGCTTCAAGGCCTTGGAGATCTCTTCAGCAACGTGTTCGATGCGCTCGAAGTGATGATATGCGTGTTGAATGTAAATCACATCAAACGCCCCTTCCTCCAAATGGATCTCATTCACATCCATGACATGGTAGGTTACAGGAATCTCTGGGTTTGGCTGAAACTCCAAAAACTTTTGATACATCCCCTCTGCAGTGTCGTATGCCTCGATACTGTCCACCCCGAATGATTTCAGCATTGGGTACTCGCCCGCCATGGGCCCGCACCCCAGCGTCAATCCACGCCTCTTTCCAGACTTTTCCCCAAGCAATGAGCGTGCCAGGGTTCCCACATCTGCAACTTTATGGAGCTCATGCTGAAAATGTTGGATGCTTGTCCAGGAAATTCGCCATTGCAAGCGATCATCATGCTTTCCCCAGAACGCAGCCTCCTCTTGCGCTTTGTGCTCGGAAGCCACACTTTGGCTTAACAAAGAATTCTCGCCTGGTTGGAGGCGCCGCCCATTAAGCATGCGCTTTGTGTACACTGCGTTCATGAAAGTGGGCTCGACGGCTCCGGTTTCAGCTGTGAGTCGATCCAGTGTCCACATCTGCTGGATCCAGGCCAAATCCACCGGGTCAGACTCGTTGTAGTTGTGGCCAAAGCCTTTCGCAAAGCAGAGCTAAACCCCCGCCCCCCACACCCAGCAACTGCACTCCTGGCTATATTCTACGCCACCTCTACTCCAGGCTAGTTCCCAACAGCAACTGTCGTTTTTAAGTTTCTAGGGCTGGTGTTGAGTTGCGCCGTGGGACTCGGACCCAGGAAGCACCCGGAGCCGGCTGGACTGGCACCATGTTGCCGTTGGGTTGCAAGGCTGGGCTAGTTTTTCACCAGATAGATGAAAGCCATGGGGGTTCTAACTTGAAGTGAGGAAGGAGTCGGTGTGACTCAAAACTCCGGCCGGGTGCTGTTGCAGGGTGCTGTTGCAGGGTGCTGTTGCAGGGTGCTGTTGCAGGGTGCTGTTGCAGGGTGCTGTTGCAGGGTGCTGTTGCAGGGTGCCGTTGCAGGGTGCTGCTGCAGGCCGTGACTCAGATGCTGCTGCAGGCTGTGCCTCAAGAAGATGCGCAGGGAGCTGTTGCAGGGCGCTGCTGCGGGCCATGCATCAAAGTGGCGCAGGGTGCTGTTGCAGGGTGCTGTTGCCTGTTGCAGGGTGCTGTTGCAGGGTGCTGCTGCAGGCCGTGACTCAGATGCTGCTGCAGGCTGTGCCTCAAGAAGTTGCGCAGGGAGCTGTTGCAGGGCGCTGCTGCGGGCCATGCATCAAAGTGGCGCAGGGTGCTGGTGCAGGGTGCTGCTGCAGGCCGTGACTCAGATTTGCGCATGGCGCAGTTGCAAGGTGCTGCTGCTGGCTGTCGCTCAGCGTTGCGCGTGCCCCCGTGACTCACAGTTGCGCACGGCGCTGTTGCAGGGTGCTGCTGCTGGCTGTACCTCAGACTTGCGCAGGGGCCTGCTGCTGAGTTGCGCAGGCTGCTGTTGCAGGGCGCTGCTGCAGGCTGTGACTCGGATGCTGCTGCAGGCTGTGCCTCAAGAAGTTGCGCAGGGAGCTGTTGCAGGGCGCTGCTGCGGGCCATGCAAAGTGGCGCAGGGTGCTGGTGCAGGGTGCTGCTGCAGGCCGTGACTCAGATTTGTGCATGGCGCAGTTGCAAGGTGCTGCTGCTGGCTGTCGCTCAGAGTTGCGCGTGCCCCCGTGACTCACAGTTGCGCACGGCGCTGTTGCAGGGTGCTGCTGCTGGCTGTACCTCAGAATTGCACAGGGGCCTGCTGCTGAGTTGCGCAGGCTGCTGTTGCAGGGCGCTGCTGCAGGCTGTACCTCGGATGCTGCTGCAGGCTGTGCCCCAGACTTTGCGCAGGGAGCTGTTGCAGGGCGCTGCTGCGGGCCATGCATCAAGGTGGCGCAGGGCGCTGGTGCAGGGTGCTGCTGCAGGCCGTGACTCAGATTTGCGCATGGCGCAGTTGCAAGGTGCTGCTGCTGGCTGTCGCTCAGAGTTGCGCGTGCCCCCGTGACTCACGGTCACGCAGGCGCTGTTGCAGGGCGCTGCTGCAAGTGTTGCAGGCTCAGAGTTACGCAGGGCGCTGTTGCAGGGTGCTGTCACAGGCCGTGACTCAGTCAGAGTTGCGCAGGGTGCTGTTGCAGGGCGCTGCGGGCCGTAACTCAGAGTCGCGCAGGGTGCTGTTGTGCTGCTGCAGGCCGTGACTTAGACACCTGTCCAAGTGTATTAAGTTGCACCTGGCGGAGTTTTGGTGGGTTTGCTTTACACGCCGCCTTGAATGGTATGAAAGGCCGCGGCGGGTTGCTGCTGCGGGCTGCTGCTGTGGGCTGCTGCTGCAGGGCGCTTTGCCTTGCAACGCGCAGCGGCGGATTTTCTTACTGCGCCGCCTTGCATATGGCTTGAAAAACGAGGAATGCGATTGAGACACTGCGGGTTGCTGCTGCAGGTTGCTGCTAGCTGCTGCTTTGTTGCCGGAACATACTGTTGTGTATTCTTGCGGCGCAGTCGCCTGGTGCGAATTGACACTGCTCGCAAGAAAAAACGCTATGTTTTGAGATGGATACCTGTGCGGTACGCTGCCGGAAAAAACATGTTGTGTATTTGGGCGGTAGAATTGCTTGATGCTCGTTCGTCTCTGCCTGTTCTGCGTAAAAAAATGAAGCGTTATATTTTTTCAGGGCCAGGCTCTTGGTACGCTTAGCTGCTGCTATGTTGCCGGGAAAATATTGTTGTGTGCTTCGGCGGTAGGACTGCCTAATGCTCATTGGCCCCTGCGTGTTCTGCGCATTTGTTTTGAGGCACAGGCCCGTGGTGTGTTTTGTAGCTGCTGCTTTGTTGTCGGAAAATATTGCTGCAAATTTTGCGGCGCAATTGCCTGATGCGAATGATCACTGTTCGCGAGAAATATATAGCGCTATGTTTTTATGGAGACTTGCGTGGTATGCTGCTGCTTTGTTGCCGGAGAATACTGCTGTGTATTTTGGCGGTCGAATTGCCTGATGCCAATTCGTCCCTGCTTGTTCTGCGTAACGAAAAAAAACGTTGTGCCTTTTCAGGGACAGGCCGTTGGCATGCTGTGTAGATGCTGCTTTGTTGCCGGGAAATACTGTTGTGTACCTTTGCGGAAAAACTGTTTGATGCCAATGACTACTGTCTGCAACCTGGAACGTTGCTTCCCTATGAGTTTGGGGGCAGCTTAAGCCAAGAACGAACGGTGAGAAGACATGCGGGCGCAAGCCCTAGAATGAACAGATGTCAGAAAAGAAGGCTCCAAAACCCCAAATAGTCAAAGGAAGTTTAGACGGAACTTCCGTGTTACGGCGAATAATTGTAAGCTAGCTCTCTGGAGACAGATGACACGAGAAAAAATGCGCGCGCACATTTTGGCGGGAGAATAGAAACGCGCAAAAAGCGTGGCCCTGTGCGTGAATTGGCGTCTCCGGAGATGTGAAATTGCCTGTTCGCAGCGTCTCGTCAGAGCGGTCTCGGAGCGGGTTCGGAGCATGGCGCCGGGCCCATTGGCACGGCAACGCAGAGGTTTCGCAAGGCTTGAATTGTGTGGCAGGCGCAGCATTTTGGCAAGGTCGGGCGCAGATTTCGTGGCAGGCGCAGCATTTTCCAAGAAGGAATAAGCCCGCGAGAAAAATGTGCGTGCGTGTGGTGGGAGAATAGAAGCGCGCAAAAAGCGTGGCCCTGTGCGTGAACTGGCGTCTCCGGAAAAGCGGTGCAGATTTCGTGGCAGGCGCAGCACTTTTGCAAAGTCAAGCTTTCCCAAGGTTTGAATTGCGTGACAAGCGCAGCGTTTTGGCAAGGTCGAGTACAAATTTCGTGGCCGGCGCAGCACTTTCAAAAGGTCAGGTTCGAATTGCGTGGCAGGCGCAGCACTTTCGCAAGGTCAAGAGATTTCGTGGCAGGCGCAGGACTTTCGCAAGGTCAAGCACAGATTTCGTGGCAGGCGCAACACTTTCGCAAGGTCAAGTACAGGGGCAGCACTTTCGCAAGATAGATCGATAGATAGATCGATAGATAGATAGATAGATAGATAGATTGACAGATAAAAAAAAGAGAGGTAGATAGATAGATAGATAGATAGGTAGATAAAGAGATCACTAGATAGATAGATAGATAAACTAGAGGACGATTGGCCCGAAAGCATTTTTCCCCAGGTGCTCATCCAGCCGCGGAGATACGTTTTTACATCGCTGCGGCGAGCGTGTCCGCGCGCGGCGATGCTCAATGCGTATGGTCACATGAGAGCTCCATCTCATCGTCCTACGAGAGGAAACATGGCAGTGCTCGATCCCACATATTTACATCCGTTAAAACAAGAAGAGTAAAGCTCGTAAAGCTCGAAACGAATTAAGCAAAAGGAAGAGCAATCAATAGCAAAGCTTACACGACGGCCACAGTTTCTGCAAAGCACGCTCGCGCAACTTAGCTCTGTGCAAGATGGCTCCGCGCAGCTTGGCTCTGTGAAAGTTGGGTCTACGCAAGCTACTTTTCGCGAGTGGCTCTGCGCAACTGGCTCTGTGCAAGTTGGCTCTGCGCGAGTCTGCTCGGCGCAATGCGCTTTGCACGAACTGCGCCGCGCGATTTCTCACGAAAGTGGTCTGCGCAAGCTGCATCGTTCCAGGCTGCTGCGCGCAAGTTCCTCTCTGCAAGCTGCTGCACGCAAGCGCTCTATGCAAGTTGCTCTGCGCAAGTGCTCTGAGCAAGTTGCTCTGCGCCAGTTGCTCCGTGCAAGCGCTTTGCGCATGTGCTCTGTGCAAGTTGGTCTGTGCAAGTTGCTCTCCGCAAGTGCTTTGTGCAAGTGCTCTGTGCAAGTTGCTCTGCGCAAGTTGCTCTGCGCAAGTTGCTCTGAGCAAGTGCTGCCGGAGCTGTGGGAATGTACTTCGCGTACTATTTTTTGTACTTAAAAGTTGTGATTTTCCAGCCGGAGCTGCGGGAGTGTGCTCCGCGTACTACGTTGTACTTAAAAGTTGCGATTTTCCAGCCGGAGCTGCGGGAGCACGCTCCGCATACTACGTCTGTACTTAAAAGTTGCGATTTTCCAGCCGGAGCTGCAGGAGCACGCTCCGCGTACTACGTTTGTACTTAAAAGCTGCGATTTTCAGGCCGGAGCTGCCGCGGACCAGGGGGGAATCGAACCCGGGACCGCGGGATTGCGAAAGCAGGCGCGCACACCACGAGACAACTTCCAAAAGCCGTTTCGCGAGCAAGAAAATCGCACGGCGCCACAGCGAGAGCGCTTCGACACGCACGATCTCCGCAGAGGGTTCGCCAAGGTCAAGACAAATTCGCACGGCGCCACAGCGAGAGCGCTTCGACACGCACGATCTCCGCAGAGGGTTCGCCGCGCAAGACGATTCGCGCGGCGCCACAGCGAGAGCGCTTCGACACGCACGATCCCCGCAGAGGATTCATCGGGCTCAAGACAAATTCGCACGGCGCCACAGCGAGAGCGCTTCGACACGCACGATCTCCGCAGAGGGTTCGCCGCGCTCAAGACGGCGCCACAGCGAGAGCGCTTCGACACGCACGATCTCCGCAGAGGGTTCATCGGGCTCAAGACAAATTCGCACGGCGCCACAGCGAGCGGCACCGACGCCTGCGATCTCCATGGAAGTTTCGCCGCTCAAGACAGATTTCGCCGCGGCGCCACAGCGAGGCGCTACAAACCACCTGCACGATCTCCATAGAGGATTCATCGGGCTCAAGACAGATTTCGCCACGGCGCTACAGCAGGCGCTCGGCTACGCGATCTCCATAGAGGATTCGCCGCGCGCTCAAGACAATTCATACAGCGCCACAGCAGGCGGCTGCCTTGAATTGCATCCATCCACGAAAGCGTCGTTCATCACTCTGTCGGGCCTACCCACGCCATAAAAAGAAGAAGAATTAAGAGTCGAGATGTGAAGGTAGAACAGAAAAGTTAGCTTGTGTTTTTAGGATAGTGAAGTAACACCCGACAAATTAGCTTGTGCTTTTAGTAGAATGAGATAACAGCCGAAAAGTTGACATGAGAAGTTGGTAGGTGAAGTAACTCTCAAAAAGTTGACATGAGAAGTAGGCAGGTGAAGTAACTCTCGACAAGTTGGCATGAGAAGTTGGCAGGTGAAGTAACTCTCGACAAGTTGGCATGAGAAGTTGGCAGGTGAAGTAACTCTCGACAAGTTGGCATGAGAAGTTGGCAGGTGAAGTTGGCAGCCGCTTTTAGAAGAAGAACCCTTCGCAATGCTTCCGGGAACAAACAGATAGATAGATAAAAAGAAAAATAGATAGATAGATAGATATAGATAGGTAGATAGATAGATCGATCGATAGATAGACAAAGAAAAGGGAGATAGATAAAGAGATAAATAGATAGATAGACAGACAGTTAGATAGATATATAAAAAGAGAGATAGATAGATAGGTCGATAGATAGATCGGTAGATAGAGAAGAGACTAAGGGAAAAAAACGCAAAAACCGGCAAATCGATAGAAAGAAAGAAAGAAAGAAAGAAAGAAAGAAAGAAAGAAAGAAAGACAAGAAAGACGGAAACAAGGGAGGAAGGAAAGGAAGAAGGAAGAAAGAAAGGAAGCAATAAAGAATGACGGAGACACAAAAGAAACAGTGAAAAGGAAGAAGAAAGAGAAAACAGAGTCAAGAAAGGACAGAGAAAGAGAACTATAGTTTTTCTAGTTTTGAAACTTCCGCCCACCGGCTTCGCCGGCTCTACGGGTGTTGGGCTTAACTTGACGACGGGTGGCCAGGAAGCATAGAAACACGTTAAAGAAAATCTGACACCTCCCGAGCCTGATGAGCAACAAAACGTAAACACGTCATGTCCCTGACACATTTGCGAGAGCGCTTTGACGCGCGCGCTCTCCGCAGAGGGTTCGCCACGACCAAGACACATTCGCGCGGCACCACAGCGAGAGCTCTTCGACACGCACGATCTCCGCACAGGATTCGCTTTCATCTTGCAACGATTGCAAATGAATGAAATGCTGCAGGCCACGAAACTCACAGACCCTGTTTATGAGAGTGCTGCGCTGGCCATCCGTTGCAGCAGCGAAAAGCATACTGTGCCCGCCACGAAAACTGCACGCCAATCTTACAGAATGCTGCGCTGGCCATGGAATCCAGGCGTCAACACACAAGTCCGAAAAATCGGCACGCGCTACAGCGAGAGCGCAGTTTTGAAGAAAAGGCCGTTTCATGCTAAACTGTCGCGCGCAAGACCCTTTTTGCGACAACTGCCATGGTTTCAGATCTCCGACTGCCCAGGCGTCGTGCCCTGACCCGAGAAAGCCACAAACACACACACCTTGCGTAGCGACCCTGCTATTAAAAACGCACTTTGCTCTCAGAAAAAACACGCTTGGCACGTGTGCGCGAAGGGGTGTGTGCGTGTGTGTGTGTGTGTGCGCGCGCGAAGGCGCGCGCGCGCGTGATCCGGGATGCGCAAGGTGTCAACGGAATTGCGGCTGCTCAGCCCACGAGCTGTCATTTTTCCTGTTTGCAGCCTGCGACAGGAAAAATGAAGGTCTCGTGCAGAACCAGGCTGTTGTGTGCTCGGGCTTTGGGAGCAGGGTGATGCCCAGCGGGAATGCGCGCGACGAGCACCTCTGGTCGGTGTCAGTGCCAAGGAAATTGCGGCTGCTCAGCCCACGGGCTGGCAAGTTTCCTGCTTTCAGCCTTTCCTGCTTGCAACCTTGAACAGGAAAATTGACAGTCTCGTGCAAAACCAGCTGACGTGCTTCTTCTTTGCGAGTTTTGGGGCTGGCCTTGCTTGGGCATTTTTCCTGCTTGCAGCCCTCAACAGGAAAAATGAGGTTCTCAACCAAAGCCAATGCAACCGTGTTGCTGCATATTTACTGTCAAGAGACGGCAAGGTGACGTCCCGTGGGACGCTATGCACCGAACCCTCCATATACGGACGATGCCGTTATAGCCGAACCCGTGTAAACGTTGTAAGGGAGAAGGAATGATAGTTACAACAGTGGTCCTGACAAATGCAGCGCAAGCGAAGTGTTTTCCGCTCTCAATGCCGATCACGTATGAATGCAGCTACACATCAGATCTTGAACCTCAATTGTGTCTTGAGCCAAATGGCGATCAATGGAACTTGGTAAGCAACACTAACACGGACCTCAGAACAGCTTCCCAATTTAGGCACGGGGCCTAGAGGGTTTTAACATCCCCCATTTGGGTCGCATTGTTCATCATGCGGTCCAAACACCACAAAACGTTCCACTGGCCACGGCTTCAGCTACGAAATCGTGTCGTGCATTCTTTTACCTGCTATCGCTACACCGTTCATTCGTTGTGAAACATGCCGGGTTCGATTGTATGAAAAGTGAAACATTCATCCACCAATCGAAGCGCACTCCCATATGCAGGTGTATACAATACACTATTGTCACGTCATTTGACCACCAGTGAACATCCCAGCTGCCGCATTTGCGCATCGCGCAGCCGTCATCCATAGAAAATGGGTTGGCCATAAAAGTCCAACAGAGGCGCCTGCTCGTAAGCAATCTGCATATCTCCGGCAAAGAAATATCGGTGAGCAACCAATGCAAATCATACCCATTCCAGATACCATGGACAATGCATAAATAATGAAAAGGATATCATCCATGAGGTAATAGTTCCATCCATGAATATCCAGAATGTCATAGTCGTCAGAATATGCAACCATGTACACATCCATTCATCTTGGACGCATGAAATCATATCATGACGTAAAGTCGTCCCATCACAATGGTGTCGATGAGATGCAAGCAACGGATGGGGACTAACCCACATCGTGCCGCAATCAGCATCTTCACTACGCACACCTGTCCCCAATGGACAGTCTGTGAGTGCGTCGACGGAACTCTTCGTCCAAGTTCTTCTGGGCTTCTCGCGCCCGGACACACTTCTTGTTGTGATCCTCTGGTAACCAGTGCCCTTTCCGAAGGCACCAATCCAGCAGAGGTGTGTCGCATTTGTTCGGGTCGATGGCCGAGATGATGGCGCTCACATTGACCGTGTAACCGTATTTGCCAAGGTTCAGGCCATCCCTCACGAATGATATATACTTACAGTTGAAAGCCAGTGAAAAGCATCTGAAAATTATATCACCCACCGGGTGCACTCGGTCCTTGACCAGGAGCTTCATTTCGTCCTTGGTGACATCGAGGATTCTCGCTGCAATCCACAGCTTGTAGAATGTATATAGTCCCTCGCATTTGCGCACCATCATACGAATATACTCTTCACGCTCCTCAACCGATCGGAAGACTCTTGCCCGAACATTCTCCGATTGAGAAATCTTCAGTGCTGTTGACGGCAAAAGGATACCTTCCTGATCGTGCTCGGTGATGTTGGGGTATCTCTTGAAGTCATTGTGGTAAGGGCAGCCCGCCCTCCCCTCGAGCGTGGCATTCATCGTTCTCTCCTCACCACCCTCGAACATCCCCCACATCTTGGACATCTGGAGTGCGATGAATCCCGCCATGTACTGAGCCTCACGTGGCAGGCAAATCGCCATCCGCTGGGAATTTATGATATCCCGTGATGCCAGATCAGTATCGCGGTAATACTAACCGCTGTCTTCCTCTTCTGACGCATAGCCGGATGTATATCCTTGCGTGTCCATGTCGTCTTCTTCTCCAGGAACTTCCTCCGCATCGTCATCATCCTCCTGTGCTGCCGCATCATGGTTGGCTTCTTCCTGAGCACGCCTGGCATCACCCGAGACGTTGGGCTTTTGGTTGTCCTCCTCGTCATCGGAGTTGATGTGGATGTAGTACCTCCCGGTGGAGATCAGTTGCGCTTCACATTCCAGGCATAAGCAGAAGCATGTGGGGATTGCGGTCGCACATGACGGACATATCCGGCACCTCAGTCCTTCCCATGTCTCATCATTCAGGATGACGACTTTGCTGATTTCGTCCCTGACCTCATTGACCTGCGCATCGAACTCCTCCATCTTGTTGTTCCTATAAAGTTCGCACGCACGATCAACCATGTCCTTGATGTAGTGCAGATTATCGGCACCCGTCTCGGTCTCAGGCATCCTCTCATTGATCTTTGCGACGTTCTGGAGGAACATCGCAGCCGACTCTTGGGATGAGTTGACGAAACCAGGGCAGATCTCGTTCTCCACACACTTCGAGTACGCTCTCTTGATGTCGACGTACTCCAGGCGTTTCCCTCCGTTGCTTTTGCCAATCCAAATGGACTTGACTTCATAGAACGGGATCACGTCAAAGACCATGAATGTCCCATTTGCCGCGACTCCAGCTCCATACCGCGCGAGGGTTGCACTGGGAATGTAGATGATCGCAATCGGATCCCCCTTCCTTACGTTCCGTAGCGTCATCTTCGTTGCCACGTTCATCTCATCCCATGGAGCAAACGCTCCGAAATGCAGTGCTAGCCTGTTACCGCCATCGATTCCGCCGGGGACTAACCCACAGCGTACGATGCTTGGCAGATTTTCCACGTACGTCACATGGAATGCTCCTCCGAGAGAATCACCCATCCTTGCGGAATACCTATTTGCCAGTGCGGATGAGCTCATGAATCCAAAATCACTGTGACCAGTTGTGACTCGGATGCACCAAGGTCTGTACCATCCGTCGCATCTGTTGAACATCCTGTCAATGTCGTCCCGATCCAGGCCAGCCTTAGTCATCTCCTCCCTGGCCGCCCTCGTGTCGTTCGGGTTCATGATGCTTGGAAACCTTGCCGCCAGGACCTGAAATCTCGATTTCTTGCTTCCAGATTCCTGCCACTTGATCACCTCCATGATGCCCATGTATCGTTTCGCTCTCGAGGTGTTAGGTGGGAATATGTCGTTGTTCCGGTCGTCAATGACTGCATCAATGTCGACCCATCCCCCTTCGTCGCACCTGAAAGCACTTCCTCGGCAGCTGCCGATCTTGTGTCGAAGGACCCGGCATAGGTCGTGAGATAGCTGGTTTGCTTGGTCTTTCGTAGCAAATACCGAGCGATCATCGCCAATCCTGCATAGTGGAGCACCGTCAAAAGGAGCAACGCAGAAGTTGACATTCTTGCCAAGCTGCATCACGTCCACCTGCTCAAGGATTGCACCTTTGGGAAAGTATCTGGGGTCAACGATGGACGCATACGCCCATGGCAAGTGCACATCACTCACGTCGCCATACTTCGGGATGTAGCACGGGATGGTGTCACACCCGACCTCAGACGTCTTCTTAAATGTCCTGATGTCCCCGCACGGGTTGTAGGTGAGGTCCACGCCACCGCATTGTAGCTCTCCTCCCTCAGCCGTGTCAGCCATCTCCACCAAGTTGATGGTATAGCTATACATCTCGATTGTTTCTTTCCCTGCTTGTCCTCCTCTCTTTCTTTCCTTGGACGTTGATGAGGACGGCTCCTCCGTATCCCCCATATCTTCATCCGATGAAACGGGATCACTGCTGAGTAGCTCACGGAGCATCTTCATCGCTTTCTCATTTCCAGCAGCCTCCTCAATGTCCTTGCAGTCGCCGTCGTGGGCCAGGTTCGCGCACTTCATGCAGATTCCCATTTCTCCCATGCACTTCTCCATTGACTCCAGGAATCCTAGCGCCGCTCTCCGCCCGTCGATTACTCGCTGCTTCTTTTCTTCCTTCTCAGCGTTGGGCTGAGAGCTTCGGCTCGGGTCTGGTGCTTGACCAAGACCGTCACCTTCGCCCTCCGTTGCCTTCCTCTTGGACCCTTGGGCAGCAGGCTCGGTTATCAGGGATCGCGGGTGTCTGGGCTTGACCTTGTTCATGATGTCCAGCACTTCTTTCGTGGGCACGCCGAGCTGTGCGGAAGGTTTGTTCCGCTTTCGGTTCTGGCCCGTCGTGTGGGTCACGTTCCCGGCGAGGTGCCGTACTATTGACTGCTCGAACTCCCTCTTGATCTTCCATGCTTCCACAGCGGCAGTTCGTGCTGGAAGTACGACATCACCTCAAAGAACCCCAATACCATCTCGACGACGTCTCCCAAGGATTCCTCGTTTGAAGTTTGTCCCAGGAGTTCACACATCGTCCCTTGGTCGAGCACGCTCTTGATCCAGGAAGAATAGGCCACATTGCCAAGATCCTTGTCTATCATGAAGATGGACATTCTCTCCTCGACTCCCTCGGAATTCTTGCACATGATAACATCCCGGGATGCACATAATTGCTTCCCGTGACCGTTGTTGTAGAACTGTGCTGCTTGATCCACTGTCATGCTCACGAAGCCCGTATAATCGTGATCATGGCCTGGATGTTGTTGACGTCCACCATGAGGTTTTGGAGGTCAGGGATTGCCACCACGCATTCCGCGAAGAGGCGCGTGTACAGCTTCTTCCCTTCGATAGACCTCGCAATGCCGTTCGTGTCCGCATTCCAGTTCGCGCAACAGTTCACGCAAGAAGTGGGATTGAACTTCGAGTTTGGTCCGAGCACCTTCGACTTGTTCACCTGCATCTCTCTAGCGCAAAGTTCGCAGATAAACTTGCTGAGCTCCGTGACCGAATACCATCGAAGACGTTGATCACCGACATCGGCTTTCCCAAACGCATCTTGTTCGCCGTGTCCTTCATCTTGTTGTTCTTGTTTTCTCTTTGATTGTGCAGTGAAGGTCGGCTTGTACTCAAACTTCACCTTCGACTCCTCCATATTCTTCGGGATGTTGAACCGAAGGTCGGGCTCGTTAATGCACGTCTCCTCCAGCTCACGCACAAACGCGTTGCTGGGTGTGACCACATCGATGGATTTCTCCACCAGCAATCGCTTCAGGAGGAAATGTTGCAGGTTCGAGCTCTGAGGGATCTTGTAGTTCTTTCCTGTGAGCGCATGGACACCGCGCCACAGGCGATCGTTCTCGGTCACCAGCGCGCCTGCCGCCTTGCAGATCTCGCTGACCTTGTTGGCGATCGTCCCCAAGTCCCCTCTTCCTCCATGGAAAGCAACATCACGATTCACGCACACCACGACCAGGCCCTTGCATGTGTTGACAAGGTCAGATACCGCCTTTTGCAGGGAGTCAATGATAGGATTGGCGGTCACCTGCCTCTCATGCACACCCAATCGTAGAGCGACACCCAAATGTGCACCGACACAGGTGAGTCATCCATGTCTCGCCTCCGTCGTTCTATGATGAGCTTATCCAGTTTCTGCAATCTGGAGATAATACTCAATGTGTCATTGGGCGAGGAGACTTGCTCACTCGACCCATAGTATGATCTCTCTTCGATATTTGTCCACCCCTGTTCGTTGACCATCATCTGGAAGGTCTTCGTGCTCCCTTTCGAGTTGACGGCCCTCAGGGGCCAGTCCAGGACCAAGAAGCTCTTCTTCTGGATCATCATATCGCGAATCGTTGCCTCACCAATGGGGCTCCTCTTCTGATAATCCGGTTCAACTGTCCAGGTGCGTTGTCCGGGTTCTTCTCCGCCTGGATCAACGCGTTGATGGCTTTGGCGCCCGGAAGGCGTCCAGTAAACAAGCATCCTGTTTGGGCACACAAGAAAGCATACAGCTGTAGCCATGCCGCATTCCCCTTCCCAACATAGGAAAGAATAATCTTCTCCGCGCTGGTCTTCTCCTCGAAGTGCAATAGCGAAGAGGTCAGGCATCTCAGCATACTCTCCCAATATGTTGCGTCCTTACCTTCTGCAAGACACGGCCCAAATACAGTTTGTATGATTGGGTACCCTGTATTGTTGTCTATGTTGAACTTCACATTGACAGTCGCGCCGCTCAAAGTAATACCCCCCTCAAATGAAGTGTAGGTATCGTGTCCAGCAGTTGGGTTGATGATTACCCACCTGTCGTCATCTCCACCGGAGTTCATGCGGAAAATGGAGTTGATGATCTCGTTGTCGATCTTGACAGCATCGCTAGCATGCGACCCCCCACTTGAAGCTCCCTGCTGGGGGACTGGCCCACCAGAGGTTTGGCTCCTTTGCCCGGAGCTTGACGCTGACTTCTGCTGTCGCTCCGTCTTCCGCGGCGGCTCCGTCTTCGATGAGCCCATCACCCACCACGTCGGCTCCTCCCCAATCACAAAGTCCTCGGGATACTTCTCCAGTTCCCTCTCGACTTCGTGGCATGGTGCAGTAGTTATTCTGGTAGAATTCGATCATGACGTCCTTCTCGGCTTTCTTTTCGATCTCCTTCAGCCAGCGTACCCACTTGCGCCGATCTTGGTTCTCAGCGGCCCTGTCAGCCGCGTGTGGTGCCAAACTGATGGAGTTGATGTTCATCGCAGGCAGCTTTGACTCGTAGATCATGTCGATGCACCACAGGAAGTTCCTGGCGAACTCGACCTCTCGATAGAGTTCGTTCAGCTCTTTCTTGTCTGGACGGAAATAAGCTGTATACGACTGATCCCTAGCGTGCCTTTCACCGAGCAATGGCTGCAACCTCCTCATGATGAAGGAGACGCACATGATCGAGTTGATCGCCCCGATGCACGCGTCAGAGATGTCACTGGGGGTTGACCCACAGATCATCCAGCGCAAGAGATTGTGCTGGCTGGCATCTTCATCTCTTCTCAGCGCATACGCGAGGTTCTTCATCGAAGCGTGCAGCTCATTCTGGTAGACCAATCCAAGGTCCCAATTCTTCTGATAGTCGTCCTTTGCGCCACGACCGTAGAAGTCGATCTTGGGTGGCTTGATCACGCTCAACGTGAATACTTTCCCCCAGTTTCGATCTCTGAACCTCGATATTCTCCGATCGTGCCTCTCAAACTCTGCAGTCGTCTGGAACTCCTCGGAGCTCCTCCACCTTCTCGACGAGGCTCTGGTTGGCTCATCGCTGATGAACTCTTTGTATACCTCCCCGACCGGGGTGTCCTGATGAAATGCAGCTTTGAACGACCGTTCCTCGTTGTCTTCGGCCACACCTGATGCGAGATCCCAGATGTCTGTGATTGATCTCAACATATCCGCCCCTTCTATGCAGCACTTGGTCACATTGAGCAACTCGGGGTTCTTCGCTAGCAGCGATGCCTCACCGCAAAGTTGGTTCAGCGCCGCCACGATCTTCTTTCCCTTGCTGCAGAATTCCCTCCATCCATGCATGCATTCGTCGGCAGACAGTTGCCCGAAAACTTTGCTGATGAACTCCAACGCAACCCTCATGGATTGCCCTTCACCTTTCATCATCCCGCGGCATTTGGCAGAATAATACGCTGAGTAGGCATAAATAGCAGGGACGCCGATGTCCTCGATCCACCTTATGCACATGCCCAGGTCGCTGCCCATCTCCATTCTCTTGAGAATCCTCTTGCCCTCCTCGATGGCGTTCTTCACCAAGTTCCCCAAGAATATTGCCGCTTGTCTGGACTTCCCAACAGGCACGCAGAAGAACTCATTCGTATTGACGACAGTCGTATTGGCAGTCATCTTGATGATATTCTCCAGAACCAGGAAAACCCAAAATAAGCAGCTGCAAATGAAGCCACGGAATTGTCCCAATACGAGCCCAGTCTCCGATTGAGGTGATGAACTGGTCCAACTCCTCCTTGAAGCTTGGGGTTCGGGACTGACCCAGCTCCCCGTACGCACCAGAGGTTCGGGACTAACCCAGCACCTCGGTGGCACAGTTGGGGTGGTGCAAATTTCACGCGCAGTAGCTTGATGCTTCCGCGATCTCCCTCGCGTAATGCAAGCAAGAGCGAGTTTCACTGGTGCCGGCTTGAGGCACTTTGCTCGAGCACGAAAACGGCGAAGGATCACACCTACAATTAAGGACGTGTACAACTGGGTTTCTTTGGTTTCACGACCGGCACAAGGTCCATGCTCATGGTTTCCATTGCATTTCTTAGACAACGAGCTACCAAGGTCAAAGTTCCATGACACAACTCTCCATGGTTTCTTGATTGGCATGGGTCTCTTGGCGTACCTTTGCTTCAAGCCATAGCGACACCCATCAAACTCGTGACTAGTCCCATCATGAACAACCTCATGCAGTCTCTCGTCTTTCCAATAATCGCAACTTCCGGGCAACTCAAACAAAATCGCAGCTCGTTTTGTCATAGCATGCCGTTTGATTTCAACGAACCGTTCAAACAATCTCCAAAATTCCCTTTGTTTGGCCTCGATTTTCTCTGCGGTGTCAATTCCGCGAGTCTTGTTGAGGCGTGCCCATGATGATCCCCCCGTGCAAGGCCCGGCGAAGAACAACAAATCGGAAGGTTTGGTAAGCACATGTCTGGCGATTCTCCCCCCGTACTCGCTCAGTAAGTCATCAACCAGAGTTATGGTGACAACCTGCGGCCCGTCATGGCGGGCAAGAGCAGTGAACCAGTTACGTGGTTCGGAACATGCCATCAACACGATGGGCCGAGCCAAGTCAACACTGTAAAGAGTGACGACTGTGCGAGTTCTCATACCAGGAAGCGAGACATGAACAGGAGCGCGAAGCACACCACCGTCGTGTTTGACCATCGCGAGTTCAATACCCGGCGCTAACTGTGGCTTGTCCTTCACCGCAATGCGATACGGAACAAAACAACGACCAGGGACAAGCTGCTCGTGATGGATATGCAGACAACGCATAAGCAGCTTCAACCGGAGCAAAGTTTCCAAAGCAAGGTCGTTGACACACTTTAATTCTATGCGCTCGTTCGACAGTTCTTCAACGAATGCGGCCAGCACGGACTGCATGTCAACATCCCCGGACCCGACGTGAATTGGTCGTGGTCGTGGAGATCGCTCCCGCGCCGGTACAGCAACCGATACGGGATGAAACTGCCAAACTGCGCGTTCAACCCATCCATCAATCCGCACGCACTGCAACCCAGGGTCAACCCTATCCTCGACCTTGAGCCATGACCCGTTCTTCAGAAACCAAGTGGAACGAAGCCACTTGCTCCCGAACGGTGTCATAACCGCGAGTGGAGGTTTCACACGCATCAATCTGGGCCCCTTGGCAACAACAACCGGATCATGTCCTTCATGCTCATGCAATCCCTCTTTGGATGTCAATCCAGACCACCACAGGTCTGGGGGCATGATCGGAATGTGTGTGTACGGAAATGTTGGAACTCCGTCAACTGTCCCCGAAGCAGTCTGCATGGTCCCTTTTATGGGATCACACGTAGGTGTGAGCGCCTTGAGGGTATCCGGGTCAGACAGCAAGCTCGGGTCAAGTAGACCGACCTGCAAACATGCATGTTTCCATTTGCGCCCATCATTGAACGCCTTGGTGTATATGTCAGCCGCCATCCTGTCGGTGACCTCATACGCCAAATACATGTAATCACGTGTGAACATCTCATGCATCCACGAAATGCTAACACCATGGCTTCTCTCAAGGTGGCGCATCGTGGGGTTTCTCCCCGACCGCGCGACACCGATCATAGCCTTGTTATCGTCATAGAACACAAAGTGGTGACTTCTTGAGAATCCGCTCTAACAACTTTAGAGCAGGCATACCCATCGATCTCATGGCAACATCGGCCGCAACTATTTCGGCCTCGGGAGTGGAATGACTCACACAACCCTGTCTTTTGGAGCTGCCAGACAACGGAAACCGGGTATTGGGTCCTTGTATATTCAAGTGTCCACCAAAAATAAACGTAGCGAGTCAACGCATCCTGCAAAGTCAGCGTCCGCATACAAGGCCAAGTGCACATCATCCATGGGGTCTCCAACCCAACCGACACATGCGCCAATGTTTAGTATGATGCGCATAGCACATCAAATGATGCAAACCCCGATCATCGGAGTCGGAGTAAGGTGTCCACGCACGGGCTCCTTCATGGCCAACGCAGGAGGTCCCTCCCCGCTGGTCCGGCACTGTGGCAGAACCGTCGGTGGCACAAGATTGTGACACCAATTGCACACGACTGACGGCCCTCTCTGGCAGGCTTCCGCAAGACGTGATTCTTTGTTTCCTCATGCAACTCAGGAGTGACAACCTTGTTCAACTTCACGTCGCCCGCCACCTCAAGATGGCGGTCGACACAGGAACGTAGGAACTGTTCCATGTCATAGGTCACCGTTGTTACTCGGTGCCGTTCCGAGAGTGACGTTTCCCTTGCTTTGATTACAACCAAGGTACTGTCAAGTCCAGTCTCGGGCTCGATCTTCAAACGTGTACGCAACATGCTCCACCCTTGGGCAAGGTTCTTCTGTGGCCCTGCCATTTTGAAGTCGTCGACACACACAACCAGAACAAGCTGGAGCTTTTCATGAATGTACACCGAAGGCCATTCTTCGCCGATGGGTTCAAAACCAACGCACGCACCGATTCATCGCAGTGCTGCTCCCAGAATGTCTGGGTGTCCGTACAGCGCCTTCCTCAACGGGACGACTGGTCTTCTGAACTTATCCCATTTGCATTCACTTGGCACAGCCTCCGGTGGCAGTTCAATCCAACACGGCGTGCCTCTCAAGGTGGCCTGATGTACGCTTGAACAGCGTCGGCATCTGCACATCCCAGCCATCATGACAACCCAAAAAATCCGCCCAACGCGAGGCTTCGAATGAAGCAGGAGAGTTCCCCAAATCTTGAAACATCGCAGCCTCAAAGCTTTGGTTCTTCACTTGGTTCCCCAGCAGCACGCCTCTACCCTTGAACTTCCTCTTAGGATCACCAACGGGCAACTGTGAGTGCTTCTCAACGCAAATGTGCACGAGCCATGTGTATCTCTTCCCCTTTCGCTTTTGCCTCCTTGGCTACAGCGTCATATTCACGCACCGCGCCAAGATCGAAGACGCCCTGGTCGATTAATCCCGACCATTCTTTCTTCATCGATGCCAACGCATCAGGGTTGGTCAGCATCTCTTTCCGGCCAACCGGTCTGGACACTAAAGCGTCGAAGAATCGTACAACCTTCACGGCTTTCTCTCTGTGCTGTATTCGCTCAGAAGTCACGCACGGCATCGATGGGTACTTCTTGGCTTCACCGTCTTCGCCTGTCGCAGGCATCGCGAGTGGCACTTTTCCAGAAACTACCTCAGCAGACTCCTCCCATTCATACCAGGTAAGATCCGTCGATTCGTCGACCGTTGGATCTGTCCCCGATGTCGTCTCAGCTTCGTCTTTCTGACTCTCCATGACTGATGCAACTGCCTTCGTCCAGTTTGGAGTCGACTTTGATCGCTCCTCAGACTTGAACTTCCAGGCATAAATTACTACCAGACACTCAAATTCTTTCTCAAGCTGAACGTTTCGTCTCAAGACGTCTTGGGACTGCTTGGAATCCATGAGGACAACCACTCCGTCAACAGGATTAACAACAATCCTGACCCATTCAAGTTCAGCCAAGTGCTTCCCATCCATTGGGTTCTTGATCTTTGATACGTTCTTCCGCAATCCCCAATTGTACTGCCATTCTACTCCACCCCAGCGGTTTCGAAGCATCGCTCGAATTCTCTTACCACCGGGCATCTGTAATGTCCGTGTCTCGGCCGGCGCAGAAATCTCAGATTCTTTACCCTTGGGATCTTCTTCCTTTTTTTTACCACCGCCCTTCACCTCGGCCTTTTCTTCCTTGGTGTAGTATTTACTCATCATTTTCCATTCCTCAGGAGTGTACTCTGGAGGTCTCAACGTCTTCATTAACCTGAATCCATCTTTCCCGACAGGATACGGTCTTCCGGCCTTATCGATCTTAACCTCCTTGCCATCATCGTTGACGTACGTGATGCCATCCCCAGGTAGTCCGACTGACACATGTGGAAGGTCGGACTTCTTAACCTTTTCATCGCCCTTGGCATGTCCATCTCCTTTCCCCTTTGATGAGCTCGGTCTAGCATCTTCCTCTTCCGCATGGTCCCCCCGACCTCCGACAAGTACCTCCGGACCATCGTCAAGCAGTAGACCAGCGATCTGATCGACCTCTTCGTCAAGCAGTCGCTTCTCGTCACTCTGCAGCAGTTCAGGCTCGTAGTCCTCATCTTCGATCAGGCGGTCACGTGCATCCAGACCGATTGCATCGACAGACATCTCTATCCCTTCCAAAGTCTCGTTGGCAACCTTGTACTTCTGTTGTATTGGGAATGTCAGAGGAGATTTCAGAATCATCCTCTCCGTCTGGTGTGGCATTCTCAACCGAGGTGGAACCTTTGCCTTCTTGATGTTCAGCTCTGCGCCCGCAAATGCGGTGAGTGCCCAAGCGCGATACTTGTTTGCCCAATGCATTCCGGTGCTCAACACATATCCAGCAAATATACCAGTTTCCCCTCTTGGTTCGAACTTCTCCCTCTTCTCCCCTCGTGCTTCACTCGGCTTGAAGTCTACTAGCGCACCAAAAGGTATCTTCTCGCCTTTGAACTCCTCGCCATGCAGCCTCATCCATGCACTCGATCCATTCACCTCTTCAATGTTCATGAGATGGCATAGAGTTGTGATGGCCTGCACCCAGTAGCACGTGGGTAGACCGGCATGTACAAGACAAGCCGAAGTCTGGTCAATGATGAATTGATTTGTTCTTTCAGCAAGGGAATTATTCTGCGGTCGTCCAGGCAGCGATAGGTCGTGGTTCAGCTTCAGCTCCACGCACGCATTGATCAGTTCCGGGCCATCGTCCGAACATACCTGCTTGATTTTCCTCCTCCCGCAGAAGTGCTTGATGGCCCTGACGACGGAGTCAGTGTCTCTTCTCGCGGTTGGATAAGCCATGATAATTCCGGTATATATGTCCCGGATGATGAGCGCATACCTGCCTTCCACTTCATGATCTCCCGATGCCGTCACGAAGTCGAACGTCACCAGGTCCCCGAACGTCTTTACCTCCCTCTTGAAGGCTCCCGTTCGTGATCTGAAGTGTCTCATCTTTGCCTTGACGCATGATTCGCAGAAAGGATTTCGGTACCTGTGTGTGAGCAGATGAGCGATGGAGTTGGCGTCCCTCTTGAGGACTCCCACCTTCCTCTTTATCGATGATCCTTCGTACACATCAACTTCAATTCCGGCATCTGGATCATCCTCATCAACCTCTTCCTCGTGAGCTTCGGCATCACCATGTCGATGTGGGACTGACCCAACATCTACAGGTATTTCCTCAGCTACGGGAGGCGGACGTACCGGACCGGCTCCTCCGGGTGGCCCGAAGTCGAATGCCCCATCATGGTGTTCGCCCTCGGTCTCTGCGGATTCACCGACAGCGGCGGGTGTGACTTCGTTGTCATCGTCACCTCCCTGATCTGCCTCGTCGTTCGTTACCATCGCCAATACTTCCGAAAAGTGCTCTTTGAGGTCGTCTATCGTAGGGCGATGCCTGTTACTCCGAAGCTTACCATCACTCACGAGGTATGGGATGTCGTCCTTGACCTGCAAGTGCACGAATCCCTGCTTTGGTGTAACCATGAAAGGTAGCAGGCATCCAGTCAAATGCATAACCCATCTTCATGCATCTCCTCCCTACTGACAATACCGTGGGTGTCTCATCCAACACGTGCGGCTCGACAGTCTCGTCCAATTCATCCACGACTATCTTGGCCACGTCGGATGTAGAAGTGGAACCATTCGCGGTCTGGAATACAATCTCGTCATCATCTTTCACGATGTCGACACCCAGGCTTTTTGCCTTGGCACGTCCGATGAGATCATGACCACATCCGGTGTCCATCAACCATTTCACCCGCTTACTGATGCACGTTGACATGGCGAAAACGTTCTTCGGCAATCCATGCTGCTTCTTCCAGTCGACAGCCGATTCCCTGATTTCGTCCTTGCTCTGATCATATTCGAACATTATGCTGCTCTCCTTGGTCACCGGGAAGTAGTGTTTCTTGTATATGTCATCTACCACTTCTCTCAGTATTTTCGCCCTTATCAATGATCGTTGGGCTTGATAGGCTGATAATTCTCGATGATCACTGCTCTTGAACTTCTTCTCGTCGACGTACACGTACTGATAAGCCTCATTCTCATTGTCCTCATAACCATACCATTCTCCTTTTCGTTCCCATTGCCTCCTCTCGTCTTCGAGATAGGTGATCTCTCCATTCTCGTCGACGTCGAGTACTTCCTTGAACCATACCATTTTCTCGGGGATCTCGGACTCGCCAGACCATCTCGATGATTCGCTCATCGCGTCGTCATCATGCTCGTGGTAGACGGTCTCGGTTTCATCCGGTTCGACCTGGTCAACGTCCTTCTTGAAGCTGACCTTTCCCGCAGGAGCCGATTGCTTCAGGACTATCGCAGGCATCGCGATGGCCCTCCTTGCAATAGCTGGTGCTGCGGCCTTTGCGGCAGCCTTCGACTTGGCTTGCGCCTTGTCGTTTGACGTTGCCGGAGCTGAATTGTTCTTGATGAGCTCGTGCCTGTACTTGCAAGCGCTCCCCCTGTCGCACTTCCCCTTCTGAAATGCGAAGCATGCTCCATCATCCCTCTTTGGTGACGACGATCTGGATTTGGACTTGCCCTTTCCTTTCTCCTTGGGCATGTTCTCCAGCTTGTGCTCCGTCTTCTTGCTGTGGGAAAATGTGCATTCATTTCCTTTCACGCATCCCTTCGCCGATTTGAAGTGATACCAACAGGGGTTATCTTTGCCTCCGCCCGGACTCTTGCCTCTGTCGCTGGCACCGTCGGGCTTGCCGTTCTTGCCAGCGTGGCCCTTTGCTTTGGCTTTTGGGAGTACAGGAGCAGCATCAGGTCCGCCGGGTTTCCCCTTTCTGCCCTTGCCACCCTGGTTCTCCTGTTTGCCAGTGGCTGGAGCCGCATCTCTGCCGCCTGACTTCATCATCGACTTGACCGATCTCTCCTTCATGTCAAGCATCAGGTCCTCCCGATCCGCCTTGATTTCATGGTCGATCAACGCCAACAAGAACTCATACGTCTTCTGAGGATGCTTGTCCGGTAGTCTATGGTAGGCATTGAGGCCGAATTCCATCTTCTTGCTCCCCTTGATTTTCCTGTAAAGGATATCTCTGAGAGCCAATTTACTGGGTCTGTCCTCGCTCCTCATCTTCAGCAGCAAATCATACCATTTGTTCCTGAACATTACCAAGTTCTTGTCTCCAGGAAAGTCAAGGTTGAATAGGTGCTCGATGTGGTAGACAAGATCCGTTCTATCAGATGTTCTGAATGATTGCATAACCAATGCCACCAACTCTCGTCCCTTCACGATCACCCCTTGTTGATGTCGCAGTTCCGAGTGTCGCGTAGCGTCGAGGTACACGTCTTTGGCTTCGTCAGGTGCTTGTTTCAACATGTTCTGCATGCCCATGGCCATCTTAATATCTATCGTAGCAAATCTGTCGCCACCAGAATCGCTAAGCATATTCAGGTCTGGGTTCAACCCAAGAGCCTGTTCCAACCATTTCGTCCATGTGTCGGTATCTGGATCTGCGCATGCGCTCAGAACATTCATCAGCAGTTGCATCTTCCAGTTATCAAGTTGGTGGATCTTTGGCCAAGCAGGAATAGATACCCTCTCAGCCTCTTTCCTCGAGATCCTCGGTCTATCGTTCTTGATCTCTCGATCATCTCTCGATCTTCTTCGTCTCCTCCGTGTCCGATTGTTATCTTCTTCCTCTTCTTCTTCCTCGTCTTCTTCATCCTCTTCGTCGTCGTCGTCCTCGTCCTCGTCATCGGGTGGGTCATCCGGAGGTCCTCCTCCGCCACCTGTGAGGCTCAACTGACGTCGACTTGCTCCCTGCCTATTTCCACTAGGCGAGAATCCACCGTAATCCAATGGGGGCGTAGTACCGTTGTTTCCCCCTCCATCACCGCCACCAGTCGCAGTAGTGGATTGTGGGACACGTCCGACATCTGGGATAGGTGTACATCGATCATTGGATCACCAAAAGACGGAAAGAGAATCGAACCTGGCATCAGCGACGAATTAGGGATCATATTTGAAGTCGATGACGGGACTAACCCAGCCACCTTCTTGTCTACCCTAGTTGAATTAGCTTGGGGTCCTCCCTCAGCGCGTTTCACTACTGCTCGTTCACGATGTCCATCTTTGCTGCTGGAGGCTTCCTGTGTCTCCAGCTTCTTGTGTGCACGTAGTTCCTCATTGTCAGCATCGAGTTGGCGAACAAAGAGCGTCGCCTCCCTTTCCTTCAGTTGCCCCTGAAGCTCATGCATCTCTTCGAGGTATTCGTCGTACACTCCCTTAGCTGTCAATCTCCAGTACTCAGCCTCCTTTGACTTCTCGTCGATCGTGCACCGTTCTTCTTGTTTTGCTTCCTTGACCTGGGCTAACTCCAAGATCGCATCTTGACGATGACCACCCTCGACAGCAATCATCTGGTCCTTCATCGACACGTCGGATTCGTACTGTTTGACGATCTCTTCCTTCTCGCGAAGCAAACATTCTGCTCTCTTTGATTCTTGTTCCGCAAATACTGTAACGTCATTCAGTCTCGCCATCAGCTGTTCCCTGGAGTCTTCCATAGAGTACGTCTCGGGGCGCTTGACGAGTGCGTGCTCCAACTGTGATTTCAGACTTTGGACCATCTCCTCCTCGTTGAACTCTCGATAGATGTAGACGATTCGATGCCTCTGATCTGTTGCTGATAAACTGATATCTGCTGTGAAGCTTCACGGTGTATCTGATTTGCACGTATGGCTGACTCCTGCGCGGCCGACTTCTCGCTTGCCATATAGGATTTCATCACTGCAATCTCCCGCTTCTGCTCCATGATAGTTCCTTCAGCTTGTCTCATCTGTTGCATTATAACATTCGACTCCATGTCTTTCTGTTCCCCGTACTGATATGCGTTCATTTCCACCTTGCGCATCTGTTGGGCTTCTTCCTCAAACTTGCGCCATGCCTCAGCCATGTGGTGTTGGTGGTGACTCACTAGATGTCCCGACTGCTTGCTGGCAATCTCGCATCGTCTTTCCAGTTCCTGGATCCGGATGGTGCTTCCATAGTCTTCTTGATGAAGATTCGCCATCGCTGCCGACATTTCATCAAGTGTCTTTTGATATTCCCCGATCTCCACCTCCATCTTGTTCTTTTCCTTAATCGCGGCGCGAAACTCTGCACTGGTGGGTGATTTTGACCTTCCACCCTTCGATGTCGATCTCACGCCCTTCTGCGACGTCCGTGGTGTCGCAGGCGAAGATGATGATCTTCGGTGGGGATTCTCTTTGCTTCGACTCCTGATGAACATCGATCTGCTTCCATGATCTTGTGGGAGTGGATATGTCGCTGAATAGCGCGGATCCTCCGCTTCCAGGTTCATCCTGTGAATCTGCGATCATATCCATCACCGCAGGAAGAGCCATCAATCCATTGGATCCCTCTGAGTTGCTGTTCCCAAAAGTTGCAGTACTTGGGCTCGCTGAAGACGCCATTGTACTGTGTAGGTTATCGTTCCTTTATTGTCCCTGTACCCGCAATAAACCAGCTGTCTCTCTGTCCAGTGTAGAGCTTGTCGATACGGCTGATAACCTGTCAAGAGACGGCAAGGTGACGTCCCGTGGGACGCTGTGCACCGAACCCTCCAGGGTGTATACGGACGATGCCGTTATAGCCGAACCCGTGCAAACGTTGTAAGGGAGAAGGAATGATAGTTACAACAGTGGTCCTGACAATTAAAGGGGCCAAATCTCCCACCCATCTCGGCAACATCGGGGAGGGTTGCTGCGAGGGAGGCCCAGATCTTGAACCTCAATTGTGTCTTGAGCCAAATGGCGATCAATGGAACTTGGTAAGCAACACTAACACAGACCTCAGAACAGCTTCCCAATTTAGGCACGGGGCCTAGAGGGTTTTAACAGAAATCATGTGGGCGAAACCTAAAGGGCTTGCTGTCAAACGCGGATGTGTTTCCGCGGCTGAGCTGATCAGCCTACACGTTGCGCTCGCCTGGGATGTGCGACGCTAGCACTGACCATTTGTGCTTGTAGGCCCATGCGGCTACTAGTTGCACAAAGATCTGCAAAGGCCATGCTGTGGTGAACAGCTTGTTCACTCCGGCTTCGGATGCGTTGTTATTCTTGTTGTTGTTCTTGTTATTCTTCTTGTTCTTCTTCTTGGTCCTTCTTCTTTGTCTTCTTCTTGTTCCTCTTCTTGTTCTTGTTGTTGTTCTTGTTCTTTTTGTTCTTCTTGTTGTTATTTGTCTTGTTCTTCTTGTTCCTTCTTGTTCTTCTTGTTCTTCTTGTTCTTCTTGTTCTTGTTGTTCTTGTTCTTGTTGTTCTTCTTGTTGTTGTTCTTGTTGTTGTTCTTGTTCTTGTTCTTGTTCTTCTTGTTGTTCTTGTTGTTCCCGGCCTGAGACGGATCTTCCGAGATGGATCATCAGGTCCGAGATGGATCTTTCCACCTCCCACCCGGCGAGCGCCTCTCCTTAAGCTCTTCGCGTCCAACACGCTCACCGTGACCAACACCTCCAGAGCAAGCTGCAGTCCGACAGCGGCCCGGAGCTGCGGCTGCTGGGCAACCAGAGCGCGCGGGTCGTCCTGGAGCGGGACGGCGGGGCGCACCAGCTCATCATGATCAACGACGAGGCGCTGGTGCAGACGAAGAGCCTCTCGACACGGGCAACGTGGTCTGCAACACGAGCTTCACCAACCTGTCGGACAGCCGGGTGAAGACGGAGATGGCCGAGGCCGACGTGGAGGAGCTCAAGCAGCTCTTCGACTCCGTGGAGGCCAAGCAGTACAAGCGCCCCGACATGAACGGCTGGGCTTCGCCTCGAACGACTTCGCAGGAACGAAGTGGAAGAACCTAACGGGCACCGCCCAGTGGAGCGACGGCACGGAGATGGTCCACTTGCACCTCACCAGTGCGCTGTGGGGGGTGCGCAAGGGCTTCCAGGCCCGACTGGACGAGGTGGAAGCCTGGCAGGCCCAGCGCGGGCCGAAGAACAAGTAAAATGGACCCACGGAAGCTGTACCGACTCGCGAGGCAGCGTGACCTCGACGTGACGCATGGCCTTCGAGGCGCTGAAGGCCGACGTGGATCATAGAAACGAGATTTTGGAACAGAAGAGAGAAAAACGATATTGTGATCTTTGCAAGGTAGAAGTAGCTAAATCAGAATGGACGAAGCATTTACTGACTAGTCGGCACCAACGATATCAAATGATAGAAGCTGGGGAGAAGTTGGAAGCCGATTGTGGCGATTCGTGGTGGTGCGATGTCTGTCAAGTATTTTTAGCAAAGAAAACATCAAAGTGTAGCCATAATGGATCGAAAAGGCATTGTGAATTAGCAAAGCCACAAGGAGTTGAGGAGTAAATGGGTTGATACATTTGTTTTGCGATGATTGTATCAATGCATTTGGGATATTTATTGATTTTGTAGGTGGGATTTTGTGCAGTATGGCGGGTGGAGTGGGGACAAAATGCGCAGTATGGCGGTGGGAGAGCACATCTCTAACTGGTTGTTGGCTTGAGCGAAGGGCTGGAAGATGCAGCTCAGCCCTCCCATGACAGAGGCCCGCACGTCCTTGTAGGCCTGCTCGCTGGTGATGAGGTGAATGGGAGTCTCGCGGGCCAAGTGCCGCAGCATGGCGTCCCAGGCGGCTCCGGGCAGCGTGACATAGTGGATCGGGTTGAGCCCCGACTGCGCCCGGAAGGAGTCCCGATAGCTCTCCATCACGTCCGCCAGGGCCAGGACGTCGGTGTGGAGGTAGCAGTCGTGGAACTCGCGGAAGGTCTCCCACCCCATGAGATTGGCGGTGTTGACGGCCAGCCGGTAGTCCTCGGCGCTCACCGCTTTCCCAGCCAGCACGCTGTCGTAGCAGTGCTGCTCCCACACCGCAGGCTTCTCCCACGCCTTGGCAGAAGTGCTCAAAGGGCATGGGCAGCTTGCGCAGGATGCATTGAGTTGATTGCACATGGATAGGCTCCAAAATCGACGGTGTTGTTGGCGCCAATGAAGCCGCCTAAGAGACCCTGAAAGCGTGGGGTGCACAGCAGTTTCGGGGGCGTGAAAACGGACCTCTGTTTCCACACCCCTAAGTTGGGGCAGCATCGCCACCCCCAGCATCACCAGCAACATTTGTTCCCAGTTATGAGGCGTGGACCAGAACCGAAACGTGGACCAGAAAGGGGGGGGGTTCAGGGTCCGACCGCGTGGGGTGTGGACCAGAAAGGGGGGGGGGGGCTCAGGGTGTGGAAGGGTAGACCATGTATAATGTGGCGCGCGCGCGCGTGGCTCACATGACCCGCACGCCCCTTGTTGTTTTCATTATTCGAATCACTCCAAAGACTTTTACACGGGCAGGTGACTGTTGAGGAATGCCAAATCCAATTCTTCTAAGTGTCTAATTCTTCCAAATATTCCCGAATGGACGGGCGTGCTTTGGATCTTCAACGCAATTTCCATTTTTGTGCAGCTATTCTAATTGTTTTGTTCCCGCAAGGGACTGGAGCCCTTTGGCGAATTTCAGATCCATGCTTGCTCTAACTATTCTGCTTCTAAACCTACTATCTTATCTTATTTTATTTCCAAAGCGAGGGCTTCCTTTCGGGAAATGCAACACTCATGCTTGTTCTAATCATTCTAAGCATTCTCACAATTCTAGCATTCTGTTTTTCAGTGGCCGGGCGCCTTGTTGGGAATGTCCAGATTCACTTTGAGCTAATCATTATTTATCCTAACATGTGTTCCCAAAGGGACGGGTGCTTTCTGGGGAAATCCAGACTCACTGTCTAATTACAATGATGGTCTAACTAGGCTAATTCTTCGATTATTCAAAATGGGTTGGGTGCTTTCGTGGATTTCCTGGCTATACTCTTCTGATTAGTCGGGTTATGCTAGTTATTCCCAAAGGGACGCGTGCCTTTTGAGAAACTAACCAATTCATTGTTGCTAGTTGATCTACTTATGCTAAGAACTTGGATAAGTAGTATAATTAGAACACAGTTCCCTATTACTCATGTTTCTGAAAGGGACAGGTGCCTTTTGGGGAATTCCAGATGCAATTGATTTAATTCGTCTAATGATTCTTGATATTATCATTCTAAGTATTCCAAAGGGACGGGCACCCTTTGGGGCAGTCCAGATTCAGTGTCTGTTCTAATCATTCTACGGTTGATTTGTCCAATTACACCAATTATTGTGGAATTCAAGATTCATGTTTGCAATACGCAAGTGTCAGAACCATTCTCGTTACTCAATTTCTTCCCGAGGGGCCCTTGGGGAAATGGCAGATGTGTTTAGATCATTTCAAGTCTTGGAGTGGTTCCAACTCGGTGAAATAAATAGAATAAGACGAAGACGCGTAGCCGTATTTGTACGCGTAAATCGTGTGTGTGTGTCTGTTCTAGTTATTAAAATGAGTCTACCGAATTAGAAGATTAAACAACACAGACCAGATAACGCCCTTTGTTTTTCTAGCCACTCGGCTTATTCTAACTGTTCAAACAGGGGCGCGTGCCTTCTCAGGAAATCAACATCACTTTATTTGCAAGTTCCTGTAATTGTTCAAGCTGTTCTAGTTATTCCTCACGGGAAGCATGCCCTTTGGGAAACCTCAGATCCATGTTTCAAATTGTTCTACTCATGTATTCCGAAAGGGACAGGTGCCCTGTTGGGCGGAATTCCCGATTCATTGACTTCTACTTAACTACTGTTCCCATTGATCCGAATATCCAGGACGATAAGAGAATATATGTGTTGCTAACTGTTCTAAATATTCTACTTGTTCCCAACTGGACAGGTGCCTGTTTGGGAATTCCAGACTCATGTTTGCTCCAGCTATCCTGAGTAGTTTCATATTCTATCCATTGCCCAAGGGACGGGTGCCTTTTGGGCGAATTCCAGATTAGTGTTTGTGCCAATTATTCTAACTCTCTAATTATTCTGATTATTCCGGTGCCTTTTGAGGAATTCAAGATTCATCTTGCAAATTACTTTATTTAACACAATTCTTCTAGTTTTTCTAATTGTAATCTCTAGGGGGTGGGGGTGCCTTTTACAGAGTTTCAGACTCGTGTTTGCTCTAGGTATGATACTTTTATCAAAAGAGATGGGGCCTTTTGGTGAATTCCATAGTTTTCCCACACTGTTCCAATCATTTGAAACATTTCCAGCTGAGCAGCCTTCTTTTGGTGAGTAGAGAGGGTGACAGTTGGGAATTCCAAATCCATGTCTTCTAAGTCTCTAATTCCTCCCATTATTCCCATTATTCCCGGCGTGCTTGGGAATTTTCAGGTTCAATTTCACCAGCAAACAGGAGCCGTTTGGCCAATTCCAGATCCAAGCTTGTTCTAATTATTCTACTTCTTATAAGTACTATCATTATCTTATGTGCGTCCCAAATGGAGGGGTACCTTTTGGAGAATTCAATATTCATGTTTGTTCCAACTAGTCTAAGCGTTCACAACTCCAACTCTTCTACTTATTTTCATCGGCCGGGAGTTTGTGCTAATTAGTCTACTTCTCATGATTCTTCCAACATTTGTTTCCAACGGGGCGGGTGCCTTCTGAACATCCAGGCTCACTGTCTAATTACAATAATTCTTCAATTTAATCCAGCGTAATTCTTCGATTTAAACTATTGTCATTATCTTATTTGCTTTCCAAATGGAGGGGTACCTTTGGGGAATTCAATATTAATGTTTGTTCTAACTCGTCTAAGCATTCACAAGTCTAACTGTTCTACTTATTTTCAATGGGCCGGGAGCCTTGTGGGGAAGTCCAGATTCAGTTTGTGCTAATTATTCTACTTCTCATGATTCTTCCAACATTTGTTTCCAACGGGGCGGGTGCCTTCTGAACATCCAGGCTCACTGTCTAATTACAATAATTCTTCAATTTAATCTAGCGTAATTCTTCGATTTAAACTATTGTCATTATCTTATTTGCTTTCCAAATGGAGGGGTACCTTTGGGGAATTCAATATTAATGTTTGTTCTAACTAGTCTAAGCATTCACAAGTCTAACTGTTCTACATTTTTTTCAATGGGCCGGGAGCCTTGTGGGGAAGTCCAGACTCAGTTTGTGAAAATTATTCTACTTCTCATGATTATCCTAACATTTGTTTATGTTTAAAGGGGCGGGTGCCTTCTGGGGAAATCCTGACTTACTGTCTAATTACAATACGTGTTTTATCTTCGATTTATTAAATGAGTGTTCCTCATAAAGGGACGCGTGCCTTTTGGGAAAATCCAAATTCATTGTTGCTAGTTGATCTACTTAGTCTAAGAATTTGGATAAGTAGTATAATTAGAACATTGTTCCCTATTACTCGTCTTTCTGCAAGAGACAGGTAGGTGCCTTTTGGGGAATTCCAGATGCATCTGTTTTAACTCGTCCAATGATTCTTTGTATTATCATTCTAAGTATTCCAAAAGGACGGGCACCCTTTGGGGAATCCAGATTCAGTGTCTGTTCTAATCATTCTACTTCTTTGATTTGTCCAATTGCACTAGTTAGTCTCAAAGGGGCGGGGTGCCTTTTTTGGGAATTCAAGATTCATGTTTGCCATAGGCCAGTGTAAAATCATTCGTGTTAGTCTATTTTTCCCGAATGGGGAAGGGGCCCTTTGGGAAATGGCAGATGTGTTTAAATCATTGTGAGTATTGGAGTGGTTCTAATTAGTTAGAATAAATAGAATAAGACGAAGACACGTAGCCCTATTTGTTGTTTCTTGTTTGTGCCACGGGGGCAGGTGCCTTTGGGGGAAGTACGCAAACATTGCGTCTAACTATTCAAGCCATTAAACTCATTCTGACAAATTAGACACATTAACAAAATAGACCAAATAACGCCTTTTTTTCCAGCCATTCGGACTTTTCCAATTGTTCCCACAGCGACGCGTGCCTTCTCAGGAAATCCACATCATGTATTGCGCAAGTTCCTGTAATTGTTCAAGCTGTTCTAGTTATTCCTCACGGGAAGGATGCCCTTTGGGGAACTCCAGATCCATGTTTCAAATTATTCTACTCATGTATTCCGAAAGGGTCAGGTGCCTGTGGGGAATTCCCGAATCATAGATTCATAATTAGCTACTTTTGACCATTGAATCGAATAACTATGATAATATAAGAACAAACAGGGCTATGTTTTGCTAACTGTTCTAAATAGTAAATTTGTTCCCCGCGGGACAGGTGCCTTTGGGAATTCCAGATTAAGGTTTGCTCCAACTATCCTGAATAATTCATTGTTCTATCCATTCCCAAGAGGGACGGGTGCCTTTGGGGCGAACTCCTGATTCATGTGTGTGCCAATTATTCTAACTCTCTAAATATTCTGATTATTCCCCAAGGGGCGGGTGCCTTTCAGGAGTTCAAAATTCATCTTGCAAATAATTCTAACTTATCACAATTCTGCCAGTTCTTCAAATTGCAATGATTCGGGTGCTTTTCGGAGAATTCCAGATTCATCTTTGTTCTAATTTAATTTGTTATAATCATTTCCCCAACGGATCATTCCTATTCGACTTTCTCTACTATTCGACTTTCTCTACTTATTCCGAAAGAGCGGGTGCCTGTTGAGGAATTCAGATTCCTCTTTGTCCTAATTGTTCCACTTCTTCAAGCTTGAATCAGTTAAACAATCGCCTTGTGACTCTCATTATTCCAAACATTTCACTTGTTGTTCCCACAGGGGTGGGTGCCTTTGGGGGAAGTACGCGTAGATCGTGTGTATCTGTTCTAGTTATTAAAATGAGTCTACCGAATTAGAATATCAAACAACACAGACCAGATAACGCCCTTTGTTTTTCTAGCCACTCGGCTTATTCTAACTGTTCAAACAGGGGCGCGTGCCTTCTCAGGAAATCAACATCACTTTATTTGCAAGTTCCTGTAATTATTTAAGCTGTTCTAATTATTCCTCAGGGGAAGGATGCCCTTTGGGGAACCCCAGATTCATGTTTCAAATTGTTCTACTCATGTATTCCGAAAGGGACAGGTGCCCTGTTGGGCGGAATTCCCGATTCATTGACTTCTAATTAACTACTTTTCCCATTGATCCGAATATCCAGAACGATAAGAGAATATATGTTTTGCTAATTGTTCTAAATATTCTACTTGTTCCCAACTGGACAGGTGCCTGTCTAACTATCCTGAGTAGTTTCATATTCTATCCATTGCCCAAGGGACGGGTGCCTTTTGGGTGAATTCCAGATTATTGGTTGTGCCAATTATTCTAACTCTCTAATTATTCTGATTATTCCCAAAGGGGCGGGTGCCTTTTCAGGAGTTCAAAATTCATCTTGCAAATAATTCTAACTTATCACAATTCTTCCAGTTCTTCCAATTGCAATGATTCGGGTTCTTTTTGGAGAATTCCAGATTCACCTTTGTTCTAATTTGATCTGTTCTAATCATTTTTCGCAAGGAATCATTGCTATTCGACGTTCTCTGCTTATTCCGAAAGGGGCGGGCGCCTGTTGAGGATTTTCAGATTCCTTTTTGCCCTGATTTGTCTACTTCTTCTGGTTGTTCTAATTCTGCTAAGCACTCACAAAGGGACGGGTGCCTTTTGGAAAATACAATATGATGTTATGTTTTCTTTCTACTTATCGTAACTGTTCCCATTCTTCTAGTTAGTCCCTAGGGGGCGGGGGTGCCTTTTACAGAATTCCAGACTCGTGTTTGCTCTAGGTATGATACTTTTATCAAAAGAGATGGGGCCTTTTGGTGAGTTCCATAGTTTCCCACACTGTTCCAATCATTTGAATAATTTCCAGATGAGCAGCCTTCTTTTGGTGAGTAGAGAGGGTGACAGTTGGGAATTCCAAATCCATGTCTTCTAAGTCTCTAATTCCTCCCATTATTCCCATTATTCCCCGCGTGCTTGGGAATTTTCAGGTTCAATTTCACCAGGGGACAGGAGCCGTTTGGCCACTTCCAGATCTATGCGTGTTTTAATTATTCTACTTCTTATAAGTACTATCATTATCTTATGTGCGTCCCAAATGGAGGGGTACCTTTTGGAGAATCCAATATTCATGTTTGTTCTAACTAGTCGAAGCGTTCACAACTCCAACTCTTCTACCTATTTTCAATCGGCCGGGAGTTTGTGCTAATTAATCTACTTCTCATGATTCTTCCAACATTTATTTCCAACGGGGCGGGTGCCTTCTGAACATCCAGGCTCACTGTCTAATTACAATAATTCTTCAATTTAATCCAGCGTAATTCTTCGATTTAAACTATTGTCATTATCTTATTTGCTTTCCAAATGCAGGGGTACCTTTGGGGAATTCAATATTAATGTTTGTTCTAACTAGTCTAAGCATTCACAAGTCTAACTGTTCTACTTATTTTCAATGGGCCGGGAGCCTTGTGGGGAAGTCCAGACTCAGTTTGTGCTAATTATTCTACTTCTCATGATTATCCTAACATTTGTTTATGTTTAAAGGGGCGGGTGCCTTCTGGGGAAATCCTGACTTACTGTCTAATTACAATGCGTGTTTTATCTTCGATTTATTAAATGAGTGTTCCTCATAAAAGGACGCGTGCCTTTTGGGAAAATCCAAATTCATTGTTGCTAGTTGATCTACTTAGTCTAAGAATTTGGATAAGTAGTATAATTAGAACATTGTTCCCTATTACTCGTCTTTCTGCAAGAGACAGGTAGGTGCCTTTTGGGGAATTCCAGATGCATCTGTTTTAACTCGTCCAATGATTCTTTATATTATCATGCTAAGTATTCCAAAGGGACGGGCGCCCTTTGGGGAATCCAGATTCAGTGTCTGTTCTAATCATTCTACTTCTTTGATTTGTCCAATTGCACTAATTAGTCCCAAAGGGGCGGGGTGCCTTTTTAGGGAATTCAAGATTCATGTTTGCCATAGGCAAGTGTAAAATCATTCGTGTTAGTCTATTTTTCCCGAATGGGGAAGGGGCCCTTTGGGAAATGGCAGATGTGTTTAAATCATTGTGAGTATTGGAGTGGAGAATAAATAGAATAAGACGAAGACACGTAGCCCTATTTGTTGTTTCTTGTTTGTGCCACGGGGGCAGGTGCCTTTGGGGGAAGTACGCAAACATTGCGTCTAACTATTCAAGCCATTAAACTCATTCTGACAAATTAGACACATTAACAAAATAGACCAAATAACGCCATTTTTTCCAGCCATTCGGACTTTTCCAATTGTTCCCACAGCGACGCGTGCCTTCTCAGGAAATCCACATCATGTGTTGCGCAAGTTCCTGTATTGTTCAAGCTGTTCTAGTTATTCCTCACGGGAAGGATGCCCTTTGGGGAACTCCAGATCCATGTTTCAAATTATTCTACTCATGTATTCCGAAAGGGTCAGGTGCCTGTGGGGAATTCCCGAATCATAGATTCATAATTAGCTACTTTTGACCATTGAATCGAATAACTATGATAATAAAAGAACAAACAGGGCTATGTTTTGCTAACTGTTCTAAATAGTAAATTTGTTCCCCGCGGGACAGGTGCCTTTGGGAATTCCAGATTAAGGTTTGCTCCAACTATCCTGAATAATTTCATTGTTCTATCCATTCCCAGAGGGACGGGTGCCTTTGGGGCGAACTCCTGATTCATGTGTGTGCCAATTATTCTAACTCTCTAAATATTCTGATTATTCCCAAAGGGGCGGATGCCTTTTCAGGAGTTCAAAATTCATCTTGCAAATAATTCTATCTTATCACAATTCTGCCAGTTCTTCAAATTGCAATGATTCGGGTGCTTTTCGGAGAATTCCAGATTCACCTTTGTTCTAATTTAATTTGTTATAATCATTTCCCCAACGGATCATTCCTATTCGACTTTCTCTACTATTCGACTTTCTCTACTTATTCCGAAAGAGCGGGTGCCTGTTGAGGAATTCAGATTCCTCTTTGTCCTAATTGCTCCACTTCTTCTCATTGTTCTAATTCCGCTACGTACTCACAAGGGATGGGTGCCTTTTGGGAAGTTCAATGTTAATTTTGCTAAAATTCGACTTATCAGAACTGTTCTCACTATTCTAGTTCATCCCTGAGGGGCAGGGGTTCCATTTTTTGTTGCTGTAGGTTAAGTTTTCTATTTCCTGTAGTCCCGGGCCCACTTCCCGGAATCCTGTGCCCCTATTGTTGTTCTAATATTTCTCATTTGTCTCATTTTTTAATTAATTAGGAAAATTAGAAAATTCGAGGGCCTTGTTCTTCTATTTTTATTTCTTCTAATTAATTGGGAAAAATCGAGGCCATTGTTTTTCCATTTTTTAGGAAAATAACAAATATATGTAATCCCGGGCCCACTTTTCGGAATCCTGGGCCCCCTTTGTTTTTCTAACTTTTCTATTTTTTAATTAACTAGGAAAATAAGAGAATAAGAGAATTCGAGGGCTTTTTTTCTAATTCCTGTAGTCCCGGGCCCACTTCCCGGAATCCTGGGCCCCTATTGTTTTTCTAGATTTTCTGTAATTGTGTCTTATTGTTCTAATTAAATAGGAAAATTAGAAAAACTGGAAAATTCGAGGGCCTTGTTTCTATTTTTTCTACTTGTTTCTAATTAATTAGGAAAATTGAAAAAATAGAAAATTCGAGGGCCTTGTTGTCCATTTCTTTTTATGATTTTTTTACTAAATAGAAAATTCCAGGGCATTTGTTCTAATTTTTCTAATTCCTGTAGTCCCGGGCCCACTTCCCGAAATCCTGGACCCCTTTTGTTTTTCTATTTGTTCTATTTTTTCTAACTAATTTTGAAACTTAGAACAATTAGAAAATTCGAGGGCCTTTCTTTTCCTATTTTCTATGTTTTCTAATTAATGAGGAAAATTAGCAAATAGACAAAATATAAATTCGAGGGATTATTTTTAATTTATTTGTTCTATTTCCTGTAGTTCCGGGCCCACTTCCCGCAATCCTGGGCCCCAATTGTTTTTCTATTTCTTCTATTTTCCTATTTTTCATATTTTTCAATATTAATTAGAAAAAATAGAAAGAAAAAACAGAAAAACAAGGCCCTCGAGTTTTCGAATTGTCTTCCAAATCAGCTTAAATATTTTAAATAGTTTAAATCGGGGACCCGGGGATTTAAAATATTTAAAATATTTAACATATTTAGGCCTCAAATCAGCATAAATATTTCAATATTTTAAATC